>CM076572.1:1362660588-1362674058 GCA_034641835.2 Pinus albicaulis
TCCATGTAAATATTTTTTTTACCTAAAATCACTAGATGGTGAGGCCCACATCAACAATTGCAAAAGCAATGCAATATAACCAATCAAACTACATCAACAAAACGTATGGTCTTGAATGAGGTTTTGGACTCTTTAGATATAAATGTACACCGTGGCAATGTATCTTATTTAAAACTTTAATCCATGTGCTTAACCTTAACATTGACACAAATGGAATACAATTTTACTCACTGATTTATGATAGAAAAATATTCGGATGAGTATTGCCCACATATCCGAAGTCAAAAGGGATAGATTAAAAAGGGATGCTCTGATCATCAATAAAAGATAAATTAAAGAAGCATGACATATTAGTAATGCAAATTAGATATGCGTACCAATTATGTTCATATAACACAACAAATAGATGATTCAATACAAATGTCACATAGAAGTCATATTTATCTCATGGGCCTTCAACTTAAATTATATATCTGGCATTACATTAAGCTATAGGAGATAAATCAAAGAAGCATTTGAATGTAAATTAAACATGTGTAATAATTATGTCCTTTAGTTCAATAAATAGATAATAATTTGCAAATGCCATATCTAAGCTATATTTCATCTAAGTAGCTTTCAATTTAAACTTATATCTAATGTTAAATTATATAAAAGAATAACAATAATCCAAACTTCAAAATAATATTTAGAGTTAGTATAAAATGTGACATAATTTTCCTGCGTGGAAAAACATAGTTACCGAGAGTTCAAAACTCATGCATTTGAATAGAAAGTGGGTATACGAATGCGCAAGTAGATTTTTTCTAGAAATGAGGAAGTGAAGGGTGATAGAGAGCCACACAAAATTGCAAATTCATACCTTAACAAAATTGTTAGATCCTTTTAAAGATAACATATTTAATCAACTTTCATTGAAATATATGATAAACTCAACCCAATTTTATGAAAAGTAGTATACCATTTTTTACATAATTTCACATAATACAAATGGATAAATTTTACTTAAGTATTGCTATAAAGATTTAACTACCCATTGAGAGATGGCCAAGTGATTGAGACAGGGAATCATCACAATAAAAAACCAAGTACAAATTGTAGTAATCCTAGAATCATGCTTTACATAAGGTAAAATTGGGGAACTCATGACTTGTACTATAGATAAAAAACATTTACCCTTACCAAAAAATATATGATAAAAATTGACAAACTACATAAGCTTAAGATTAAGGGGATATAGTCCTTCTTGCCTTCCATATAGATAATGAAAATGATTGTTCCAAGTCTCATGTTGCTTCTCATGTTATTTTATAAACCTTGATTGGAAAGAAAAATAGGCTCGGGTAGAAATGTAAGAAATATAAAACATAATGAAACACAACGTAAGAAATAGAGAACATAATGAAACACACACATACATATCTATAGACAATCAACACAATTATTTTCCTAGGAAATCCTTATATGGGAGACAAGCAACCCTAAAAAGTAATGATGCTCTAGACTCTTTTTTCCCTAGGAAATCCTAATGGGAGAAAAACAACACTAAAATGTAAACATGCTCTACTCTCTCTTTTCTCGTATGGAAAATATGTGAGTACAAAGAAAGAGGTAATCTCTCTAGAGTTAGCTAAGACTTTTAGCATGTAAGGTTGCTATAAAAACTTAACTTCATACATTTTTCTCTCTAACTTCACACTCCTAGTTTTATTTTCAACTATGGAACAAAATACAATAACACAAAATGGAACTCTTATTCCTCCTAGTGGCCAAGTATTTAACATAGCGTGATAGCCAACTAGGTGTAATATTTGACTCTGTCAACCATTAACGAGGTTTGTGATTTTAGACATTTTAGAGTATTGTTAAAATTCCACATGTAGCTAGCTTGTCATGCATGAGTAATGGGGCTAAAATGTCATTATCTCGTACCATGGTGGTCAACATGATAGGTCAACTTACTAAAGGCATAAATTTTGAATGAACTTCGTTTGATGTTTTTCTTGCACCATTGGATATGTCTTTAAGTGTAGAATAATGGTCAAGATTTCATGCCACTAAGCCAAGAATTTTAAATTCAACTGGCTTTTAATATAACCAACTAAATCCTGCAAAAAAAGAATAAAACAATTTATGTTAGGATTGTGGATTCAGGGATTGAAACAACACACCATGATATTTCAAATTTAAAAATAATGGTTCGAGTCCTAGGTAGCTCAGAATCCTATTTGTTTTCAAAATAAGGATGCACTCCCATTTGATTCTCATGAATAGGTTGCAATCATGAGGCTCTCGCTCAAGAGTGGACCTTCCCAAAATCTTGTGACATCTTGTCACAAACAAAACCATCAAACTGAAAACACATCATGCAAGAAACATAGCTCGCTAACATATCATTTTTCTCCTTCAAAGAAAAAAAATTCACATCATGTGAATATCTCCATGTACTCTTACATATTGGTGTACAAAACCATAAACCAAACACAAGTCGACAAAACATGCCTCTTCAAACAACTGACTCTCAAGTCAAATAATAGAGCTCATGTACAAATTTCCATATTTGTTGCATTTAAGTGTGTCAACATAACTCTACTTTCAACATCTTGCTTCATGCAACATGCACCATACTTTGAGTTTGCAAAGAAATTCATGAAACATCAAAATACATGCAAGGCCTTAATTGGATAAGAAATCTAACCATCTATTAGCAAACCATTTCAATGGCACTTCTTTTAGCTGCACTTCATCATGTGAATCATCTTGACCCTCATCGATTATGGAATCCTCTTTTCCATTCTTGTCATTATCTCTTTCCACCTTCTTCAAATGTTGTGGATGACTTGTTGGATACAAAGTCCAACACTTGTCCACAAGGTGACCTTTCTTATGGCAATGAGTAATAAACAATTGCATCTTATTTTCAACATCATTTTCCTTGTCCAATGGGCCTTTGACTTTTTGCCTCATTTATTTAGAACGTTTCAATGTGCATGGATATCTTCTTCCAACATTTATAAACATTATGATTATTCAAACCACAAAAGGAACATTTGCAAGTTCTTTTATATATCTTATGTGAATATTTACCATGTTTATCATAATCAAAAGCAATTTGATTAAAGGCAAATTTATACCTTGAACATTCACCATTGTTGCCTTCTTGAGGAGGTGAATTTGATGAGGTAGTGGCTCTCCTCTGAATACTAGCAATGAATTCAATGACTAGATAGAGCTTTTAACATCCTCTTCCTTTACATTCTCATTAGCTGCATGTTTATTAACATCTTCTTGCAAAGTGGGTGTCAAACTTTTCCATTCATCATGAACACAAACTTCATAAGCTTGAGGTAATGATCACAAAATAAAATTCCTTCTTGAAACAACTTCATGTGCCTCCTTGGGTTTGGAGCATTCTCCATCATGTTTTCCATAACCAAGACCCAAATAATTAGGCCCTTCCTCAACAAAATTTGGCTCAACTATGCCTTGTACATGTTTTCCTTTAACCCTTTACTTTCATAGCACATTTTCATCAAAAATTTGGACCTTATTCCTCTAGTGTGTCTCTCAAAAGCACGTACACATTAATTTTGAGAGGAAATTGAAGAAAGAAACCAATAGCTAATTCTTCTAACTAACCTTGACTAAAATGAGCTAAATTGTACTTTGATACCAACTTGATTTGAATATGGACAAACTAGTTTTATTGGGCTATCTCCCTCATTAGTTAAATAAAAATGTCCTTAGGATCGTCTAAAGTTAGCCAATTGTAAAGGGGTTTGTGTCAAGCTTTAAGTGTATTTTGTGAGAAATTTATGAGTTAATTAGCTTTTAAAAACTCCTGTACAACAAATAAAATGAAAAATTTTTATTTAGGAAATTTTTTTCTCTCAATCCAGATTCCGATCATTGGACATGTAAGAGGAAGAAAGAGGGAATTCACTTTTCAAATTCTAGACCTTGTCTAAACCAAAATAAACTAGAGGTTTGGTTTTCAAATACATTCACTTATTTGGAAAAGTTCTAGCTACCAAAAGTTCATATGCCAATCTACCTCCCAAGAAATCCATTTATTACACCATTGGTTAGTTTTTTGTCTTCCTATATTCTTTATCAACCTCTTCTAGTGATTCTTTAAAGGTGGATACTTAAATCCTTCCTAAAAATTTGAGCTCTAAAATGAGAAGACATACAAGGTCATTTTAAGTCATTCTTCTATCCAATTATAAAAACCAAGTGAATATTGAACTACATATTGATTTCTGTCCCATAAACTGTGTACAATATATGTGGAGTTGCCTCGCCTTAAGCGAGATGTTTAACAAACATAATAATAGAGAAACAATTAGTGACGTCACCAAAAGATGTAGCCTCTTCAAGGTATCATATCCTCTCATCAAGGTCAAGAATCTATTCACCAAAAATGTCCTATGGAAATGATGGTTTAAGAAAAAAACTAGACAAAAACCTTTAGTGAGAACAACAAAATCTAAAACCTCTTCAAGGTCTTCAATCTGCTCGTAAAGTTAAATTACATGTCTTGATCAAGTACAACAACAAAGAAACATTCAGTGACAACACCAAAATCTACAACTTCTTCAACATCTTCTAAACCATCTTCAAAGTCAATATTGTGTGCATCAAATTCCTCAGCAAGGTCATCAATGGAGTCATCAAAACTACTATCTCAAACCTCAATGCCAAAAATAAATCGAAAGAATTCAATTTCTCCAAAACCTTCTTCTCTAATCAAAGCTAGCATGATGTCGTCGAGAAATTCAGTAATTCCACGAGAAAATTCTAAGGACCACAATGACATAAAATATGTAACTTTACCTAATAGGTGTAGACCTAGAACCCCCAACTTTGCGTGACATGTACAATTGAAGATCTTATATGGTAAGCAGTGCGAGAAGAGAGTCATGGTCACTGAGTTGAGCAAGAGAAATAGTTTGGTATGACAACCTTACTTGTGATAGGTCTAGCTAGCATACTACCAAATTACATGGTAATGGCATTCAAAATGTGAAAATTCCCATTTCACTTGGAAATAAGATGGTAGAGAAAGGTATAGATGAAAGGAGATATCCATTTATGGTAAAGAAATCAAATAGTTCTATCAATTCCACCTTGAAACTCTAAGAGACATTGAATTAAATTTCATCATTCATAATTCATGGTCATGGAACATGATTGTGTTGCAATTGTGATAACATCTACTGTATGCAGAAGCTAATAAAAAATGATCGAAAATGACATTTTTGCTCTGTTTTTTTGAAGATTTAAGGAAAATTACACCAAGTAGCTTCCAACTTCATATGACAATCATGTCAAACTCATCTCAGGATTTTGTCCAAGTAAGAGCCACTTAAGCAAGCAATCTAGTATACATGACTCCAATTTCAATTAGCAGCAATGACAGATCTCTAAGTATGGTGCAAACATTGCTCCAGATCCTCAATGGGGCATGTTTGATGACAATAATTTGGGGAGTGAGAGAGAGAGATGGTAGGAGAAAAAATTCAAGGAATCCACGGGAAATTGAAAAATATATAACTAGAATAAGGTGGAAGACATTTGTAACCTAAGAGAGAAACCTGTGAGGAAATGGGTGAAGTTGGTATTACACACCCAATTGGACAACCTCGAGGAGAAAACATTTCTCCCACTTTATTTGTTGGCATAACCTAGTAAGTGTTATTCACTAGCATGTATTTTGTAAAGGCCTTGACCTAGTTTCCATTCAACTCCATCCACCAGTTTGTAGAGGATTCCAAGCCTAATTTCATGAAAAGTAAGTTGGGGATGATCACATTGACCTGCTTGATGACATGTCTATGAAGATTAACTACCTTGAACTATTTTTTGGCGTAGGGAAAGAGACACATTCCCATGTCTGAGCATGAAAACGTTCTTTGATATTGCTAATGCCTCTAGTGTTTACTTCTACAAGTTCTATAGGCAGAGTCTGTAAAGGGCCAGGTAGCCTCTGGATCTCATCTTTTATGAAAGGTGACATATCTAGTAATGCCCCTACAGTCAATCTCTGGAATGAATCTAAATAGAAGTTCTTCATTTTAATATCCATAAAACACGACAACTTTAAGGTAAACTATGTACATGTGTCATTTCTCCCACAAACTGAAGTGTATAAGTGGTAAATTTTATACCAAGTGTGCTCCCACCATGTAAAGCGCAATTTGGTGAACTTATCATTTTTATAATTTCTTTTTCGATTAAATTTAGTTTCACACATGATCAATTATTGCTTTGAAAGTTGTGTTCTACATAATTTGTGTACACTAAATTACAAATTGATTTTTTGAAATCTATTTTTTGTAAATGTCGACCAATAGATATATATCATAGAGGATGAACGACGAAGATCAGCCGAATCCCATATGGAGGTTCAGGGATCGGGGGATGTTCACGGTATTTAAATATAATCTTAAATCTCCATACATGTGTGTACATATGGAATTGATTTTTTATTAACTTTGTGAGTTAAATTAGTTGTTAATAAGTTTCATATTTTAATTTTTAGGAGGCAAGAGGAGAAGGGTTTCTACTCCATCCATGGAGCGTGGCCAAGGTTCAACTGGTCGAGGTATGAGTGGTAGCAGGTTGCGGGAAGGGGGTGATATTTATTCCCCCAAAGGCCAATCAACGGCTGCTGGTTCTCAACAGGGTCACTGTGGGTCTGGTTCTCAGCAATGTCGTTCTGGGTTTGGTTCTCAGCAGGGTCATGTTGGAGAAGATGTTAACCAACAACATCAAGGTTGCCATCAATTTCAATATTTTTTCATTAAATTTTTACAACTTTTTTTACATGTGTTTTTTCTGATATACGGATATATATATATATATATTGATGCAAAGGCCGAAAATGTTCGAGCTAGTGGTCAAAATAGACGCAGGGCAACTTGCTACATTCAAGAAGAAGGTTGTCAACCCAGCACAACTTATCCGGCCGAGATTACTGATATACCATGGGAAACCAACATGGCGGAATGCACCTTACAAAGGTGTGAAATCCTTCATGCAAAATTGTAAATAGATCTCGTGGCTTTGTCTCTACCTGCTGAGAGTCGACAAAGTCTTGAAATAGTTACACATTCATTGGGTGAAATGGTGAAAGTGTACAGAAATCTTGGGCCAACGACTGATTCATTTGTAGAAATGATGAGAAAGAGAAAAGAAACAGTGATGGGTCCTGATAAATGGGAGGACATTAAACAAAAAGTTACAAGAGACGTGGCCAAGTCAATGTTTAATTATAAGGAAGGGCCAAAAAGAAAAATGTTGAAGGTGCAGTATTTCAAGCACCCAGAAATAGCTCGTTATTTGTATGATCGGCATCTTGCGGCCTTTGGAAGGCTTCCATGGAACGATGAGGTTCTTGTTTATTTTGCACAAATGTTTTATGCAGAATTTTTTTTGGGTATGAAACCCAACTACAATGACCTTCCTTCAGAATTTTTTGGCCCGGGGAAAGGTCGATTATATGACCGTAAGGGTGCTAAGCGAGATGTGGAGTTGCCTCGCCCTGAGCCGCCATTGGTGAGTCGACCGTTTCGAGTCGAAACTCTGCGATCAGAGATGGATGCGACTTCTCAAATAAGTCGAGAAGCAAGAGATGTTATGATCGACAATGTTCATAACGGATTGAGTGGAGTCGATATTTCTTTAAATCGACAAAGAACACATGAAAATGCACGTGCCAATTTTGTTTATCGTACAGATGAGGAGATTTACAACATGAATGTTGAAGATCTCCGAACATATGCAATAAATTGTCGCAATGGTCTACAAGACCTAATTTTTCATGAGGAAGAGGGCACTGGAACGGTATGTGTTAGTGACCTTAGGGTTTGAAATTATTTTTACATATACATGTGTACAATTTGTAATAAATACATGTGTATGTACATGTATACATTTATTTGTATGTGTACATTAATCTAACAAAAATGTATGATTATATGTTAAAACACCATTTGCAATTCTCAGGCATGATGCGTGATGAAAATCTTAATATTACGTTCGGGACCTCCAGTTCGAACGATGCAGATGGGTCTGACCATCATGATATGTTGGCACATGTTAGTGTTCTTTTAAGTGACTCTAAAATAAATAATTGTTACCACACATATACATGTATGTATATATATAATTTGATAAAAATTTTAACAGGTACCGATTCCGTCTGATGTTTTTGGGATGGCGATACCTTCTTCTTCCTTAGGAGATGTACCTTCTACTTCATTGGGAGATGAGCCACAAGTATGGACAATTTTTCACAAGTTTAAAATTTATGTTTAAAAGTTATATATATATATATATATATATTCTACCTCAAAAAGTTCCATTAAAAATTGATATATATATATATATATATATATATATATTGAGTTATTTAAATTTTTTTGAATTTAGGTTCCTATAGAAGATTTCTTTAATCTGGGGACTCTAGTGACGGAGATAGGAACATCCATAGCATTTGAACAAGTTGTCTTTAGTTCCTTTTTTTAATATTATTGAAAATAAGTTTATATATGTACACGTGCATTTTCATTTGAAAGTTTTTAATTTATATAAATTATATATATATATATATATATATATATTTATATATAATTGTACATGTATATTGTACAGTTTACCACTGCAGATGTTTCTATGGTAGAACCTGTTCATCAAATGGAGAGGGAACCTTACGAGGTATTGCATGATTTTTTTGTTATATTTTGTTTTTTACATGAAGTTCTAGATATATATATATTCTCATTCATTTTTAAAACATCAAATTTTAATGTTCAAGTACATGTGCATTGTGTATGTAGGTTTCCCATTCACAGGATAGGGCGCGGACTGAGACCCTAGTAGGGAAGATGCTAGATCCTCCATTTGATGGACATGATTTACAGTAGATTTGATTTCAAAATTTAGATGGTTTTAAAATTTGTTGAACTTGATACAGTTTGATACTTGTGAGATTTACAATTTTTGGACATATTTTATTACATTGTTATTATATAATTTGTTTTATTTAATTTTTGGATGGTTTTAGTACTTTTGACATGTAAATATTTAATGTTAAATGTTTTTGTTGGATAGTTGAATTATAATTGGCATGGCATGTGAAGTTTAATATGTAATGCTTTAAATTTAATGTGCATATATATGTAATGCTTTAAATTTAATGTGCAAAGATTAATTTTTTATTAAGAAATATTCATTTTAGGTTTCAAAAAGATTATATTTGCAATGTTTATTTCTAGAAATATAACTGTTAATTTACAAATGAAACCATAAATTGATTAGTCCTTGGTGGAATTAAATCTCTAATTTTACTTTTAATTTTCATATACAATTTATATATTTAAAAAAATGAAATTTGATATTCTAGGTAGAAAGGTAATCCATGACATTAAAGGTAGTTTTTCTTGAATATCTATTGTCAAGATACCCCACTTTGATTTTAGAAAATATATAAACTACATCCCTAATAGTGAAGGCAGTCTTTCTTAAATGTATATGGTCAAGATAACCATCCTAATTATAGAAAATATAACCTATTTTTGACCCAAGATAATATATGTGTCCATTAGGGAGGTATATTTTGTTGTTATATTACACTTCAATGGAATCCTCATTCCCTAATAGAGTCCCTTTCTAGTGTATATTACTCAAGAAAGTGTACTTCAACTTGTTCTAAACAAAATTGCAATAACAATGAGCATAGTGATGATTCCAAAATAAATTTGAAATCGTCTCTAGTTGTCCATATGAAGGACATGCATACTTTGTGAAACTTTTTCTTAGAAAATTATAATCTAATAAAAACATTCATATTACATAAGAGTTTGTAATATCATACAAAGAAAATTGAATTATCTATTTTGTTTAAGGGTCAATATGGCCCCATCGCTTATCCTAATTGAGAAAGGGGATATAGGGAATTCATATGAGCAGTTGGGCCTTTAAATCCAAACAAGTTTATTGTATCTCCATAACCTATCTCTCAAGCTCCACTTAGACTTTGTGTATTAAACTTGAACAAGTCCTCTACTAGAATTAAATTTTTGAATCATATTTGTATTACATTGCTTGTGCTATGACCTCTTATGCCATTTCATGTGTTGGGTTGACATGATGCAAATTAATGCTTCTATGTCATGATGCTTTAGTTGTAATGGAAATATAGAAAACAACAATATGTTGACTAGGACTTATTATGTGTACTTGCACAACTTATTAGGATATGGCGTGAAAAATAGTTTTGTTTATGGAATATAATCACTTTCATTTATGAAAATTTGATAAACTAAAAAAATACATTCTTCTAATTGTGGTATGTTACGTTTTATTATATATTCTCATATATTTTGAATTGAAATGACCAAATATCTTGTATCTTCTTACAAATATTTAAAGAGTGCACAATTTCATCCCTGACAAACATGTAGATTATATCTAAAATACTTGGTTGATAATAGAAATAAGAATAGGGTGTTAAAAAAATGGATTTGTTTTTGTTTATGAAACTCAAACAAAAATGTTTGCTAATTTGAAGCTAGAAACAAAGTATCTAACTCATCTAACACATATAGTAAAAGAGGCAAGGCCATAATTTTTTGAATTTACAAGAATGTATGTGCATTAATAGTAATTCTCATGTGTTTTATTACATAAATTCATAACTATGTGAGGCTTCCTTTCGCTTCATTATTACGACTTATGTTTCAAACATAAATCTTAAGCATTAGGACCTACTTTTCTCTCCTAGGCATAGTCAATACCCTAGGCTCATCCCTGCTATGACTAGTCACACAAGGAATACTACTTGGGTGTTAGAGACTATATAGAGAGGACATGTGTCATGGTTGAATTCCATGTTCATAATACTTGCAACCTAGAACGTTTATTTTTTCATATAACTAATTTGTATGCCTTGTTGACCATGATCTCGGTTCGTAGATCCATCATTAATTCCCAAAACTAAATAATGATCTAACCATATCTTACTGAGAGACCAAACATCCCATAGAAAGGTCCTATGTCGTGTGCCACTGCATATCTCACCATGCTTGAGCCCAATAATCTTTGTTAAATTCCCAATTCCCTTCTTATACTTTCCTCACCATTATCAAGATGGAAAGACCCATTAATATCATTGAAAACACAAAAATTTCCAATAGGAAGAACATAGATTTTCAATGCAACTAACCATCTATCAATTGAGCTCTAATTGAAAATAGAGTTTAAAGAAGTAGATATATGTACAAATTATCCCTTTAATTTTGATTGGAAATATAAGTCTCTAGTACATATATATGTTTGTTAAATTTGGGTCAATGTCGTTAATGCACTCAAATAGGTGGCCTTGTCGATTTATTTACATGGTTGAAACTTTTTACCAAAAAATCCAACTGGTTTTTCATCAATGCACATAGAAAAACTACTTGGAACAATTAATTGTGCATTCTAGAACATATCTATCCAAGACAAGTAACATTTTTCATCAATGCAAATTGAACATATCCGACCATTGGACAAGAAGATTTTGTACGAGATTTTCAATCAGGATTAGAGATGTGGGTCAAATCCCACCAAAAGTCGGAGAAGTGCTTCGAGTCTCTTGTCTGAAAGGAATTTTCGTACAAAACTATACTGCAGATGATTTATTTACATTGTGTCCATACTTTTTACCAGAAAATCCAGCTAGTTTTTCATTAATGCACATAGAAAAACTAGTTCCAGTTAATTGCACTCTAGAACATATATATTGAGTACGTAAATAATTTTTCATCAATGCACATAGTAAAACTAGAACAATTAATTTCATTCTATATATATATATATATATATATATATATATATATATATCCAATAAATATAACATTTTTCATCAATGCACATGTATGTATGTAAAAATACTTTCAGGTGATACTAGAGCACGTGCTTGTACCCAAACAATTTGTACATGTGCAAACACTTGCACAAATAACATAAGCAGCTCAATTTTTAGTTGAGTACTGGAAGTTATAAAACATATTTAATCCAAAGATAATAAGTTGTTGGACAATTCACTCAAAAAAATTCTAATGGAATTCCATCCTCAATAATCCGTTCATGATCGGATTTTGACATTTTCCATCTCTTAATTTTTTATTTTTTCTTTGATTGAACTTCTATCAACTTTATGCGTGCTACACACACCAAGTGACTATATTGACAACTTATGGAATCAGGTTCATAGTCTTCAAAGTAAACAAAGTCTCCACTTTGATGAGTTTGTTTGAAAAAATAACCTTTCAGTATAATAGACCCTCTGTCATACTGAAGTCCGTGATCATCATAGTTCTGTAATAATTTCATTTTTCGTTCAGTGCAACGCATCAAATAATACTTCACATTTTCATCGTTGTCAATAGGTGCAATTACAGCGAAAACATCTCCTGCACAATAAAATGAATTTAACAAAATTATACATATTTAAATTTATTTTTAGATCTTTAAATCATAAAGTAATTCAAATGTTACCTTCTCTAACAAGATCAGAAACTCGATCACCATCAGATGATATTGTAGTTTCCTCTGATTGCATTTCTTCAAACATTGCAACATACATTTTGCCCTTTGTATTTAGCTCTGTATGTTTCCAATCGTTCACATACATTTTGTTTTCACAAACGTCATTGGATTTTGTGTTGTCTATGCAAACGTCACAAAAACAAGAATATTTTCTTTTATCCAATGCAAACACATTTCTGGACGACTTTGTTTGAATTGAATGCAATTTTTGAGTCCCCTTTATTGTTTCAACGTCATTTCCAATTGATCTATCTACGTCTTCGATTCCAATATGCCAGAAAAAACCTTTATATGGAAAATTAGAAGAAGACTTTGTAAATATGATATCAAATACAATCAAAGATAATCATTGCATGATAAATGTACAATGTTTAAAATTAGATTTCCAATATAAATTAAATTGAATGTACCTTCGCACTTCTCTTGATGGGTTTCTCTCATGGCTTAGAGCAACGATGCACCATTGAACAAATTCTTGAGCGTTCACAAGTCGGCTTGCAGAGTGGTTCATTTGATATCTTCGAAGTACTCGTTTTATGCATGCTCCTGCACCGTCATGTTCTTCTTTTCCATGGGCAGTTTCAAAGAAATTCCAACAATGTTTAATGCAGGTTTTCTTATGAAGACAACACAACCAAAAGAATGATCGTGCAGATTTGAATTGACACAGTACATGTCCAAAAGCAAAAGCAAGAAACCCAGCTACAAAAAAAAAAAAAAAAAAAAAAAAAAAAAAAAAAAAAAAAAAAAAAAAAATCTCTGGAGTGCAAAATCTACAAAACCCCCCCCCCCCCCCCCAAAAAAAAACACACACACAAATAAAAAAAAATGAATGGCCTTACTTTACGTTCGGTGTAGAATGGGTGTTTAACC
>CM076572.1:1362674100-1362754272 GCA_034641835.2 Pinus albicaulis
ACTTCCTGCATGTTGTATGTAATGTCATCCATCTTAGCTTCCATGCCAGCTTCCATGCCATCCATCTTAGATTCCACACCATCCATCTTAGCTTGCACGCCATCCATCTTAGCTTCCACACCTTTCTTGAAAACTTCCATTTCATTTTTTATTGCTCTTTGCGAGAGTGAAATTTGTTGCACTTGCTCTTGTAATTTTGATAGATCATGTTGCAATTCTTCATCTTCATGAGTCATAGTAGAGCCTTCTGAAGGCTTAATGGGTGTTGAATTATTTTTATGAGGCATATTTTAGAACCCAATACTGATATCTATTCTACAATATGCCCTTGGAATCAATTCAAATTGATTCTTCAAACAAGACTTATGCAATTCGGAAAAAAAAAAATACACACCTTTTTCTTGCTTTTGAGGAGCTCGATATTGAAATTGGATTATATTTGTGATTGTAGCACTTCAATATTTGATTTTTGGTACCAACGTAGCCCTCTGAATTATATTTCGAATGCCACAAGTCTGACCTGATTTGGATTCTCCAAGACAAAGTTGTGTCCAATCTCCCACAATGACCTAATTATGGACTGGTTCAGTAGAGCGAACTTGTACGACTTGCCACGTGTCACTGTTTCATCCTTTGTCTCTGAAATTGATAGCCAATAAACTAAAGTTTGTGTACTTGTGACCACTTTTTATGGCACTCCAATCCGATGCCCAGAGAGAGAGTTATTGAACTTTTCCCACGATCACCTCTTTGAGATGAAATTCAGGAGCCTGAAAAAGCACTACCTTCCACAGATCATATCTCCAAAAATATTGCGAACCAAGCTCTGAAATTTTTTGACGAATTTCCTCAGGATTTCAGCTTCGCACCATATGAATTTTAGATTCTGAACCTTCGTAGAAACAGATTTATAGCGAACTTAGAGAGAGATTAGTATAATTGTCTGTTTGTTGCTAGTTACCTTTTGTACTAGAGAGATCGGTCTTGTCCGCAAGACGGATTAATCTACACAACAATTAGCTTTTAATTTTCAAGAACTTTTCTTGAATTTTTTTTCGGAAGGAAAGGAAATCAAATTATGGGGTATCACAGGGAAGCCAGGAAAGATAATAAGCTCTAATGTCATGAAAAAGCTTCTAAAGAAAGAACAACGGGGTGTAATTGCCCAATTATGCTCAATAGAAGTTCCAACATCAAAATCATCTATTTCTCCAGATCTCCATAAAGTCTTGGACAATCATTCCAAGGTGTTTGATACTCCCAAAGGACTCCCACCTATTCGTGATCATGATCATGCTATTCATTTGATTCTAGGAAGTGTTCCTCCAAACATCAGGCCTTACAGATATCCTTATGTCCAAAAGAGTGAAATTGAACATATGATTGCAGAAATGTTAGACGCTGGTATAATTCAACCTAGTCAAAGTTCTTTCTTTGCTCCAGTAGTATTGGTGCACAAAAAAGATGGTTCATGGCGCATGTGTTTGAATTATAGGGAGCTAAGTAAGCTCACTATTAAAGAGAAATTTCCCATTTCTGTGATTGATGAATTATTGGATGAATTACATGGAGCAGTTTATTTTACCAAGTTGGATCTTCGTTCAGGATATCATCAAATTAGAATGAATACTAAAGATATTCCGAAAACAGCATTTCGACCTCATGAGGGTCATTATGAATTTTTAGTCATGCCTTTTGGTCTTACCAATTCACCTTCTACATTTCAAGGGTTGATGAATTCCATTTTCAAACCCTTCCTTATAAAATTTGTGCTAGTATTTTTTGATGATATACTAATCTATATTAGGTCTTGGAAGGATCATGTTCAACATGTTGACAGGGTGCTCAAACTATTGGAGGAGAAACAATTATATGCAAAAACATCCAAATGTTTCTTCGGAGTACAAGAGGTGGAATATCTCGGTCATATTGTATCTCACGAGGGTGTTAAGGTAGACCCTAACAAAATTAAAGCCATTAAGGAATGGAAAGTCCCCACAACCATAAAGCAGTTACATGGATTTCTCGGGTTAACAGGGTATTATCGCATGTTTGTTAAGAATTATGGGAGAATAGTAGCACCTCTAACAACACTATTGAAGAAAGATTCATTTTCCTAGACTTCTGAAGCAACTAAGGCCTTTGAACATCTTAAAGAGGCAATGTGCCTAGCACCAGTCTTAGCTACGCCAGACTTCACAAAAACCTTTATTGTGGAATGTGATGCCTCAAGAAATGGAATTGGTGTTGTTTTAATGCAAGAAGGAAGACCCATTGATTTTGAAAGTCGTTCAATCAAAGGAAAGTATTTACAAAAGGATATTTATGAGAAGGAAATGTTTGCAATACTACATGCACTAAAGAAATGGAGACCTTACCTAATGGGAAGACACTTCAAAGTAAAAACTGATCATGATAGTCTTAAACACTTTTTGGAACAAATAATATCTTCAAAAGAGCAGCAAAAATGGGTCACAAATATGTTGGGTTATGACTTTGAAATTTTCTACAAAAAAGGGAAGCTAAATGTTGTTGCAGATGCACTGAAGAGGTGGAAGCATTGCTTTGTGCCATTTCAATTATCCAACCAGATTGGATAACCAAAGCAAGCAATAAATGGAAGAAGGACGAAGAAGTGTGGACTCTCATTCAAAAGTTGCAGCAAGATCCTGGTACATCTGATACATGTAGTTGGAAAAATGATTCCTTATGGTACAAAGATCACTTATATATTTGCAAGAATTCCAAACTAAAACAAAATATTCTTTTGGAATTGCACAATTCTCCTTTGGGAGGACACCCGGGATTTTTAAAAACTTACCACAGGATGAAGAAAGAATTTTTTTGGGATGGCTTTAAATATGATATTCAAAATTTTGTGGTAGTATGTTTGGTTTGCTAGAAAAATAAAGTTGAGACAATTAAGACCCTGGGTCTTCTACAACCTTTATCCATTCCAAGTCAACATTGGGAGGAGATTTCAATCGATTTTATCATAGGTTTACATAAGTCTGAAAGAAGGAGCATCATCATGGTGGTAGTTGATAGACTTACCAAGTATGCACACTTTTGTGCATTACCTCATCCATTTAAAGCGAGTACAGTTGCTACCGCATTTATGGAAACAATTCAAAAGCTACATGGAAACCCGACGATTATTGTAAGTGACAGAGATCCCATTTTTACAGGAAATTTTTGGACGGAATTATTTTCTTGTTTGGATACTCAATGAGCTCATAGCTCATCTTATCATCCTCGATCCAATGGTCAAACAGAGATAGTGAATAAATGTTTGGAAGGATATCTTCGTTGTTTTGTATCTGATAAGCAAGCACAATGGGTCAAGTGGTTACCTCTCGCTGAATGGTGGTATAACACTTCCTTCCATACTGCAGCAAAAATGACCCCATTTATGGAACTATATGGATATCATCCACCATCCATCACATCTTATTTAAGGGAAAATTCTAGGGTTCAAGCAGTGAAGGATCACATCGAGCATCAACAAGAAGTTCTCCAACTCCTAAAGGATAACCTAAATTTGGCACAAAATTGAATAAAACAATAGGCAGATCAACATCGCGGTGAGAGAAGTTTTGATGTGGGAGTCTGGGTATTTTTACGGCTACAACCATACAAACAAATGTCCCTCAAGCAAGCTAAGAAGGATAATAAATTATCGCCAAAGTACTATGGTCCTTACAAGGTTTTGCAAAAGATTGGTACTATGACATACAAATTGGAGCTTCCTACTTCTTCGTGAGTGCATTCAGTTTTCAATTTTTCATGCTTAAAAAAGGTTATAGGGGACAAACTTCCAGTTCAAACAATATTTCCAGAATTTGATGAGGAAGGAAAAACCATATTCGAACCTGAAGCAGTCACAGAAACAAGAACTCGACAACTACGAAATCGATCAATTTCAGAGTATCTCATCAAATGGAAGAACTTACCCACTGAAGATTCTACATTAGAGGATGAGAATTTTATACAAAAGCAACCGGAGCTACTGAAGCGTTGAGTACAACACTTGTTTGAATGAGAGGGGCATGTTAGGTACCTATATTAATAGTGTAGTCCCTTATTATGCTAGTGTAGCCCCCCTTATTGTTATTGTTATACCCCTGTAACCCCAATATTGTTATTATTGTGCCCCTAAATTATTATTGTTAGGTCGGCCAGGATTACATTGTGGCCCCACTAGGATTACATTGTGGCCCCATGGACTCCTATATATAGAAGGAGGTTTTGGTCATTTGTATAATCCAAGAATTTTTCATTTATGTAATGTATTGGAGGTTTCCCCCTCGAAGTGGCTTATTTCTAAGGCATTGATATCTCTTTTCTTCTATTTTTGGAGTTGGTTTCACAACACTCCCCATAGGATAGTATTGTTCCTTGATGGCATCTCAGAAATAATTCCAAGTGGGTACGGCTGATAACAGAGAGGGTTCTGTCTCGTCCTTTTTCTCACAGTAGGTTTCCCACCAATCCTTGACATGGGGGGTAGCTTTGAGGAGTGAAAAAATAATCTTCTCCCGGTCGGAAAAATCATGAACCAAGAAATATCCTTCTAATAGATTCAACCATCTATCTACGGCATCTGCATCTATTTGACCCTCAATTATGGGAATTTCAAAGTTTATTTGTACCTTAAAGGGAGTCGCACCTCTAGAGTGGCTGCTAGATGTAGATGCGCCACCGGTGGGCAATCGTTGAAGGATCTAGGCAAAGTTATCCATCATCGCGTTCCTTTGTTTTTCGAGGGCCTCCTCGAGCAATATTTTGATAGGATCTCCTGCTCCCTCATGGGCGTCTGTCAGGGTTTGCGAGGTTGATCTTGCAAAGGTTCCACCAGATCGAGCCTTAACTCCTTATACCCCGACCTCGTTGGGGACATGCAAAGAAGGATTGAGAAAAATCATATCGCTCTGATACCACTGGTTTGGATTTATGCAAGAACAAAACATAATACAGAAATAACCATAAACATAGAAATACAGTGGAAATAATGCTTCATTTCATTAATATCAAATCACATAAATATGCTTACAAACATGATGGAAATAAAATTGCTAGGGTGTTGGTAGCTAATCTCTGAGAAGAGATGTGGCGATCACAGACCTCTGAACTGTGTTATAATGAGGCTCAAGGGACTATTTATTATGGAGAAACAATGGATAACTCTAAACATCCAAAAACCTAACCCTAGGAGATGAAGCGCCAAAACTATGGGCCTCGTTTGGGTAAATTGGTGTTTCAACTTCCCGGGGACGTAACTTCGGTATACTATCTCCGTTTGGGGCTTCAAAACGGCTCCAAAAGTTCAGAACCCGAAAAATTTCTAAAAATAGTAAGTTGTGAAGAAAACTGAAAGAGACAATGGTGGGGCCCCAAGTGGAATAGGTGGGTGGCCACCGATATCCACTTGGATCAGAGGGATTGAAGCTTCAAGGCTTCACCGATGCAGATAAGGTAGATAATCCATTAGACAAAAAGAGCACATCAGGAGGGATCTTCATCATAGGATCGACAACAGTTTCTTGGTACAGTAGGAAGCAAAGATCCGTGGGATTGAGTTCAACTGAGGCAGAGTACATGGAAGCTAGTTAGGTTTCTTGTGAGGCCATATGGATGAAGAAGATTCTGGTTGGTTTGTTTGGTTCTTATATGGGTCCAATGGTGATACATTGTGATAACCAGAGTTGCATTAAACTCTCGGTTAATCCAGTATTCCATGATAGGTCCAAGCATATATATATATCTGGTACCACCATCTCATATATTGTGTTAAGAGGTGAATTATGTTACTTGAGTACATTCCCATGGAATATTAGGATGCAGATATTCTGACAAAGGTGCTTGCTAGGAGAAAATTCGAATACCATAGAGGCAGGATCAAAGTGGCAGATAATTCCTTTCTTGTTTAGAGAGAGTGTTGAAAAGTCAACAAGAAATTTGTGTCTAATTTAATTTTCCCTTAATTAAATTGGAAAATAAAATGCAATCTTATCTCATAATCACTTGTAATAGTTAACTAAGTGTGATAAACTCTATTAGCTCATGAATTTCAAGTTGAGGGTGGTTGGTGAGGCATGCAGAGTGATTCTATTCATTATGGAGTTTGAGTTGCAGTTAGTGCATTAGTTTAATGCATGAGAAATCATTTAACTCAATTTATTGAGTTAAAATCAGTTGAACTAGTTGTAACTATTTGTTGCACTAGTGACAGATCAAGTGAATTAAATCAGATTTAATTCACATGCAGTGATCTTCAATGCAACTAATGATTTACTATTAATAGTTGCATGCATGTCAGTTCCAGTGGAGACCCAATTGAGACAAAGGTTAAAGGGATGTTAACTATCAATTGTATCATTAGTAGGCTTCCCTCATGCAGTAAGAAAACCATAGGATTTCCCATGAGCATTGTGCAGTTTTGGAAGGCTGAATTTCCTAAATAATAGGGATTGTACTCCACGTGAATTGCGCAAGCAAGCCAGGCTTATCAGAGGTTGAAAATTGGCCAAGTGTTGGTCGATTTTGTCCAGATCAGTGTGATACAGTTGTGAGAGTGCAGGAGACTCTTGTAAGAAGAGTGCATTGTAATTGTTTCGTGAAAATATCTATGTTGCCGTTTGATTTGCTTCTTTCTTTACTTGTTGTGATTAGCGATCATGTTTATTTTCCGCAATTGATTTGTAGAAGGATTAAATATCTTGGTTAGTACATTGATTGATCGGATTGAATCCATTGGAATACATATTGTTTGTATAATTTCTACATTGTATTATGTTTTTTGTTCCCTCTTGATCATCTGCAAGCATTCATGTGCCACCAGTAGCAAGGAGCGAGCCTAAAAGGATCGTGGATCAAGGTCATCATCAACGGGTTCGAACATAGCACTAGGAAAAAGTTACCTCTATCTCTTTTTTTGTCACATTTTGAAAAACAGCTAAGAAATATTTTCATTAGAAAGTATCTCAAGTTGCTACACCCACTCTAGGGCTAGAGAGATCACCTCTATCCGTAGAGGGGATTTATCTTGACAATAGAATTGGCAACTCCGCTAGGGAGCTTAGCCTCTTAGCCTTCCTTTCCCGGTCAGATATTGGATCAGTTTTCTAATCACTGAAATCTAAGCTTGCTTAGGTATCTGTTGGTTTGCATAGGGTTTGGTAGTCATTTCACTATGTCAGGTCTGGTTTTGGTGTGAAACTCCTTTTTGTTTTTCCTTGTTTTTAGCGACCAACGTGGTTTATTTTTGCATAGTAGCGCTGCTAGCGCTATTCTATATAGCACATCTGCATTGATTTCTCTTTTAACACCCTTCTACTTATCACATAAGCGTTGATCTCAGACCTAGGAAAAGTTAGGGTTTCCCCTTGTTTTTTCAGTGTGTCCTGGCCCCTGAATAATGTTTGTAGACTCTCAATGACCTCCTGCCCATGTGTCTGACTTGATTGTCTTCTATGATCTAGTGTTTTTCACCATTTCAAACACCTTTTGTCACATTGCTTCAGTATGAAGTAGTTTGTCGTATGCACTAGTCATCACTACATTTCTGATCTTACCTTCAACTTAGTGCCAAATATAAGATCACAAATTGTTTGATTCACGAGTCTAGAAGAGTGTGTATTCTTACAAATTAAAAAAAAAAAATTGAAAGTGATTTTCATTTTAGTTCTGATTTGGCTTGTCTTTATTGTTTTTAAAAAGGGAGTTCAAAGCATTTCATTCATGTATTTTTGAAAATATTTTGATTTCCGTTGAATTGAAAGAAAAGTGAAAAGTGTGTTTTTTACATTTTTTCATTTGTTTCATTCATTTTAATTTTTATTTCATTTCAAAGTAAACAAAAAAAAAACATCATTTTATGCATCTTAGTGGGAAAGATAAAAGTTTTCATTTTTTCAATAAGTTGATTTTTCGACAAAAGTGAATTCGATTGGAAAGAATTGAATTTTGTACCTTTGAACTGGTTTAGGGGGGAATCATTGTTTGTTGCATTAATTGCAATTTTTTTTATTCTCTTCCCTAAATATTTTAGACTTCATAGAAATGAAAATATTTTCACTTTTCATTTAGCTTCCATCATAGGATTCAGGTGACGTCGATTTTGAGCCAAAAGCTAAAACTTAACTCAAGATCAACATTAAAATTTACCCAATTTACCTTAAGGAGCATTTGGAACTAGCGAGGACATTTAGAGGTATAGGCTAGAGACATGTTCCGATCTCATAAAATGTAGGAGCTGTCGCTAACAGTCTGCGTTACAGCCCGGCGGTGATATTCCATCCCACATGTGGAAGTATATTGATGTATGATAAGTATATTTGGGGCGCTCTCATTGAACGGTTACGCATTATACAACAATACTATAAAATTGAACCCCACATACCGTCGCACATATTTGGGTAGACACCATTAGGTTGCAAGCCTACAATAAGTAATTGAGTCAACCACCTTGTAAACGTGATACACCAAAAAAAAAACATTTGGGGAGATTGGTTGTAGTATGTTAAGTCATTGGTCATTTTTTCTATCATTTATCACCAAGGTGTATATTATAGTTCACAAATACTTGGTAAACCTTTAGGCCTAGTACACCCTTTTTTATTTATTTATTTTTAATTCTAAAAGTAACTGCCCACGAAAACATCTTATCTTTGTAGTTCTTCAACCTTATCATTGCTTGGTAAATTGTGGATTTTTGAAATTTTCACCTCTTCCTTCTTTGATCTTGTATTGAAAAGGTCATCGTGGATGAATCGTCGGATTCACCTCATATCTCATTAGGGGAATTTTTAGATCTAAAATGGGCCTCCTAAGGAAATTATAAAATAATAGTGGAAATAATAAAATAATATTAGATTACATCATCAAATTTTAGAGGGAAAAGGGGAAAAAAAATTCAATTGATATTTTCAACTTATCTCCCTATAGGTTTACTCAAATTTTGGGTGGTAAGACTCGTTGGATGAAGAATTTGATTCATCATCCAAGGAGTACCCATGTTGCATACTTTCAATGGACCCTACTACATGAAAAATCAGAAATACATGAAAAACATGATTGCGTTCACGTGTTTTCATGTATTTCTCATTTTTCATGTATCAGGGTCCATCGAAAATATGTAACATGGGTACTCCTTGGATGAGGAATTAAATTTTGCATCCAACGAGTACTCCTACTCGAAATTTGAGTAAAACCTTAGGGAGATAAGTTGAAAATACGAGTTGAAAAACTAGTTTTATTATTTTATTATTTTTTAATATTTTTACATTTTTACTCTAAAAATGGTGAATCATCCCCCACGGTTGACATCATCATATTGAATCCTATTGGTTCTTATAAAGTTTATTTTGGTTGTACATTTTTCTTAGGAGGCCCATTTTAGACCTCAAAATTCCCCTAATGCTTCCGAAGGATCTCAATAACTTCCTCCTAAGGTCCCCCAGTTTCTAGTTGGACCCGTTGAAGCTCAAGGTGTCGAACTTGGGATTGTCATCAGTGTACAACCCATTTCATCTCGACCACCGCCTGACGATTCTCCTTGGACAACATCAGAAGACTATGAGCCAGAAAGCCCTGAACCATCTGCACAGTTTATGGTATTTCCTGAAAATCCTCTCTTTGATCCGAGTGTGGTCTCGCCTAAATAGGCTTATAGTCCTTTTGATCAACCTGGAGTTCCCCTTCATGCTTCTCTAGTAGCATCCCGCTCTACTTTCTGTCAGTTATTTCCTGACGAACTGGCATCCAATGTTGACGATGTCCCATTCGTGAGTGTGCCTCAAAGTACTCTAAAGGAAAACACTAGCACCTATATCCCAGAAGCTTCCTCCTCTATATTTCCCTCTGAAGGAAAAATTTCTAGCTCCACAGCTCATGATTCAGTTAGTGGAACCGAAATATCCTTTATCCAAGTTGCATCTCCACTTCCCCAAGGGTATACCTCCTTAGGGAATCTTATTTCAGGAGCTTCTAATGCCACATCTTTATTTCTGAAGCTTGTTTGGTCTATGGGTATTCCCCCTTCTTCTGGCCCATTATTTTGAATGTAGTTGCCACGTCTCAACCTCTTGTTTGACCTATAATCACTATTGGTCAAATGACTATTTCGATAGAATCCTCTACCCCCTTATTTCCTTCAACGATTACTGTGGTTCCACCATTGAGTGGAAATTCTACGATTTTGTTCGTGCCTAGGGGGTAGTCTAATCCTCTTTACGTACCTCCCCTTTCGGGTTGGGGTCCACTGAACTCTGGACCCATTCTTGGGGTGGGACAACCTAATTCTATTCTAGGTGGGCATGGTCTTCACAACCAACGAACACTATCATAGGGACCATTTATTCGAGTGGTCAACCTACTTCAACTGCATTTTTCTTTCACTAACCCCACACTCAGTATTCTCAAGTTCAGCAGCCTCTTCAGCAACCGAACGTACCATATTAGTATGTTTAGTAGCCTAAAATCCCTCATCGGTATGTTTAACATACGAATGTACAATATCAGTATGTTCCTCGACCAAGCACCTCTCAGTAGTAAGTCCAACATCCCCGGCTTCCCGCAGGTGCTATTGCAACTAACCCACAGTTTGGTCCTTACACCCAAACTGGTTTGAATCTCCCTGTGGGTCAACGTGGCACTCAGTACCAGTCACTTCCTCATGCTCAGTATCAGCAACCCCAGTCTGGGCATCAGCTTGGTGCTCAATATCAACAGACTCTTCAGTACCAATAGGCCCCATTGGGAACTTAGGCTGGACCCTATGTTCAGCAAGGACCACAAGCTGGACCCCATGTTCAGCAGGGACCATAGGCTGGATCTCATCTTCAGAAAGGACATCAACCTGGACCCTATATCCAATAAGGTCTACAACCTCAAATCCAGCAGGGGCTTTATCAACAGCCTAAGCAAGGTCCTTATGTTCAGCTGCAGCAAGGTCCTTACCATCAATGGGGGAAATATGCTTATCCAGGACAAAATCCACCCTATTGGGGCTGAAATCCATTTTAACCAGGTTGGAACCCCCGACCTTTTTCTCCTCATCATCCTCCCTTGCCATTTTTTGGAGACGTTGGAACTTTCGGATGTGTCAAATCTTACAAATGACCTCATCCAACATCAGTTGCATTGGATTGCAATTCTGACCAAAATATCGGGAGATTGTCCTAAATTTGAAGGCAAGTCTTGGGAATACCCCCAAACCCATGTCATGGCACACCACTTGTGGTGCTCTTCTAACTCTTGGGTCTAAAATTCAATTAATCTTTGCCTTTTCTAGCGTACTTTGAACGGTATTGCAGCCAAGTGGAATATTGAGCTCCCTCAAGGTATTTTCTTTGATTTCAACTCCTTGGCTATGGCTTTCCTCCCTCACTTCCAGTTACCTGTCTGGTATGAAACTGACACCCACCTTCTCACCTCATTGAAGCAGTCAACTACTACTCAAATTTTGGATCACATTCATGAATAGAGGTGTCGACATCACCTCATACAATTCGAGATCCTCGGTCAACTGTTGACTAAATGGTTTAAGACATCATTCGTTCCCAAGATTTCTAAATATCTTTACATGGGTGGATGTATCACGAAAGAGGAAGTCATTGTCAGAGCCCAATACCTTGATTTTGTTTATTCCCAATCTAAAACTATATACGAGCTCTTTCCCAAAGCACCGTGACCTTCAACTGATCCAACATCATATCAGTCTCTTGCTACACCTTTGGTTGATGGCATTATAGGGACAGTGGCTCATGTTGATACTATTGCACCTAAGGCTTCTTCAAATTCTAAGTCCACTACTGTCGCTGCACCCTCCACTCCTTCTAGTAACCAAAATAATCCTGGTAAAACCTCTAAGGTAAATGATTTCCAATCTACTACAGCAGACAAATCCTCGAAAGGTATGAAAAAGGGTAAAGG
This sequence comes from Pinus albicaulis, assembly GCA_034641835.2. NCBI lineage: Eukaryota > Viridiplantae > Streptophyta > Pinopsida > Pinales > Pinaceae > Pinus > Pinus albicaulis. The sequence goes on from CM076572.1 coordinate 1,362,686,035, forward strand.
AAAATCCAAATCCAACAACCCTAAATAGGATTCGAAGAATTCACATGCTAACAATTCTTCTATGAGCAAGCTTAAATATCCTTTTCTGATATGTGATGATGATCATTACACCAAGGATTTTCCTCAGTGTGCCGAAGTTTCCTGTCTCCTAAAAGGCGCCCCCGAGACTTCGACTGTCTTGAAAGAACCTTTCCCTCCTCATTAGATGCAAATGGTAGAACAACCCCAATCATATGGAAACTCTCGAGTTTTCATGGCTGGAACGAAACCTATATATAATACCATGAGATCGAAAGACTACCCCAATCCATCCAAGGCTCCTATGGAACCAGAAGTCACATATCACCCTTCCTCTAACATGCCTCCTACTTCTGGTCCTCTCCATATTGAGAGACCTAGTAGTGAATACATCGTCTGACCACCCCCAAAAGGTATTATTCATAAATCGTCTTATAATTTGAATGTGATACCTACACAACACTACAATATTGTAGAGGATCTAGCTCAAGTGCCTTCAGCAATGTCAGCTTTGGAGGTCCTTCAGTCGTGTCCATCACAATAGAAGGCACTAATTTCATATATTGGAGAGATTGATCCTGTAGATTCCAATATTAGTACTTTCGATCCTGAGAACTTCGTTCCTCGCCTCCCATCTCAAGTGGCCTTTCTGATTCAAGTTATCGTGATGGGAAAAACCATTCATAGGACTGATTTTTATGAATCCACTTTGACCTGCATCATGTCTATCATGTGTTGGAAATACATTGACTCTCCTCCATTGAGTCAGTCCCCGAATAACTTGGAAGCTTTCGACAATAGAGGTTCTCGATCATATGGTATTCTCAAATCATTTCCATTCATGTTGGAGGGAAAAACGGTAAATTTAGAAGTTGAGGTGGTAGATGCCAACTTGAATTATAATCTCCTTCTTAGATGTAGTTGGACTCATGCCATGTTTTGCGTGGTCTCCACCCTTTTTCATGTCCTCTGTTTTCCCCGTCGGAAAAATCGTGACTGTCGATCAGTTAGCTTTATTTTCCTCTGATTCTTCAACAGGAAACATTCCATATGTTGGGAATATAACTACTCCCTATGAGAACATCAAGCTGGGTATATTCAAAGATTCATCCCTTATGGTAATTTTTCCATTCCTGCCTCTGAATGTTGCCACTTTCAATATGATATCATCTGGTCACGATCCATGGATTGTTCCAAATCTTGACCAGCTTGAAATTTTGGTGACATTATGCCTTTGAGCCCTACTGAACAAATGTATCATAGTATTCTCATGGCTTGTGAGGCTACAACCGAAAACAACGATCGATTGGTTTCTTCTCTTGACACTTATGCAAGCTCTCCTTGGTTTGGTTCTTAGGAATTTCATGGTCCCTTGAATGAGATTTTCCACACCGACGAATGTATCATGGAGGTCATGGACATCATGGGATGAGAGACATGATGGACATCATCGTTCCTCGCTTCTCCCAACCCTACGTGACATCTCTACCTGTCTGGAATCTCATGCTTCGTCTATATAGACTGGCCCATTTCATAATCCTATCTTGATTCATAAAGTGTTTTCTGAAGGGAACATGGGAAATATTACTCCAACCATTCTGATCGACATCTCTTTTGAAACCAGGGATTGTCGATAATGTTCACATTGGTGCATCTTGTTCTCCATATGAGATCAGGATCTACACTGAGCTTTTCCAAGAATTTTGCGATGTCTTCGCATGGTCATACGAAGAAATGCCTGGCATTTATTCGAGTATTGTCATGCACGAAATTCATACCTATCCAGATTCGAAGCCCATTCACCAATGGCTTCGTCATATGCACCCAAAAAAGGCTATTGCCATAAAGGGTGAAGTTTAAAAAATTCTCCGATTTTATTTATCCTATACCATTGATAGATTGGGTCTCAAATATTGTTCCCATTACTAAGAAACAAGGGACCATCCGGGTTTGCATTGATTACCATGATATCAATCAAGCGTGTCCTAATGATAATTACCCCATTCATTTTATCTACCAAATCATTGATGAGTGTGCTGGGAGTGAGATTTTTTCCTCTATGGACGGTTTTCCTGGCTATAACCAGATTAATATTACTCCATCTGATCAGCACAAAACCACGTTTATCTGTCCATGGGGGAAATGTGCCTAAAAAATATCCCTTTTGGCTTGAATAATGTCGGAGCCACCTTCGAGCGAGCTATGTCATATGCTTTTCATGACATCAAGTACATAGTTCATCCATATCTCCACAACCTTCCTACTCATTCCATGAAACATCAAGATCACCCAGAACACCTCAGAGCCATATTTCTTCATCTTCGACACTATAATATTAGGTTGAACCCTCATAAGTGTCTCTTCTGCATTGAATCCGGTCAAATATTGGGTTTTGTTGTGTCCAAATAAGACATCTGCATCGATCCTCTTAAAGTCGAGGCAATCATCAATTTACCTCCTCCCTCTTCTATTCATCAACTGCAAATTTTGCAGGGGAAATCCAATTTCCTTCATTGATTCATACTAAATTATGTTGAGCTTGCGAAAGGCTTGACGCATTTATTGAAAAAGGGAATCCCACTCGTATGGGATAAAATTTACCAAAGCTCTTTCGATACAGTGAAAACAACCCTCATCAGTGCTCCTCTAATGCATCCTTTGAATTATCACCGCGATTACTACCTGTATTTGGTTGTGGCAAACAACATTATCGGTATGGTACTGGTTCAAGATGATGACGATGGTCAAGAGCATGTATAATACTACTTGATCTGAAATCTCTTTGATACTGAGACACGTTATGCTCACTGTAGAAAAACGTGCGCTGGCTACCATCCATGTTGTTCAACATTTTTGCCATTACATCATCTTGCGCAAAACTTTGGTGATTTCTGATTGCAATCCCATGACTTACATTCTCACGCATCAGTTTCTTGGGGGTAATTATTCAAAATGGATTGTCATCCTTCAATATTTCACCTTAGAATTCACTGCTGCTAAGTCTAAGAAATTCCTAGTCTTTGCTGAGGTTATTTGTGATCTTCTTACAGCGGTTGATCCCACTCCTCTTGATGAGTCAATTCCAGATGAATCCATATATCTCATCGGTACTCTTGATCCATGTTATGGACACGTCATCATTTATCTCCAAACCCAGACCTTTCGGCTAGAGCTGTCGCACTCTAAGCGACGATGGATTCACTATAAGTCCCAACCTTACTATATCGTTGGAGACACTCTATATCGCACTGGTGTTGACTTCGTCCTGCATCGATGTTTGAATATCAAGGAAGCTAAGAAAGTTCTCAATGAATACCACTCCGGGTCTTGTGGTGGTCACATGTCCAGTTACGCTACTGCCAAAAAAATCCTTCGCGCATGGTATTTTTGGTCATCTATCTTAAAGATTTCATTGTTGCAGTACGAAAATTCCATGACTTCCAAATCTACTCTCAGAAATAACATGCCCCACCCTAACCCTTACACCCAATTGTCACCATTAGACCCTTTGTGAAATGGGGCATAGGATTCATGACCTGTAACTCTTGCTCGGATGAGGGGCATGGTTATATTATCGTTGTCGTCGATTATTTCACTAAATGAGACGAAGTGATGCCTACATACGATATTGAAGGTCTAATTGTGGTGCAATTACTGTTCAATCATGTCATAGCTCGGTTCAGTGTCCCAAAATTGATTTTCACTGATCATGGCTCTCATTTTTGAAATCATATGATGACAGAGCTCGTTGCTCAGTTGGGGTTACATCATGATATAAGCTCCACTTCTTATTATCCACAGGCTAATGGCCAGGTTGAAGTTGTCAACAATGTTTTGTTGGCCATGCTTCAGCGAACCATTGGGAAATACAAATGAGATTGGAATCTCATGCTCTTCTCAGCTCTATGGGCTTACCAAACTTCTGCTAAGACTGCCACTGGATTCACACCATTCCAATTGGTGTATGGTCTAGAGGCCACACTCTCGATCTAGTGTGAAAGTCCTTATCTAAAGCTAGCCATCAAACTAATTCCTAGTACTTCACCATAAGAGGAACATTTGCTTTACCTTGAGTTTCTCTATGAGACCCAAAGACTCAATGCTTTAGTCATTGAAACACAAAAAAGAAAAGTTAAAGATCAATATGAAAAATCCCTCAAGCCTCTCATTTTCTCCGAAGGTGACTTGGCCTTGCTTTACGACCAATCCTACGATAAATTGGGAGTCAGAAAACTTGAGCCAATGTTGCATGGGCCTTATATCATTCAGTGAGTATTAGAAATAGGAGCCTATGATCTAGCAGATTACGAAGGCAACCAATTGGTTGAGCCCCGAAATGGGCTCTATCTAAAAACGTATTACGCTTGATCATGATTGTGATGCTTTGTACATTAGTGTTTTATTCATTAGTACGCTTTGTTTGGATTTTTGGAGTGATTGTTTTCTTTGCAGACATGTTTCCTCTACTCACCTTGTGTTCCACTTGGTTTGCATATTTCATCGAATCATTAATTTGGTTTTTCCAATGGCGCTTGTCATAGCACATGGAACCTGTCTTCCACAGCATGGGCACTCTTTGCACTTGATGGAAATTTGATTAATTTACAAGGTATTTGTTTGGGTTATCGAGCTATTATGAGATGATATTGATCTTGGAATTAGATATTTGGTTGTTGAATTATACTCACAACTCATTTTGTTACAGTTAAATGGTCATTATTATGTGCAAAATCCTCACATTTTTTGTATGTATTTGTGTGTTCGATTATTGGAAAGGAATTTTTATTTTATTACATATCAACATATTCCAAGACGTTTAACCACATTAACATATACATTAGTAAATCATGTATTAGATAGACATCTACGCAACATGTAAAAAACCAACACATCATTATGATACACAAGTAGAAGTAGAAACACACACACACACACATATATATATTGGGTCTGTCAAGTGTGTTACATCAAAATCTCAAAAAATATATGTTATGTGACAAAAATGGCTCTTTGAGCCTACATCAGTACGAAATGTAAAAAAAGGGTTGCTATCCGCCCACATGGCGCTCGTGATAGTAGGTGACTGCTCGAATCACTCGCCAGAGTAATTGACACAATCTTCCTAGTACCCAGACTGTATGCCTTTAAAGGTGAAAAGGAATATAATCAAAAGTAGCATACTCTAGGACACCTCTCATAAGGCCTAACAAGTTCCGCTCTAACTCGGCTAATGGGTCTGCTAACTCCTCATAAGGGACATCCTCCACCGGGTGGGCTACCCTCCTCGCAATCAATGACATACATGGCGATCTCTAAGGACCCATATTTGTAAATAAATCATAATTTTAAGTCTCATAATACATAAAAAAAAAACATTCAAAAAGTAAAAAATGTTAAAAAAATCATTTTTACCTGCATCAGTCTACTATGTGCCTGGCGGAATGGGTAGATCTCGATATCCCCCGAAATCAATGTCTGTGTATGCATAGTCATTAACCACAATGAGTTGACAACATAGCCAGCTGAAAAACACTGTAGGGAAATGCATTTACTAGCCCCCACAATGACGGGGATTGATCTCACACCACCTCATCAGTCTCGAGTCTGTCGGGGCTGGATCATGGATCTCCAACTGTTGATATTGGAAAAGAGGTACTATCTCCAAGAAAAAGGCCACCAAAATGGACTCGTACCCAAATTGTTCCAGCCGACCTATTTTTCACTTGGTAAATTGGCTCTTCATGTTGGTCAATAGCCCCTCGCACCACTTGAACATAGTAGGGGGCAGAAAGTCCATTGCGCACTATAATTTGGATTTCCTTTCCTCATGAAACACCTAGGCTCTCACCACTTGAGTCATGAAATGAAGGATTGTATGCAAGGGAAGGACTCTGATAGAGGATATCTCTATCTTCTCGCTCTGAGTCTTTCGAGCCTTGGGACATTGTCTCTAGATGAGCATACTGGTACTCTCACCCCCTACGCGAGCTCCGCGGAGTTGGATTCTCTCCCCTCTCCTGGATAAGACTGTAATGAAATAGATATCCATGACATCTAATTATAGTTCTTGGTCCTAGATGATGAATATTTGATTATATACATCCCATAGTCCAATCAAATGCTAGAGCAGCTCCAGTTGAGTTCTCAACACTGATGTCTGAAAGAATTTCATAATCTGCAATTTCGTAGTGCGTTTACACAATTATGATCTTGAAGTGCTTGGTGGTATTCCACCTCGTGGCCTCATTTTTTCCATTCAATGACTATCTCTATTTAAATCACCTACAAAACATGTTCAAAAGACATTTTAGGAGCTTTCATCGGAGTTTTTTTTTAAATCGCCTATTGGAAATGGGTAGATTTTATGTTTCAAAATATTCCCTGTGGCCAACACTACTGTCTGAATCAATTCGGCATCAGCGGCACGCTAGCCTAATGGGCTAAGCGCAATCAACACGGGTACGATAGCTCGAACCCACGCTAGCCACGGGAAATTTTGAGGTTTGAAATCCTCCCCCCATCTCTCTATTTATAAAGCTAAATGTTAAAAGAATGGGATCAAAATGAAGAGGAGGATTTGATCTCTTACCTAACGTTGACGGATCGTTGAATGGTGTCCTGGATCATCCGCACCACTATTCTGAAGTTCGAAGGGAAAATGGGTAAAATGCACTTCTCCAATTTACTCAAAATAGAAAGGTGAAAATGAATTTAGTTTTTGTCTATTTGTAGATTTTTGAAATATTTTCGCCATTATTTTATTATTTTTCCTTGATATTAGTGATGTTTTCCATTTCTTGTGCAGTAATAGGACCTTTTCGCTATTGGTGATTATTTCTGATGCAACCGAGTTTTATTTTATCTCTTTTTCGGACTCGGTGGAAATAAACGAAAAAGGAACCCCTCTGGAGTCAACTTTCAGCTCTTTTTTTACTCTCGAAAAATGAAAATATTGTTGAGTACTTGTCATTTCGAACTCGTTAAAGTAAATGAATTGATGTAATATTAGTATAAGTTTATCCCTTTTTCGTGCTGAGATTTACTATTTACGAAAAAGGAATACCTAGATCGAGCATGGTCAAGAGGTTACCTCGGATATTTTTTTATACCTTTTCGAATTCGAGAGACTATTTACGAAATGGGACATGATGGAGTTTTCTCTTTGTTTCTTTTCAAACTCCTTAAGCATGAAAATTTACCGAGTTACCCTTTCGTTGGACTCGTTAAATATTAAATGGCGAAAGACTTGTCACCATGATGAGACCAATTTTCTCCTTCCTAGGAATCGTTAAAATTAATAGGATGAATTCATTCAAAGAATGAACTTACACACTCAACATATGTTATCCTCTTCACGCTGGCTATTAAAAATAAATATGTACTCGTTAGCAATAATGGGGGGAAATTGAAAGTGAACATCCTATGTCTATTTTTGGCAGCTTTTCCTTCTTGAGCATGACACTCATCTGCAGTTTGGGTCGGGTTGGGGATATCCTTCATTCGTCATCTTCTCTCCTCAGGTTTTGGAAACCCATTTTCCTCCTATTCGATCATCATTTTTTTCATTATGACCTCTGATACCATTCGAGTCAAAAGTTGCCACACTTCGTAGTCGTGTCGCTAACATGTTCAAGAGAAGTCCTTTTTCTCAAACATCCTTTGTTTATCTGACCTTCTCTGTTACAATCTCTAATCACTCCTACCATCTTCAGATATATGTTGTTTTGTGTTGATGATTTGGGAATGCTTATGGCCCTCCTTTGACGAATCACTTCCAATCCACTTCAGCTTCTTATCTAGGAAAGTGGTTGAGAAACTTTATTTCAGTACCTTGGAGATTGGATGCCTCAATGGAAAGTTCTTCGTATTCGACAATAGGTTCACATCATTGGCCTTAAATCAAATGATTTTAAAAGTGTTAGAATTCAACACTTTCATTCACACTTATAGATTTTGTTGTTGTACCTTGAGGTCCATCGTCATTTTTGGTGGTTTCTCTTGTGCTTGTTAATTATTTTCATCATTGACCGGTAATCAGGTGGTTTCTACCATGTTCACCACCAACACATCTATTCGCATGGCTAGATTCGTACATTGGGTTGATTGATATCGCGGTGAATACCCTGGGTCAGATCTATTTTTTTATCTAGGCTGCGCGGAGTTATTAAATATATATGATTGTATACATGATATTATCTATATGGATGGCTGCATCCATACCACAGATCCATTTTTATTCTCTCTTTCGATGGATGGTTGTGACCACGCCGTGGGTTCATGTGTTATTTTACGCCTAGTGCAGAGTTATGTGTTTCGGAATATTCATACCATGGATGTCATATATTTTTAAACGTTTGATTTGGCAGGTTTCTTGGTGGTGATATGAGTTCTTTGCCCTAGTTCATAAAGCATTTCATCCATCGCTCCCTGTTTTTCCTTCATGCTATAGGGGGCATCTATTAAACAATAATTTTTCACCATGCCCACTTCCCATCCCTGATCTTGAAGTGCCCTGTGACAAAACCTGTGCAATGTTTCCACCATGAAGAAATATGTAAAGACATCCCCTGAAGACTCAAACAAAAAATTCCTTGGAAGATTACAGAAGGAACTTGATCAAAACCCTAGTTTTATGGGTCAGCGTGTTTCCTAGTTTCATGCACGTGTTGATGTCAAATTGACATTTATGGCTTAGAGATTTTAGTGCCCTTATTACTTGGAAAACCACGATGATCCCTTTCTGGCAGTGTTTCCTCAAATGGAGGATAAGCTTCGACCTCTAGAAGTTCCAGGGCAACGAGTTGGTTGTTAAATAGTGGTGATAGAGTCGAGCTCTCTGATTTTAGAGCTTTGATATCATCCATGGGGGTTTATCCCTTAGAATGTGGACCTTCCTCCTCCTTTCATGGGCTCCCAACCTCTTCTCCCTTCTTATAAATTGGTCCCCATCCTTCCACTACTGGTTGGTAATTGTTGGGCTAGTCTGAACTCTCGTTCCCTTTAAATTTTTTCACTGTGATAGCATCTAAGTTGTTCGGGAGAAGGAATGCTTTAGAGCTTCAGTAAAGGACTCAAATTTTAATCAAAGGGAGGTTTCCAACATTAAGGCCTGGGTTTTAAGCTCTTCCTTTCATATTTATCATTAAAACATCTGATGTTTTCTTTCTATATTTGTCTAATATTTTATGCAAATATTCTGGTATTCCTTCATCTGCTAGATAGCTAATTCTTAATGATTATTATGTATTGGATTACATTTTTTATTTCCTCTTGATCATCTGCAAGTATCCATGTACCACCAGTAGCAAGGAGCGAGCCTAAAAGGATCTTGGATCAAGGTCATCATCAATGGGTTCAAACATGGCACTAAGAAAAAGGTACCTCTATCTCTTTTCTTGTCACATTTTGAATATTAGCTAAGAAATATTTGCATTAGAAAGTATCTCAAGTTGCTAGACCCACTCTAGGGCTAGAGATATCGCCTCTATCCATAGAGGGGATTTATCTTGACAACACTTTGCTATACCACACTTCTTACAGAACTATTCAAATTCCTTCTTGTAGAACTCTCCACCATTATCTGTCCTCAACACCTTTATCTTTTTCTCTGTCTAGTTTTCCACTAGAGCCTTAAATTCTTTAAATCTATCAAAGACTTCATATTTCTTCCTCAAGAAATATAATCATGTATTCCTTGAGAAGTCATCTATAAATGAGACATAATACAAAAAATTACCCAATGATGGAACCGACACAAATCCAAACACATCACTGTACACAAGCTATAATATCTTGTTCGCCCTCTTAGCACCAGAAGGAAAACTCACTCGATCCTGGTTCCCCTATACACAATGTTGACAGAAATCGAAATCCAGAGAGCAATTAGACATATCTTCTACCATACAATTACCATGCAACATCAAAAGGCCCTTCTCTCCAATATGTCCAAGCCTTTGATGCCATAGCATGGTATTTTCTCCAAAGACCACTAAGCTTTCTTCTCCACTTTCAAGAACCACAAAACCGTTGCACCCATCAATAACAATGTTACCCATAAGGTTGTACAGAGTTCCGATCAGAATCCCCGCACTAATACCAATTCTCCCCGAACCATATTGCAGGTATATTTCTCGAACACTATCTTTACACCTGCATCATCCATCTTTCTTACATAAATCAGATTTCCTACCAATGCAGGAATATGCAGAACACCAGGAAGTGTTATAATCCTTCCACCTTGCAGCTTTAGCTTGAATTTTCAGTGTCTGACAATTTTGGCCTTCCTATCATCCCCTAAGAATACATCACCACCATCATACTTCTCATACTCGCAGAACCACTCCCTATGGGGAGTGAAGTGAAAGGATGCACCTGATTCAATCAACCATGCCTCGCGATTTACATGTGTATTTGAAGAAGAAGCCAAATACATCCCCACCTTCACCTGAGGTGGTTTTCGCCTCTGCGGAAGGAGCATCATCGGATCCCTTTCCTTTCTCAGGAGCTTTAGTCCTTTTTGAAGTGACCTTCCTTTCTGCTTTTCCTTCACACCTTTACAGGCTTTCCTTGATATTTAGATCTCCCATTCGAAAACTTATTTTTGCTTCTTTTTTGGGACCTTCCTCGTACAAGTAAGGCATCTTCATTCTAGCCCTCCATATTTTTTCGTCTCATTTCCTCCGACATCAAGGCTAAGATAATTTCATCAAAATTAAAGGTAGTTTTATTGCTACCTATTGCAATAACCATAATATCCCACGAATCTGGTAAAGAACACAACAAAATGATGCACTTATCTTCATCTGAGATTTTAATATCAATAGATGAAAACTGACTTACCATAGTATTGAAGGTGTTCAAATACTCTGTCACTGAGTCTCCTTCCTTCATCCTTAGGTTATACAACTTTTTCCACGAGAAAAATTTATTCACTAAATACTTAGACTGGTACAAAGTCCCTAACTTGACCCACAAAGTCTTTATTGTAGCTTCCTCAGATACATTCAACAATACTGAATCTAAGATACACAACCGTATTGTGCACTTTTATTTCTAATCCAATTTCACCCAGTCGTCATCTGAAATTTATGTTGGTTTAGTTCCGTGATCTACCACAATCCATTGATATTTATCCACCAACAGATCATCCATCTTGAGATTCCATCAATAAACACTCTAACCATTAAATTTCTTGATCTCTATCATTCCACTGCTCACCGTCTTCTTTCACCGCAAGAATTGATCCCACACATATCCCACTAAACAGGGTCTACCACAAGCCCAAGAAAAAACCCCTCAGCAGTAAAGGCGTACCCTTGAAGACGAAACATATCTAATACCCAATGCAGGTTTTAACCCTGCACAGATATAATCTACAAACTAATTCTTAAAAACAAAAAAGAAACAATAGTGAGAGCATAAAACATAAAATAGATATACACATAGATTTTCCCCTGGATCCCAAACTGGGACTACCAACTTGATTTTTCATTATATTTATTTTAGTGCTACAACACATATATTAATATATGCATGCCGAAGCATTCATAAACCCTAATACATTAAACCTAGATTAGAACATAACCGTAGTTCCCTTAACTGAATCTACAAAATACCAGGAGAAAAAAACCATCATTCTCAAAACTAAGTGAAAACCCATGCACAAAACCATAGGCAAGTCTACCCACCTAATATAGGGTCCAAAAAAAATTCCAAGAGAAGGAGGTCTATCGCCCCCCATCACACCCCTTGCTTTGCACCTGCTTCTAATCGTGGAAAGAATATAACACACACCCAACACTCTGGCTCCTACAGAATTGACTATGAAGCCACTAAAGGGTGTTATCCATAAGCCTACTTCCACCCCTCGTTCAAGAGCTTCCAAAATTATAACATAATTTAATACTTTTCTCTATCTCCATTAGTTATGTCCACTCTTTAGGTGTTGCAAAACTGCCCCACCCAAAAGAAGGCCTTTTTTTCAGCTATCGGATCTGTGGATCCGTCGGATTCCAACCTAGTGATTCTCTCCCATGAAAACTATACCCCTCAGATTCCATCTCAGTTACCTTTTATGATTTAGGTCATTTTCCATGGTAAGGAAATTCATCGTTCTATTATGGACGAGGGAGCCTCAACCTGCATCATGTCCATATCTTGTTCGAATACGATTGGTTCACCCCAACAGAGTCAATTGACCACCACATTAAAATCCTTTGATGGAAAGAAATATAAACCTTGTGGGATTTTGAATTCTCTCCAAGTGGAACTAGGGGAAAATTTGTCTCCATTAAAGTAGAAATTATTCATGGACGTCTTGATTATAATCATCTACTGGGACGTACATTGGTTTATGCTATGGCTACCATCGTTTCGACTTACTTCTGAATGATCGCCTTTCCTCATAAAGGCAATATTGTAGTCATAGATCAACTCATCTTTTTTTCCTTTGATTCCAATGTTACTAGAAGTGTCCCTCTTGTAGGGGAAGCCATACATTCCTATCACCAAGTCGGAGTTGGATTGTTGAAGGATTCATCGTTTATGGGGACTTTTTCACTCCCTACTCCTCTCGTCTCCAACTCTTCTCCTTTGGTTTATAATATCAATATGATATCATCCTCTACTATCCAAGCTGATATATGGATTATACCTGATGAAACTCACATCCAAATTTTTGGTGACTGAATGTTGCTTAGCCTCGTTGAGAAATATTACGAAGCCATCTATTTGGCTTGTGCAACCCATATGTTTTCTTTGATCAATTGCGTAGATCAATCGTTGCATTATGGCACGCCCTCTGATCCTTTCTCGTGAAAATTCTCAACCAATGAAAGCATCATGGATATCATGATGTCAGACGATGGGTCGTGGGATGAGCATCATCATCATTCCTCCTTACCAAATTATGTTGAGGATAATCTCAGTGGTGTGTACGTACCTAATTTTGTCGAAGCCTTATGAATTTAATTTCCATTCATGAGATCGACTCTGAAAAGAACCTCTCGAATATCGAAGAAACAATTCCTCTCTATATTTTGGTTAAACTAGGAATAATAAAAAATATATACATTGGCGCATCTTGTTCTTCATCTGAACTTGAGATTTATCAAGCCCTTTTTTGTGATTTTAGAGATGTATTTTCCTGGAAATATGAATAAATTGCAAGTATCAACCCAAACATAGTGGTGTACATAATTTTGACATATCCTAATGCCAAACCCATCTAACAATGCCTCCATTTGGTCCATCCTAAGAAGGATGCCAAGATTAAAGCTGAAATTCAAAAGCTTCTTCGAGTTGGTTTCACATACCTCATTCCTTTCACTGATTAGGTATCGAACGTTGTTCCTGTCATGAAGAAACATGGAACGATCCAAGTATGTGTCGATTATCGGGACCCCGTTTATTGACCAAATTGTTGATCATTGTGCTGGCTGCGATATTTATTCATTTATGGATGGATTCTTAGGCTATACTCAAATCAAGACAATTACCTGACCCCATTTATTGACTAGATATTTAATGATTGCGTTGGATGTGAAATTTATTCATTTATGTATGGATTCTCGGGCTATAATCAAATCAACATTCTCCTAGTTGACCATCCTAAGACTTCATTTATATGTCCCTGGGATACTTTTGCTTATATAAGGCTCTCATTTGGTTTAAATAATGTAGGAGACACGTTTCAACGTGCGATGGATTACACTTTTCATGACATCAAACATATCGTGCAACCCTATTTGGACGATCTCCCTACTCATTCTAAGCATCGGGTTGATCACCCGATGCACTTACAGGCCATTTTTCTCCATTGTAGACATTATAACATTCAGCTTAACCCACAAAAATGTGTGTTCTGGGTTAATGATGGGTCAACTCTATTGGTTTGTTTGGACTTGACCCAGGTTCGATCTATGCTACACACCAACAAAACCCTTGATCACCAACCCTTTCGACAACAAACTGCAAGCAGATCGCAGTCTCACTCGAGGTGACTATGGGTGGTTGCAGAACCAGATTTATGCAACCTTGAGGGACTATGCGATGTGGAAAATATATTGTGTTACTCTTATTATCTCTTAAAATACATAAACTAATTGTGTTGTATAAAACCATTTATTGACTTCACCACATTTAACAGAATACATTATACAAAATCATAAACCATATTGTCATGACACACAACCATAAAAACTATTTTGCAACAACTAATAATAAGCAAATAGATAGAAATAAATAATAACACATGATGTATTCACAAAACTTATTATTTTCTAATATTATGGGTCTTTAAGTACATTCAGCTTCTCCAACCTGCGCACTAAGTTCAAGTGGTCTACGCCCTAAGTTGCATACTATTTCAAGGTCTCTGCACACTCAATTGCAGAGCCTTTCCTTCACTACAAAAAGCAGATACAACTAGCCCTTAACCACATAATTTACATTGATATCATGATCTGATTATATCTCTAGCATTACATTCCTTTATATAACAGTACATAGATAAGATACCATGGTCCAGATACCACAGGCTAAGAAAAATACAAGAAAATATAACTCAAACCCATTACAAAAGGAGGGGCTTCGACCCATCCCAAATCCCCCAAGATAGCACATGGTATATCTACAATATGAAAATGCGAAGACTTGGTCAAAATCGAGGCCAAGTTGGGTTGTTCCCAACAGGCCCCCATCACTCACATGTGACACGTCCCAAGTCACTCAAATGCTTTTCCCATTGATCTTTGCTGCTATGTTGTCGTAGGCGGTGTTGAACTTCTACAGCACCTCTGTGACCTACTTCTCCTGATTGTGGACTTCTTCCAAAATTTTCTCTATGACTGGTCCTGCAGTCTTCTTCATTGCTGCCTCTTCCTATTGTCGAATCTCCTGGAGCTTCCCATCCACTTTTGCAATAGCTAAAGATCCTCATCCTGCCAAGGTTGAGTTCTCTCCATAAAAAAATATTCTTCCTTCCAGATCTCTTTGATCTTCTTCTGAAGTGCCTTGCCTTCGCTGATCCTTGCGAGATTCTAAGAAAATGGAAAGTTCTTCATTTTTGTGTTGATTTCCTCCAACTGCTCCTACTATTGTTGGATATCTTCTTCTATCTTCTGAACATTTGGGTTTTCTTGTAGCGAATTCCAAAACGAAAAGGTGTCTTCCAACATTTTTTTTCACTTTTCACCTATTATGGAGATACCTTCCACTGCATTCTTCAGGTCATTCTGCCTCTATTCCCGTACTTCTGGTGGCGTGGTTGGCTGGAGGTTCATTTTTAGCTCATTGATCTTGAGCTTGTACTCATATTGGACTTCTACAACCTTCTTCTTGGTTTCTTTGATAGAAATGTCGAGCTTTGCAACCTTGTATTCTACTGGCTCCTCCTTCAGGACATCCATGTCTAGAATTTCTTTGAAAGCGGCTTCGAACACTTCTTTCAGCCTCTGTTGTTGTTGTTCTTCCTGGCCCTTCTTCTTTATTGCCTGGTTGAGATGTTTTTTCAGTGCAACTCGCTCTTGTTCTATGTGAATATTTAATTTTTTTGTGCACTTCTCCCGCTCCTTTATCTCATTTACAATACCTTGATGTGGGTCATGCAATATCAGAATGGGTAGCGCTACAAGGTCGATACTGACCTTCTCCCACTATTTCACTTTTTTCTTTGCTTCAGCTATTTCAAACTACAAGGCTCTAGCAGGTATATGCATAAGCCTCATCTCAAATGTTGTTTGTATTAATATCTCTGGGTGGAGTTGTTGTATTATTGGCATTGACTGTATAAATTTTTGTGCTAATAGATTTAACTCTTTAACACAATGTTCAACTCCTATCAGGAGTGCACCGTAGTGATCCTCGATTTTTCCCCATGATTCCTCTACCACTAGTTGAAATTTCTCCCCAATTGTTGAAATTTCTCCCCAATTCCGTCAATGTCCCCATCATTAAGGACAAAGGGAATTATTCCCTTCGACTTATCTACCTTATGCTTCTTCCTTGGATAAACTTCATCGTGTATCTTCCTTTTACCTTTATTTGTTGTTGTATTTTCCTTATCTTGTACATCGCTTCCAAGTGGATATGTGCCTCCAAGATGATCTGGTTGACCCTCATCATGATTTTGTTTCCTTATATTTATCCTACTTCTCCTTTTCCTTGTCTTTTCCAATCGAGCCTCCATGGTCCGTTGTTTCTTCATCTGTCTGACTACCCTCTGCCTCCTCCTCCATTGCAGTCATTTATTTTGTGAGCCACCATTGTATCAATGTAGCCAAGCCATCTTTAATGAATAAGTATGGCAGAGGATGTCATGTCTTCATTGTATCCTTTTTGTCCTGCCCATATATTTTATGGAAGTCCATTTTTAACTTCGCAATTCTAGTATATTGTTGGTACATGATTGGTGACAACCGAGGATGTTGGTTCACCACCACATGTAGATCCATGTGGTACAATAAAAAGAAAATTCAGTTCTCTTGTGCTCTCAATGGTTCATTAGTATGTCACACTGAGGCATATTGCACTACTTTGCACACATGTTCTTGTACCAAAGGAAATCGTGAGTCCTCTGGCTCCTTCCATGGAAACATTGCAATGATCAAAATCAACCATGCATAGTGAAAGGTTGAACCTTTATCTTGGACTTCGCGAAAATCCTCCAAAAATTCCTTGCACATATATCCCACGCAGTTGTGGTGGAACCCTTTATTGCAATGCCCAAATAGTGAAACCATTGCTGTGGGGACTTCATTAGCTCGACATTTACGCATAATATTTCAAGCCAAGATATGCATGGTGAAGCATACTCCTTGGTCCTTGATCAAATTTATGTCATAGCCTCGCTTTCCCTTGACCAATTTGTACTTATTATTCATGGTCTCCGTGACTGCTTTGTCTTGATCGTTTCCCACAAACTCTTCAGCGGGATCCCTTCTGCGGTATGGTAGTCTGGTAATTATTTCTATTAGCATGTCATCAATGGGGATCCTATTTCCCAGCCAGAGGTATCCATCATGTAGCAACATGAAAAATTTTCTTACAAAAACAGAGTTGATGGTACTCCTACCGAAGTGTGGCACATTTATCATATTCAACAATCTAGAGCGCTCCAACCCTCTTACCCATTTAAATGGCTCCAATTTTGTCACTTTGCTTTCTGCATAGAGAACCAGTTTTAGGAATTTATTTGGCGTGAAATGAAGATACATGTTTTGGTCATTGAAGTCTGAATCTGAAAACTTCAGCAGTGGGATTCTTCCTAGTATCTCTCCCTCAAATGACATTTTCTCAAGTAGCAATGGGGTGAACGTGGCACATTTCACCCTTTTGGAGTCCTTCATGATTTTAGCATCTGGTTTTCTAGGTGGAAAATATGGTGGTAGTGGCGACAGAATTGTTGCACCCTCTATCTCCATCTGTTGTTCTTCTTCTTTGCTATCTTCAAAAGGTTGGGGTTTTGGTTGTGGTTTGGCGGGCTTCTTATATTTCTTCCTTAGTCTGCTTCTTTCTTGCCTATGTTTAGTGTGAGAAGGGTGATGTTGCGGTTGATGGTGTTGTTGCAGGTGTAGTAGATGGAATTGTATCCTCCATGATACCTTCTATAACTCTCTCTTTAAATATTTGGATGAAGGCGTTAGTGTTTATACAGGAGCACAAGTTCTTCAATTTCTCAATACTTAGCGATTTCAAAGCTCTCAAACACCAAAGTGCCAAAATCTTGGCGGGACACAGATTTTTATAGTGCTCCTAATATTCTAACCCCATCATTCGATCAGATCTTGTTTGGATATATTTCATTAACTACATATCTCCACTTAGATCCTTGCCATCCTAACTCCATAAATTTAATTTTCCGCTCCTCTAACGATAAGTTTCCCTTTCAACGATCATATTTTTCCAGCACAGTTTGATGCACCCTATACTGTGGCGAAAAACCCTTCTTACATCGTGACTCCTGTGAACTCTGACATAATCTAGACTGCATCGAATAAACTCCCCTTTGTCGAAGCCCTTTTTCCACAAAGGAGTTTATAGTTTAGTGCCCACTTCCAACTGCATGTGGCAGTAAGACTTTCCTCCTTTTTCTTCTTTAGTACGAAGTTATAGGGGCAGGGTAATCCCTGTACAACTTCAACCTATTTCCATTTTCCCATCCCTAAATAATTTCTCCATTCAACTTCACCAATTGCAACTTCACCAATTGAAATGCGCCGCCATCAGTGATATTCTTTATAATGTACGGGCCCAACCAATGCGTTTTGAATTTTCCCGAAAATTTTACAAACTTACTGTCATAGAGGAGAACAAGATGTCCTTCCTTGAACTTCTTCTGTTTTATATGTCTGTCATGCCAAGCCTTCTCTCTTGATTTTTGCACCTTTTCAGGAATCCTAATATAAATCTGTCTTCTTCTAGAGAAATCAACTGTGACATTATTTCCTCCATTGTTTCAGGGTCTTCCATATATGTGAAGGTTTCAATTCTCAAGCTAGACACAATATACTCCATGGGAATAAAAAATTCTTGTCCATATACCAACCTGAAGCGTGTCTAACCTGTCAAATTCTTACATGTGGTCCTGTAAACCCATAACACAGCTGGAATTATTAGATCCCAGTAATATTTATTGACATTTCATACTTTGGTGAGTGCAGTTTCCAAAATATTATTAAATGCCTCCACTATCCCATTGGCTTGAGGGTGATAGGGAGTACTCTTATGGTGATAGACCTGGATCTCCTTAGTCAATGCTTCAATAGTTTTATTCAGAAAATGTGAGCCTTGGTCACTCATCAATATCTTCAGACACCCAAATCTAGATAGTATATACTCAAAAATAAACTTTGTTGCAGTGTTTGTGCTACAGTTCCTTACTGGTTGTGCTTTGGCCCATATTTTCAGATAATCAGTAACTATTATTATGTACCTCGTACCAGCCTTCTTTCCAGGTGGATTGATAGGTACCACAAAACCAATAGCCCATTTTTCAAAATCCCCCAATGTCACTTGGTGAACTAATGGCATCTCCTCTCTTCCATAGGGCTTCTATTTTCTTTGGCATATATCACATGCTCTACAATACTCCTTTGAATCCTTGTGTAGTGTGGGCCAACACATTCCTACTCTCAAGGTTGTCTGCGCAGTAGCCATTCCTGCATAATGTCCACCAGCTGCACCTCCATGAGCTTCTGCTAGAATATTTGATATTTCATGTTCAGGGACATATCTGCACAATATCTCATCTGGTCCCATATTATATATTTTTCTTGCTATTAATGAAAAACTAGTTGTCGTTACCACCAATTCCTTCTTTTGTTGCATAGTATTTTCCGAAGGAGCCATCCCTGTAGTCAAAAAGTAAATAATGTCTGCAAAGTGGTCATCTGCTACTCTGATTGCAAATAACTATGCATCAGGGATATTATCTTCTATGCTAGTTGGTTCTTCTCATGTTTCCAATCTTGACAGATGGTCAGGTTCTACATTCAACCTTCTTGGTTTAACAACTTCAAATTCATACTCCTAAAATAGTGATAACAATATGCAAATATTTCCTCCTAGGATAGACTTATTTACCAAGTATTTCAATTTAGAATGATCTGTAAAAATATTAAAATGTGATCCCAACAAATAATGTCTGGATTTCTACAAAGCATACACCATAGGTAGAACTTCTCTTTATGTGGTAGTGTAGTTCTTCTCAGCTGTATACAACTTCATACTTGCAAAATCTATAGGATGGTTAATTTATCCTTCACCAAGCTATTCCAATACCAATCCTAAAGTTATGCAAGATGCATCAACATTGACTTAAAATTCCTTATTCCAGTCAAGGAATACTAGACTAGGCGTAGTTTCCATCTTACCTTTTAGTATATAGAGACTCTTATGGAATTCTTCATCCCACTGGAAATTCACATCATTCTTCGGCAATTTCTCCATTAGCACAGTTATCTACGCATACCCCTTAATGAATTTTCTATAGTATCTTATATGTCCCAATGTAGTGTGCAATTGTCTTACTGTCTTAGGTGGATCCAATTTTACAATAACAACAATCTTCATAGGGTCCACCATGAGTCCTCGCTTGCAAACAACATGTCCCAGAAATATACCAAAAGGTACACAAAATATGCACCTCTTCATATTCAAAGAGATCTGAGGTTGTCTAGAAGTGCCAAACGTAAGCCTTAAGCTCCTAGCATGTTTTTTCAATAGTCCAAATATTGTCTATTCATCAAAGTATACCTCCAAAAATTTGTGAATGTACTCCTTTTAAGTTGTGACCACCGCTCTAGAGAATATAACAGTGGAATTATTCAATCCAAAAGGCATCATTGTATATTGATATGAGCCCCATTATGTAGAAAAAATGGTATTGTGTCGATATTTTGGTGCAATTATGATATGATGGTATCCTGAAAATCCATCTGTAAATGAATAGGCTTCCTGGCCTCCTACATTATCCAATACTTCATCTGTGAAAGGGGTAGGAAAAGGATCATGTAAGCATGCATCATTAAACTTCCTTAGGTTCACACATATTCTGATTTCTTCTTTTTTCTTCTATTCTTGCACCACCATGGGACATACCCATTATGATTCTTCAACAAGTTCAATAATCCCTCCTGTTATCATCTCATCAAGTTCCATATTTACTTTCTCCTTGTACTTTGGGTTCAACCTATAAGGTCTCTTCTTTAATGGCGTCACATTAGGCTTTAGGGAAATGTTCATGACTCCTAAATCTCCCATTAGGGGAATTTTGGTTCTAAAATGGGCCTCCTAAGGAAATTATAAAATAATAGTGGAAATAATAAAATAATATTTGATTACATCATCAAATTTTAGAGGGAAAAAATAAAAAATAAACTATTTTTTTCAACTCGTATTTTCAACTTATCTCCCAAAATTTTTACTTGAATTTCAAGCGTAAGTACTCGTTGGATGAAAATTTTAATTCCTCATCCAAGGAGTACCCATATTGCATACTTTTGATGGACCCCGCTACACGAAAAATGAGAAATACATGAAAACGTAATTGCAATCACGTTTTTTCATGTATTTCTCATTTTTCGCGTAGTAGGGTCCATCGAAAGTATGTAACATGGGTACTCCTTGGAGGAGGAATTAAATTTTACAACCAACGAGTACTCCCACTCGAAATTTGAATAAAAAAATTGGGAGATAAGTAGAAAATACGAGTTGAAAAAGTAGTTTTATTATTTTATTATTTTTTATTATTTTTACCCTTTTACTTAAAAAATAGTGAATCATCCCCCATAGTTGACATCATCATCTTGAATCCTATTGGTTATTATAAAGTTTATTTTGGTTGTACATTTTTCTTAGGAGGCCCATTTCAAACCTCAAAATTCCCCTAATGTAAGATTCCCTTCATATCTGAGAATTTAGTGGGAAACAATTCCTAATATTCATGCAATAATTTTGTGATTTTTTCTGAATGTTTCTTCATCCCAATAATCTCCTACTGTTGCAAACTTCAACTCTTATTCTAATCAAATGTTCACCTTATTTTTCTTCAATGATTGTGTGATATCTGGTATCTCTATCTTTGGTCCATGCACTTCTCGATTCCCTTCGGATTCTACTATGTTGATGTTTCAGGGGTCTTCTTCTTCTTCTATAGTAATATTATAGAATTACAGTGCATAGTGTAGCTGCGCATCCCAATTAGGTTGCTTCCATGTTAGCGTGGATGCACCTTAAAATATATTCTCTTTTACTATCTGCAAGGTTGAATCTATGCCTAGAATTTCATCCTCAAAGTTGAATGTTAGTATAAACACATCAATCAAGTCTACATGGTTCATAGTACCATGTCACAACTTTGTTTCCAGGTACCAATTCATAGGAATTGTCTCCAATGTGTGAATAAATTCATGTACCCATTCCTATTGTGGAATATCCTTCCATATTGTAATGCAGAGCTGAATATGACTCCTTGGGTTTGTTTCACCATCATATTTCTTCTGTATTTATATTTCCACTTTTCCAAACCTGACCCACATTAATCCTCGACACACCTGCCAATCTCCTATATTCTTCTTGTGTGTGCCCCACCATCTAGTAGGGGTAGATATTAGGGATTTATACAAAGCTATCAACCTCTGATCTTCTAGTACCCTCTCTTCATAATTATTAAGAAAATTTTATACATTACCCAAACCATCAAAATAAGGCATGTTACATACCTCTGGTGTCATACAAAGAACTACTTTTTTATTATTGCACAACGCTTTGTGGATATTTCATGCAATATGTTCTGCAAATTCTCCAATTCTTCTTATGAATCTGATGTGTAGGTACTATCATGATCCCAAATCAACTTTCCATTTGCAGTAGGGTTAATGTAATATTCTTCCTTGGTTGTCAATTGATAGCTATTATCAATGTATGTTGTGATGTATTCTTCTCTCACTGGCTCTGCATATCTGACTCCTTCTGATGGATCTAAAGGAACATTCACCCTCATATTTCTTCCTTCAAATATAATTTACCTTTTCTTTAGATTGATTATGGCCAGGTTTTCAATTTCCCAATCAATTCTAGGAAAATCAGGGTAAGGATTAGTGTCATCAGCAATTTCTATCACTTCAAAATCAGCAATAGTGTGAACTCCTTCAATATCTACTGTGACACCTGATAGTATTCCCATAGGAAATATATTTTTCTGATTTTCCAGCCTTCACTGAATATTTGACCATTCTAACCTCAAATTAGCCATTATTTCCCATGTATGTTTTTTCAAAACATTAGAATCAAAGCCCAAATCTAGAATAACCTGATCCATTTCATATTCTCTAATCTGCGCACTAAGTCTCATCTCTTTACCAGTTCTCTTCTGTTGATGTACATTATTAACTTTACGCACCTAACTTTGTGGTGTCTCCTTGGATGTACAAGAATTTAGCAATTCCTGAAGTCCTTCTATAACCTTTTGATCTCTTAATAACTTCATACAAGTCTGCAAAAAGTATCTTACTTGATCTAGTGATTTTTTTTTTGCAAATCTTAGTTCAGTTTCGCTTCTTGGTTATGTGTCAGAACTTATGTCATGTCACGATTACTAGGCCCTGCCTATGTAGTAGAAGTCAAATATCCTGTATCCATGAAACTTCGCTTCGCTTCCATAAAAATGCTCTTCTCTTTGTGAACATCAAAAAAATGAACTCTCTTTGGATTCCTTCCAACCCATGCACCTAGATTTTCAAATTCCTTCTTTCCATCTTCTTTATCACTTCCAATCAAAACTCCACTTCTAGTGAAAATATTAACACAAGGTTCATCTGTCCTTCTTTCAGCCTTCATAATTTGGATGTTATTTGTGGGCTTATGGTTCCTTTTCTCTTGCATTTTTGCCATAAGTACATTGTTATGAAACCAACTCCAAAAATAGAAGAAAAGAGAGATCAACACCTTAGAAATCAGCCACTTCAAGGTGGCAACCTACAATACATTACATAAATGAACAATTCTTGAATTATACAAATGAAAAAACCTCCTTCTATATATAGGAGTCCATGGGATCACAATATAATCCTAGATGACCTAACAATAATAATGCAAGGGCACAATAATAACAATATTGGGGTTACAGGTGAACACCAATAACAATAAGGGGGCTACACTAACAATAATAAGGGACTATACTAGTAATATAGGGACCTAACATGCCCCTCTCCTTCAAAAATGTGTTGTCCTCAACGCTTTAGTAGCTCTAGATGCTTCCATATAAAATTTTCATCCTCCCATGTAGAATCTTCAGTGGGCAAGTTCTTCCACTTGATGAGATACTCTGAAATTGATCGATTTCGTAGCTATCGAGTTCTTGTGTCCATGACTTCTTCAGGTTCCAATATGATTTTTCCTTCCTCATCAAGTTATGGCAATATTGTTTGAACTGGAAGTCTTTCACCTATAACTTTGTTTAAGCATGAAACATGGAAAACTAGATGCACTTGCGGAGAAGCAGGAAGCTCCAATTTATATGCCATAGTATCAATCTTTAGCAACTCCTTGTAAGGACCATCGTACTTTGGCGATAATTTATTATCCTTCTTAGCTCGCTTGAGGGACATCTGTTTGTATGGTTGTAGCCGTAAATATACCCAGTCTCCTACATCAAAAATTCTCTCGCTGCGATGTTGATCTGCTTGTTGTTTCATTCGATTTTGTGCCAAATTTAGGTTATCCTTTAAGAGTTGGATAACTTCTTGTTGATGCTCGATGTGATCTTCCACTGCTTGAACCTTATAATTTTCTCTTAAAGATGATGTGATGGATGGTGGATGATATCCATAAAGTTCCATAAATGGGGTCTTTTTTGCTGCAGTATGGAAAAAAGTGTTATACCACCATTCAATGAGAGGTAACCACTTGACCCATTGTGTTTTCTTATCAGATACAAAACAACGAAGATATCCTTCCAAACATTTATTGACTATCACAGTTTGACCATCGGATTGAGGATGATAAGATGAGCTATGAGCTAGTTGAGTACCCAAACAAGAAAATAATTCCATCCAAAAAATTTCCAGTAAAAATGGGATCTCTGTCACTTACAATAATCTTTTGGTTTCCATGTAGCTTTTGAATTGTTTCCATAAATGAAGTAGCAATTGTGCTTGCTTTAAATGGATTATATAATGCACAAAAGTGTGCATACTTGGTAAGTCTATCAACTACCACCATGATGACACTCTTTCCTTCGGACTTAGGTAAAACTGTGATAAAATCCATTGAAATCTCATCCCAACATTGACTTGGAATGGATAAAGGTTGTAGAAGACTTGGGATCTTAATTGTCTCAACTTTATTTTTCTGGAAAACCAAACATTCCACCACAAACTTTTGAATATCATATTTAAAACCATCCCAAAAAAAATCTTTCTTCACCCTGTTGTAAGTTTTTAAAAATCCTGAGTGTCCTCCTAAAGGAGAAGTGTGCAATTCCAAAAGAATATTTTTTTTTAGCTAGGAATTATTACAAATATATAAGCGATCTTTGTACTATAAGGAATCATTTTTCCAACTAAATGTATCAGATGTACTAGGATCTTGCTGCAACTTTTGAATGAGTGTCCACACTTCTTCGTCCTTCTTCCATTCATCTCTTGCTTTGGTTATTCAATCTAGTTGGATAATAGAAATGGCACAAAGCAATGCTTCCACCTCTTCATTCTTTCTTGAGAGTGCATCTGCAACAACATTAAGCTTTCCTTTTTTGTATATTATTTCAAAGTCATAGCCCAACATCTTTGTGACCCATTTTTGCTGCTCTTCTGAAGATAGTCTTTGTTCCAAAAAGTGTTTAAGACTATCATGATCAGTTTTTACCTTGAAGTGTCTTCCCATTAGGTAAGTTCGCCATTTCTTTAGTGCATGCAGTATTGCTAACATTTCCTTCTCATAAATAGGTTTCTGTAAATACTTTTCTTTGATTGGACGACTTTTAAAAGCAATGGGTCTTCCTTCCTGCATTAAAACTGCACCAATTCCATTTCCTGAGGCATCACATTCCACAATAAAGGTTTTTGTGAAGTCTGGTGTAGCTAAGACCGGTGCTAGGCACACTGCCTCTTTAAGACGTTCAAAGGCCTTAGTTGCTTCGAGAGTCCATGAAAATGCATCTTTCTTCAATAATGTTGTTAGAGGTGCTGCTATTCTCCCATAATTCTTAACAAACTTGCGATAATACCCTGTTAACCCGAGAAATCCTCACAACTGCTTTATTGTTGTGGGGACTTTCCATTCCTTAATGGCTTTAATTTTGTTAGGGTCTACCTTAACACCCTCGTGAGATACAATATGACCCAGATATTCCACCTCTTGTTCTCCAAAGAAACATTTGGATGTTTTTGCATATAATTGTTTCTCCTGCAATAGTTTGAGCACCCTGTCAACATGTTGAACATGATCCTTCCAAGACCTATTATAGATTAGTATATCATCAAAAAATACTAGCACAAATTTTCTAAGGAAAGGGTTTGAAAATGGAATTCATCAACCCTTGAAATGTAGAAGGTGCATTGGTAAGGCCAAAAGGCATGACCAAAAATTCATAATGACCCTCATGAGTTCGAAATGTTGTTTTGAGAATATCTTCAGTCTTCATTCTAATTTGATGATATCCTGAACGAAGATCCAACTTGGTAAAATAAATTGCTCCATGTAATTCATCCAATAATTCATCAATCACAGGAATAGGAAATTTATCTTTAATGGTGAGCTTATTGAGCTCCCTATAATCCGGACACATGCGCCATGATCCATCCTTCTTGTGTACCAATACTATAGGAGAAGAGAAAGAGCTTTGACTAGGTTGAATTATACCTGCCTCTAACATTTATACAATCATACGTTTAATTTCGCTCTTTTGAACATAAGGATATCTATAAGGCCTGATGTTTGGAGGAACACTTCCTGGAATCAAATGAATAGCATGATCATGATCATGAATAGGTGGGAGTCCTTTGGGAGTTTCAAGCACCTTGGAATGATTGTCCAAGACTTGTTGGAGATCTGCAGAAATAGATGATTTTGATGTCGGAACTTCTAGTGAGCATAATTGTGCAATTACGCCTCGTTGTTCTTTCTTTAGAAGCTTTGTCATGACATTATAGCTTATTATCCTTCCCGGCTTCCCTTCAATACCCCGTAATTCGACTTCCTTTCCTTCTGAAAAAAATTTCAAGAAAAGTTCTTGAAAATTAAAAGCTACCATCCCCAAAGATTGTAACCATTGTACTCCTAGTACAACATCAACACCTCCATAGGAATGGAAAGCATTGGACTAGTCAATACATATTCCCCCATGGTTAGCTTGATATTATGGCATTTTCCAGAGAAATTTATAGTTCCTCCATTTGCAACCATCACTTGACATTCTGGTGTTGGGTATTGGAAACAATTCAATTCCTTGGCTACCTTACAATGAATAAAATTATGGGTACTACCTGAATCAATCAACACTATTACCTTTTTATTCTTGATATGTCCTTCTATATTGAGAGTTTGAGGAGTGGTAATACCTTCCAATGCATTACATGATATCGTCAGACTCGTTTCTTCTTCTTCTTGGGTTGGTTCCTGGTGTATATCCTCTTCTTTTGAAGTTTCTTGTTCATTTTCTTCCTCCTCTTCACAATCTATGTCAAATAATTTATTCTCAGCACACTTATGACCTTTATTGTATTTTCTATCACAACTGTAGAAAAGCCCTTTTTCTCTTTTTTCTTCCAATTTTTATGGCGTCAACCTTGTAGGTTGTCGAATTCTAGGAGTAGCAACACTTCCATATTCATAGATGTGAGTGGTAGGCTTCCTTGTCGCCATAATTTTATATTCAATTTTTCTTGCCAATCTGAATGCCTTCTCCAATTAATCAAGTTCCCAAACGTGAACTTCATGTTGGATGTTATCCTTTAAAGTCCCTATGAAGACATTAATCATGTGTTCCTCTGGAGTATCAGTTACCCTTATATTAAATTTTTGGAAGTTCTCAATGTGCTCCACCACTGAACCCTTTTGTTTGAGATTTATCAATTGGCTAAAGAAGGTGTTGCTATTTGTATCCTCATAATGTGTTATCATTTCCTCCGTAAAAATTGACCAAGTGACAATTGTTTTATGGGAAAAAAGCCATCAATACCATACAAATGTATTTTGTTCTAAATGTAAAGTTGAAATGCATACCTTTTGTGTGTTTTGCACATTATTGAGATCAAAATATTGCTCCATCTATAGTATCCATGTTACGAGATCCTTGTCATCAAACTTCCTCATATCCATATTTGGAATATGGTGGTTCTTCCATCCAACATTAGAGTTTATAAAATCACAATTAACATTTATTTTTTTTCTCATCATGAGTTTCCTCTACTATATTTTTTCCATTAGGAAACATTTCTTGTATCAACTTTTTCAAACCTACCATGTCTGATTTTAGATCATTTTTCATGTTTTCTATGTTGTCTTTCATTTTTTCTTCCATGTCATCCATCGTAGCTTCCATGACAGCTTCCATGCATTCCATTGCTTTATTCAAACCATCCATCTTAGCTTCCATGCCTTTCTTCAAAACTTCCATTTCATTTTTTGTTGCTCTTTGCGAGAGTGAAATTTTGTGCACTTGCTCTTGTAATTTTGACATGTCATGTTGCAGTTCTTCGTCTTCATGAGTCATAGTATAGCCTTCTAAAGGCTTAATGGGCATTGAATTCTTTTTAGGGGGGAATTTTAGAACCCAATATTGATATCTATTCTACAATATTCCCTTGGAATAAATTCAAACTGATTTTTCACACAAGACTTATGTAATTTGAAAAAAAACACACACATTTTTCTTGCTTTTAAGGAGCTCGATAATGAAACTGAATTATATTTGTAATTGTGGATATTAACTATCTGAAATTCAGCCCTATAGTAGAACTCTGACGCTTCTTTCCAATGCCACAGGTCTGACCTGATTTGGATTCTTCAAGTCAAAGTTATCCCCAATCTCCCACAATGACCTAATTATGGATTGGTTCAGTAGAGCGAACTTGTACAACATGCCACGTATCACTATTTTCTCCTTCAGCTCTGAAATTGATACAAAATAAACAATATTTCGTGTAATTATGACACATTTTATAGAATTCGAATCTTATGCTCAAAGAGAGGGTTATGACGATTTTCCCATGGTCAACTCTTTGAGATGAAATTGGGGAGCCTAACAAAACCCTAACTTCCATAGATCATATATCCGAAAATATTGCGAACCAAGATCCGAAATTTTTACAAGACGTTCCTCATGATTTCTAATTTTCTTTGTAAAATTTTTAGCTTCGTAACCGTAGTATAAAAAATGTTATAGCGAAACTTCCACGATGACCTGTTTTAGTGAAATTCGGGAACCTGAAAAAACCCTAACTTCCACAGCTCATATCTTCGAAAATATTGTGAAACAAGATCTGAAATTTTTACACGATGTTCCTTAGGAGTTCAGCTTCACTCTGTAAACATTTCAGCTTCTGTAACTTCATATAAAAAAAAATTATAGCGAAAATTCCACGATGACCTATTTGGAGCAGTGAAACCCTAAAATCCAAAGCTCCTTATAAATCAGCCATTTCGAGGGGAAAATCTCCAATAAATTACATAACTGAACAATTATTGGATGATACAAATGACAAAACCTCCTTCTATATATAGGAGTCCATGGGATCACAATATAATCCTATCCCACCTAATAATAATAATGTAAGGGCACAATAATAACAATAAGGGGGCTATACTAACAATAATAAGGGACTATACTAGTAATATAGGGACCTAACATACAGGGTAGTCTTCAATTACAAGATAAAAATATTTTCAATACTTACATGTCATAGTAGGATTATGGAAATCTCTTGCGAAATGACTTGGCTAGTCGTAGTTATGGCAAATGATCCATCCTCTTCCTTGACCAGCTCCACCTCCTCGACTTTGATAAAAAAAAATTCTATTGTCCTCCTGTGCGCGCTCTTCTACTTGCATTATGTAAGTATCAGCACTGTGCTCTATCATTAGTTCATAACATCGACATTTATTTTCATCATGTCTTCTTGACTTACAAAAGTTATAAAAGAGATTTCTTTGGGTCTACACATATTTCTACAATAAATAAAAAATTTATGGACAATGTTGGCTTGTAGTTCTACATATCTCATACCACTAAATAGATCCTACATTCAATGAATTAGGTGCTCCATTAACCAAATAATCTATAAAACAGGTCATTATTCCTTAGAATGACCCTCTTCTTTGCACTTTGTACACTACACTTCTTCTCTAACTTCTTTACCCTTCTTGAGATCATGCAACTATGAGATTTTCTAGTTGAGTCTGAATCTATTGCATACCTTCATTATTGTCTCCTATACGCAAGGATTCGAACTTCATGGAAATGTCCAAATCTTCGGATTGAGTTGCTATATTTTTTATGTTAATGGAATCCTAATATGTGGCAACAACGCAACTATGAATCACTCTTTATGTTGCTCTAGGGGTAGGTTGAAGCTTACTTGATCCAATAACACCTTAAACCATTGATCAAGCTCCCAAACAGACTCATTAAGTTTCTATTTGATCTCTTTTAACTCAGTAATGCACTACGATGGGGACTTCATCTTTTTGAACTCTTGTATCAACACTTGCTTAATATCTACAAATATACCATTGTGAGTGGTTGAATACTTCATATACCATGTCAGTTCTCTATCCCACGATGTTGTAATGAGTTGTGCCTTCTTTATATCATGATCATTGATTTTCTTTTTTTCCCATACAACTTCAGCTAGAAACCAAAACTGTTATGGCTCCTTCGACCTATTTCCTCTGAAAAAAGGTAGCTTAATGTCATCAACCACACCTCTTTTTTGGGTGTAAGGGGGAGGTGGAGGGTTAGGGGGGAGCGGGGAGAGCACCAACACCCTAACTACTACTAAATTTTGGCTTCAACGAACTTTCAGGATGGAAGGGGGTATACTGCAGAGTTTCTAGGGAATTCGCTAGGTATTTCTCTTCCTTTTCACCTTAAAACTCATTCAACAAAGGACTATAATTGGTCTCTATGAAGGTGTTCATATCTTATTTGCGGTATCTCTTTCTGGTATCTACTCTATACCTTTTTCCACTTCGCGTTGTACTGACTTCTTGCTTAGACATATTTATTCCTCCAAACATAAGTAAACTAGAAATTTGATTGCATTCGCAAAATTCCCTTTTCACGCAAAAGCATCATAATCCACAATTTCAAATAATTCATATACTTACCTCACGGTCCTTTGAATAATCTTTGCGCTGCTTCGTTGTAGGACACAATCGAGCATATAGAAAACTCGGTAATAAAGCCTCCAAAGATGTTATCAATCCAGAAATCAACATCCCTTGAAATCTTATTGTTAGTACTCTTGATTCGTCGTATTAGCTCACCAGTCCATGTTGTAGGCTTTTCGTTCTTAAAGAAATCCTACCTTTCAATCAAGCTTGACACCCACTCATACAATTCACTAGGGAATGATTTGAAGAAAATTTCATACTGCTATGTGAAAATATACCTTTGTAACCACGCTGCAGATGTCAAATCAGTGTTTATGTTCTCTTGATGTACAAATTCTCGCTCCTTCTAGAATATCCAATCTTAAATTTCCTTCCACATATCCCTCAAACAGATCCCGATCCCGGCAAGGGAACATTTTTTTGGTTTTTTTGGGCTTGACCCAAGTTTGATCTATGATGCACACCAACAAAACCCTTGATCACCAGCCCTTTTTTCAACGACCTGCAAGTAGATCATAGCCTCACCAAAGGTGACTATGGGTGGCTGCAGAACCAGGTTTTTGCAACCTTCAGGGACATCACGATGTGGCAAATATACTATGTTACTCTTATTATCTCTTTACATACATAAACTAACTGCATTGTATAAAACCCTTTACTGACTCGCCACATTTAACAAAATACATAATACAACATCATAAATTTTAACTACTGTGTAACAACTGATAATCAGAAAATAGACAAAAACACATAAGAACATAGGATATATTTACAAAACTTATTAGTTTCTATTATGATGGGTATTTAAGTACATTCAGCTTCTTCGACCTGCACACGCAATTGTAGGTGGTCTATGCACTAAGCTGCAGACTCTTCCAAGGTCTCTGTGCACTCATATGTAGAGCCTTTCCTTCACTACAAAAGACAAATGCAACTAACCCTTAACCATAGAATTTACATTGATATCGTGATTTGATTATCTCTCTAGTATTACATTCCTTTATATAACATTAGATAGACAATATACCATGGTATAGATACCATGGGATAAGAAAAATACAAGCAATTCCAACCCAAACTCGTTACAAAAGTAGGGGCAGGATATCTAGAATGTTGTGTTGCGCGATATAATTCATGCTCTGCTCCTCAAAATGTGGAGAATTGATCAAAATCGAGGCCAATTTGGGGTGAAACCAAAAAACTCATTGGTTTTTTCATTTCAAAAAAAGGAATTCGTATTGATCCTTTGAAATTCCAGGAAATCATCAATTTTCCTACACCTTCATCTCTCGTTTAGTTACAAAGACTCCAAGGGAAATATAACTTCTTGAGGAGGTTCATCCCTAATTACACTAATTTTACCAAAGTATTTACTCGCTTAATGAATAAATTGATTCCCTTCCATTGGGATGACGCTGCACAGAAAGCGTTTGATGCCTTGAAATGTGTATTGGTTCAGAAATCCCTTTTATATCCCCCTGACTATCAGTGTGACTATATCTTGTATCTTGTTGTCGCCATCTATACTATATCCATGGTGTTGGTCCAAGAAGTTGATATGGGTACTGAACATCCCATTTATTATCTGAGTCATAACCTCAACAATACCGAGATCCGGTATACTCATCTAGAAAAGTTAGCTTTGATGGTCGTTCAAGCCGTCCAGAGATTTCACTATTACATCTTGCTTCAAAAAAATATGGTTGTTTCAGATTGCAACCCTATGACATATATACTATCACGTTAACTACTAGGGGTCAAATACTCTAAGTGGATTCTTATTATCCAAGAGTTATACCTAGAATTCATCAAATCCAAGTCGAAGAGATCCCTAGTTTTCGTCGAGCTATGTGTGATCTCCCTTCCCTTTATGTTGAATATACATCTAAAGATTCCATCCCCAATGATTCATTATTTCTGATTTTGTCATCTAACCCATGGTATGGATATTTTCTAATTTATCTCTAGACCTAGACTTTCTGACCTAATACCTCTCGCTCTGAGCAACGACGTATCCGGTATCAATCCTGAAATTATGTGATTGTCGATGACACCCTTCACCATTGTGGTATCAATACGATCTTACAGAGGTGTCTCACCCTTGAGGAGGCCAAGAAAGTTCTTAATGGATGCCATTCGGGGGAATGTGGTAGACATTTATCTGGCTACGCTACCGTGCAAAAAATCTTTTGCGTCGGTTACTTTTGGCTCACCATTTTCCATGATTGTATCCTTGCAGTCTAGAAGTTTCATGCGTTCCAGATCTACAATTATAAATTCCATGCTCCGCTTTCCCATTTTGATCTTGTTATTGTTGTTGGCCCTTTGAAAAATGGGGTATATATTTTATGACATGTAACTCTCACTCGGCCAGGGGGCATGGTTATATTATTGTCGTTGTTGAATACTTTACTAAGTGGGCCAAAGCAATGCCTACATTTATCAACAATGGCAAAATGACTGCATATTTTTTCTTTAACCATGTTATTGCTAGTTTTTGTGTTCCAAAAGAAATAGTTACAGATCACGGAAAGAATTTTCAGAATCATATAATGACTGAATTAACTGCCAAATTGGGACTTTCACATGAGAACTCCACTCCCTATTATCCTCACAATAATAGACAAGTTGAAGCTAATTTCCTAAGACCATGCTTCAACACATGATATGGGTCCACAAATTAGACTGGAATTTACTTCTCTATGTTTCCTTTTGGGCATATCAAACCTCAGTAAGGACTGCTACTATATTCACATCTTTCCAGTTGGTGTGTGGTCTAGAAGTAACCCTTCCCATCGAATGTGAAATCACGTCGCTGAAACTAACTATCGAACTTCTTCCTGCTACATTCGCCAAGGAGGAGTGTCTTTTGCATCTAAATCGTTTGGATGAAACTCGACGCAATACCGCTTTAGCCAATGAAGCTCATAAACGATGCATCAAAGTGAAATATGACAAAATTTTCAAGCCTAGAGTCTTCTCGGAAGGAGAACTGGTTCTCTTATATGACCATGAGGTTGATAAGTTAGGTCCAGGAAATTTCCAACCTATGTAGTTGGGCTCATACATTTTTAATCATGTCCCTGCAAAAGGGGCCTATGAGTTAGTAGATCTTGATGGAGTTCCACTTGCGCAGCCTAGAAATGGGTTGTACCTCAAAAAATACTATGCTTGATCCCATGTGTAGTACATTGTGTATATATTGTCTAAAAGTGTGTTGAATGATTTTCCAGTGTGTTTTTTTAGAGTTTCCCATGGTTTATGTTGATTCTTTTTAATTTTTGTTTTCAGATGTCAACCTCTCTTGAACCATATATTGGTTATGCCGATGGTGGCGGCCATAGTACTAGAAACCTATCCTTCACAGCATGGGCTATCTTTCCAAATGGCAAGATAGTGAGCATGCAAGGGATTTAAATTGGCCACTCTACTAACAACATTGTTGAGTATAGCATAGTGATTGAGCTGCTATCTGATGCTATTTCACATGGTATCTGTCATATATTCATCAATATTTACTCACGCCTCATAGTACTACAACTCATTAATATCTATTAAGTGAGAAATCTTGTCATCCTTCACATGGTTTTAAGAGTGTGTCTTCTAGAAAGACACTACAGTTTCATACGATATGAACACATTTCTAGAAATCTAAATACATTAGCAGATGCCCTAGATAATTTTTTTTTAGATAGACATTTGCAACAAATGTAAATAAATCTCAATTCACATCACATCATATTGAAAGCAGAATAGGAAATAGGAAACACTGAATATATATTAAGTTTGGTTTTACTAAATGTGTGTCCCGAGACACATATGGCTACATCGCCCATAGAAAAACTACATTCAAATATCTAAGTAGGAAAATAAGTGGTGCTCATGATAAAACAACACTGAACGAGCTATCTTATGCAGTAATCGACCAATACAGCTAGGAAATCCAATAGTTTGTCGATGAAGTCACAATGGAAGTTGAATGACCACGTTATCATAAATCTTGTGTGTAAGTCCCTCCATACAGTGCTCCTCCTCTGATAGGATCTCATCTACCTCAAGATCCCGTAGCGCATCTTGTCCTACTGCAACAACCTGTACTGGTTCAAATGCCTCCTCCTATGGTTTTATCTATGTATGATAGAGATATGTAGCACCTACTGGTCAAACATACCCAATATCTACATGAAAACATCAAATAGTTTAGCCTCAGAAACATGAAAAAACACAAAAAAAGTGTAAAAGTTTTCAGAAAATTAATGGTCAAAGTATCTTACTTGAAGCATCCCATTGCTCACACTCATGCAGCCCGAGCTCAAGATCATCACAAAAATCCATCATTGTGTAAGGATATTCATCAATCATGATGAAATTCCCGCACAACCACCTAAATAAGGTTGGTGAAAAGCTAATCGTTGATGGACCTGCATGTCGGGCCATATGATTTATCCACCTCCTCAATCGTGGGACCCTCAAATCGATGGGCTCGAGTACAATCTGCATAGGTTGTAGTAGTGGTAACCGCTCCAGAGAAAAAGAGACCAAGATGGCACCATAGTTGAATTTATTCAACTTCCCCTCCTTTGCTTTAGTAGATTGTTCCTTAAAATTAACCAAGACACCCTTGCTCCAGTTGAATATGGCTCTAGACACTTTATCCCATACTGCATATATGATATTCTCACTACATGTAGTGTTGAGCTTCCTTCCAATCTTGCGATAATGAAAAATATCATTATCAAAGGTAACTAGGTTACATCCTTTATGTTAATATTTCCATATCTAGTAGGAAAGATTCGAGGTCTATAATAGGTAGCGATATAGTATTTCACCATCTCACTGCCACTTCTTCCACCTAGAAGAGAGATGGGGGCACCTCACTTTGAAAAACCTATCAAAAATTTAATATCCTCTACATGTATCTTGAGTATATTTTCCCAAACCCGAAAGCTTGTTCCTGAACATCCCATGAAAGGACAAGGTATTTCAGCAATTCCATTTGTTGCCTCATACCAGGAAGCCAAAATAATTCCAACAACCCACAATTTTTTAGCGCCTGGATGGTAGGACGGTCATTTTCTGCATTAAAATCATGTTCTTCATATTCTCTTTCTCTCCAAATGAATGACATTTTGTGTTAATGGGTACCTGAAACATCAATAAGGTATTCATTACGCTCTTTCCCATGCAAAAAATCTGACAAAATTTGATGAAAACTAAAAACAAACTTGGATATTTGTGCCCAACACACCTTAGAAGTGTCTGATAGAGTGTTGCACATTTGTCTGCAATGTTTCTCAACCTAAGTGCAACGCCCTTTTCGGCATAGGGGGGTGCGTTGGTTCAGGGCATTTTTATGAACCCAAGGGCCTCAAAACCTTGAAAATTTTGCATGAAAACAAAAAAATGAACCTTGGAAAAATAGGGAAGGGTTTTAGCTCCTACCTGGAAGCGACGATAATCAAAATGGTTCCCTATATTGGCCGCAATAAATTGCAGAAGATCGAGGGGAAAAGGGCTCAAAATACTCAATATCGAAGGTAAAATGTGAAATGGTGAAAATGAAAAGTCATTTTGAATATTTGTCATCATTTTCTCATTATTTTATTCATTTTAAGTGTTTTGACTTGAATATGCTTCATTTTTACTATGAAACGGGTATGTTTAATCCTTCTTGTGGTGTTTTGAGTAGGTCGACAGTCATTAGCAAGTTTATATTATGCTTTAAACAAGTAATTTTTACCAAAGAGTATACTTTTATCTATTCTTTGGGCTCTATAAACCAACGAAAAATGAACCCCCCTAGAGTCCTCTTTCAGCTTTTTTTAAACTCCCAAAATATGAAAATATTGCTAGGCACTTGTATTTTTGAACTCGTTAAAGTAAATGAAAATACATCTACTCGGTATAAGTTTAACCCTTTTCCAAACTAAGATAAACTAGCTACGAAAAAGGAATAACTTAGTCGAACATGGCTAAGAGGTTCTCTTGAGTATTTTATTCTTCCTTTTCAGACTCAAGAGGCTATTTACATCTAGATTTTTATTTTTCGCCTATTTTTCAAACTCTCTAAACATGAAAAAGGTGTCGAGTTTTACCTTCACTGGGCTCGTTAAAACATCAACCAGTGATGGACTTGACGAACATGACAAGTTCGAACCACTCCTTCTTAGGGTTCGTTAAATATACTAGGAGGGATTCATCTGAAGGATGAACTTACAGATCAAGCATATGTTATCATCCTCAAGCTTGTTAAAAAAGAAAGAGGTATTGACCAGTATGGTTGGGGAAATTGGGAAAAGAGGGGATTCCATTTTTCTATTGGCAGTGAGTCACTCTTAAACACGACACTTTTCCACTTCATCATCATGGCTATTAGGTTGGGTAATCTGCTTGTATTTTTGTTATCATACCACTTTCAGAGCTTCCATTTCAGTTTTGGGTCAATACTGCCAACTCCATTCAGTGTCTCTAGTGTGTTCAAGAGAAGTCATTCAGTTGATCTTTGCTACAATACTCTTAAGCCTTCATTCCATGTCTTCCTTTCCTGATCCAATCCATATCAACATCATTATGATCATTCTATCTCAAGAATGATACATGTTTCATGTCATTTATGGGGGATACATCAAGGCCCTCCAGCAATAGGTCAATTCCTCTCAACATCAACACATCATCCATGAAGTTGAATTAGAAACACCCCTTTGGTACCTTGGTGCTTTCATACATCAATGGCAAGTTTCCTCTCTCTCAGTGATAGGTTTACATCAATGTCCTTCGACCAAAACATTAAGTGTGGTGTTTGATATCATCTTATTTACTCACAACATACAGATTTTTCCATAGTACCTTCAGAACCATTAACATCATCGATGGTTTCTCTCGTGCTTGTTAACAACTTACAACATTGGCTGGTAATCAAATGGTGTCTACCATGTCAGACTCCAGCTCATTGATTCGCATAGTTAAACTCGTCCATTAGTTGGTTTTTTGAACGAGATAGAAGACCAAAAATCTAGTTTCATCCATCCAGTCTGTGATTTTAAGATTTATACAAAGATCACAATGTATGATGTTCATGATCAAATGGATGGTAATACATTCATGGGTCTACTAGTTTCATCTGTGGACATGTCTTTTGATCATTATAAATGTTATGTTAGCTTAAGTGTTGAGTATGGGTATGCCTCCCTTAGTGACAAGATGACATGATATAAATGTTTTGTAACAAATGAAGCTTGTCAGTTTTCCTTGATCCCTACTTGTCACAAGGTAAAACACTTTAGTCATCAGTCATCGTCTCTGAATTTTCACTTTAGGGGGAATTCTATTATAGGACATTTTTTCACATCTCGTGAGTGGGCCTCCTGATGGGATCAATCAACATCCTATTCCCCCTTGTCACCATATTTCACAAAGCCCTAAGCATGCTCCTTTAATTCCCCAGAATTTCAGCCCTAGATTGCTTCATCTTAGCTAGTTTTAAGACCAACGCTCTCTGTATGCCTACTAGGGTGCGACCAACTACAGGTTTCTCCACTGTGGCCAACGTTGGTCACCAGTAGGTTGCTCCCCTTTTCACCTGTGTTAGATCTAGAAATATGGGATAATGATCGGGATTTCGGAAGCTTCTCCTTCTAGGAGTTTCCAGAAGTTGTTTCAACCACTTACCTTGGATAAAACATTTGGATCCTATTCTACCCTACTTTGGAGTTTTCACCACTTATCCTTTGATCATATCCCTCCATTAGGAGGATCTAAAACCTTACAATGGTAATTGGAGAAGAACTCCCAACTTACCCTACTTTTCTATATATTCCCAACCTTTTATGAGGTTGGGGGTTGGCTTTTGGATAATGATTTTGCCCTTATGCTGGTGTAGTAAGTGGTTATTATCTCATGCATTTAGTGTGATTTGAGTGAATATTGTGACAAGGAAAGGATGATTCAACAACTTGGAGGAGCTATTCTACAAAATCAACTGCTACATATGGTTGTAATTTCCTTCCATTCATATTAATGCAAATAATTCTTTATTTTATTATATGTGATGTTGTTATTTCACCTATTTCAATACCATGTTGATCTATTGAATAGATTATTTAGATGATACTGCATATATCTCTTAGTTTCTTGGTGTGTGTTATCTGGTTGTGCAGGGTCTAATTTTGGTAATTGGAGCTGGAATTGGAACATCCAAGCTAACGAAGGAGCAAAGCGTGCGACAGATTCCATGTAGGCCTCACTCCGCCATCTATTTACTTTAAGAAAAATCATTGAGTTCCTTATCTCTCTCTTGTTCTAGGTTATCCACCGACCTAGGGAGATACTTTTGTTCACAATCGTAAATCTAGTATAACACATAACATTAATTGTTTAAGTTAACATACATTGATTGCAATAAAAGACACTTTCTATAAGCCAATATGAAGCATATTTGTAATTCTTTTGATGTTCAATATTAGATTGATACATGATATGTTTTAATTCATTTTAAGTATCAAAGTGAATTGCATCATAGTAATATTGTGCTTATTTTCTTAGACTATGAATCTAGAAATAAAAATTTTTTTTTTTTTTTAATAAAAGTTATATTATAGAATTTTCTTAAAACTAGTGATAATTAGCAGATCCATAAAAAATAATTAATAAACTGAAATAATAAATGTATCAATAAATTTTCCATATGAAAATATATACAAATTAAATTACATGAACATTCATAAACTAAAATATTAAGCATCCATAAGCTAAAATAATGTTCATGTATCCATAAATTTTCCATGTATGAAAATATAAAAAGTATGTATCACATGTGAATGTGCCCTACGAAATGAGCTTGAAAATATACAAATTATCCACTCTACTTACCATTAATACCCCTATGTGATTGTTGGTCAAACATGGCATCCAAAATATCGTACTACATATAACACGTTCAAATTCAAATAAATTAGATCATTATTTGTACAGAATAAAAAATCTAGAAATAAATGAATTACCTCACTCAAGTCCAAAATGGAATTCAGGTAGGATGGGGGTCTGATCAATTTGGGTTTGTGCTTTCTTGCTTGTGGCTCAAATACTGGGGCTTGCATCGATGGACCCACATCGTCAATGCCTCCATACCCATCATATCACTCATACACAAACATCATGTTGTCATCGACACTGCTCTATGTTTGGGCCTATGTACACAATGTAAAACAAAAATTATAATTAGTCTACAATAATTAGCATGCATGTAACTTTAAAAATAAAATGTCTAAATGTTAGGAGTAAAAAAATTTACCTCAACTATCGTTCCATGTGGGTTGTACATAGTGAATCTCCTCCACATGAGTGTGATGAGGTGGAGGTGGAGGTGGATGAGACTCCATAGAAACATGCACTAGTGGAGATTACTCTGGCTAATCAACTGCCCCATTGTATGACCTTAGAAGCGCATCCATGTAGTCAAGATGTGTCTGCAGGTTATCATGAACTTATTTATATAAATTCAATCTCTTAGGAACTTGTTAATATAAATAATGTATAATTTGACGATAACAATCAAAATTTTTCTATATATGTATTTGGCTTGTGTCACGTGGGTTGTGCACCCTCCAAATGTCACGGTTGGCATCACAACACATACATGCATATGACAAAACTTGGTTAACGAGTACAATATTGAGATATGAATCAACATATAATGGAACTGACAGGTCATGAGGCATTGATGGTTGTATGCTCATCTCTCCACGCAATGTGACTTGCACATTGTCTAATGGCATCTACATGTTATCTGCAATGGTATGCCTAGTCTCAGAACCGGGTTGTAATGAGTCCTCTAGCTCAGTTGGAAATACCACACTCTAAGACGGTAGTGGAAACAATCTCAGAGGTGGTGGTACATGTCTAGGGTATCTACGAGCCCCAACACGATCATAGCTACGTCCCTTGTTGGGTCCATAAAATTCAAATCGGTTGTTGGTGTAATTTGGCCTCATATGGAGCATGAAATGGGCATATATATGCTCTGCAAAGTAAATGGGGACCTGGTCATGGTGGGGGAACTAGCCCCAAGATCGAATGAATTGATCATAAAAAAATGGGCCACATCAACATTCTTAAAATATTTGAGTGGAATCAGACCAACATGTCTATCACGACAATCTTGAGGGATGTCAAATATCTCCCCAAGAGCATCAATGACCTTGGTGGTGATTTTTACCATCTTCCAAGTATCTGGGCCTCTAACCTCTAGCCTCCTAACCCCATGTATGGAATGTAGGATATAGCCCTGTGGGCTCACCCACTGGTATGTCTAGATCAACCTATTAATTCTCTCCAACGTCAAAGTAAAACTATTCCTAGTAGGTGACCTAGTAGGGATTCTAGCCAGCTCTCATATGATCCATGCATGTTAGGCCCTAACATCCTCCTGTGTGATAGTAGTTGTAGCGTCGTTCCATGGAGGGATCGACGTTGCACCATCATCCTCAATTTCACCCCAGTAAGGGTTTGGAAATAAAAATATCATTTAACATATATAACAAACTAAACAAATAACATATACATTAAATTCAAACATGTCAATTTAAGACAATTTAAAAATTAAATACAATTTCAAGACATAAACACATAAAGTTTAAAGAGGATTTAAAAATGCAATAGGTGTACCTGCAACAGGTGAAGATGGTCCACTATACGTAACATGATCATCAACATAGACAAAAACACCGCTTCTGACACTCTGAGTTGCATCGGAGCCAGGATCTATGAGTGGAACATGAACTCTGGTTGGGCTACATGATCTATCACGATCTCAACCATGTATAGTCGATCTCCACACACTTAAACGGCCTGTAGTTGGGGGGAATATGGGAGATGGCTCTGCATATGAAATACAATATATGTAAAATAATCCAAGAAAAAAAATTTGACTACACTATTACATATAATACATATAAACTAATCCACGAAAAAAAAGTTGACTTAGAAAGAATGTTGACAAGAAAACTATTTCTAAACTCAAGTAGAATAATCTAGCCTTCCTAAACTTTAGAGTCCTTTTTTTATAACTTATCAACCAAAGTATTGAGTTCCATGTAAACACAACCGAAAGAAGTGATCAAATCTAACTTGACACTTTTTCTCATTTCTAAATAATGCATTTTATTCATAGAGAATAGATATGTAAATATATGTCCCCGGATGTGGGTGACAGAGTTGACACGCTTGAAAATCACATCCCTCTCTTCCAGATAACGGATATCTCCTATGCAGAGCCTCATCTGCCACGGATCCACATACCGTTAGCCACTCGCACGAGACTCACAGACCCATAAATGATGACGAGAGGGCGGGATCTGCATCACCATGCCCTGAGCATCACCTCGCATCTATCACCATTAATGTCCATCATGATTAACCTATATAGCAGCCATATCCCTTCCCTCAAGCCTACTCAGGTTCTCAATCATCGCACGCAGATGCATGCGAAGCCTACTCATTTCTATCCTCATTGCACTCATCCTCGTCCCTTTAAAAAGACGAGCTATTTTCCCCTCTCATTACTCAATCTATCATCTTAGCCTTACGCCCCCTAACTCTACTCTGGCCCCTCACTGAATTCAACAGGCTATGAAGTCCCACTCTTAACGTAGTGTTGCACAGTCTCCTTTGGGTTGTCGCACTCCTTCCTGCGCATCTACCCCTTAGATCTTTCCTCCCCCTAAGCCCCAGTGCTGCTCGCCCTTATGTGTTACCTTTTCTCCTGAACTGCTCCCCCTTGTCTCGGTGCGCAATGGCTCCATGACTTCACCAACACACCATCCGCGGAGGTCAGACAGGGGCTCTACCTATTTGGTATCATTTGGGTGAGGATAATCATCTCAAGTCGATATATGTCTCCTCTTTCAGCACCTTTGCGCGCCAGAGTCCCAATCCCGAGCAGAATGCAGAAGCCTTTGGGCATGTTGCGTAGAGAGGAGGTCGCGGTTCGGGGAAGTCCACCATCTCCCCTCAGATGCACCCCCAACAGCGCAAAACTGACCCTCTGACAGCATCGGAGAAGGAAGATGCGGACATGGACATCGGGATCATGGACTCCGATGGCATCTGGATGCGTGTTCTCAATGGCGTAGACCCGGACTCCCCCATCCTCTACGCACCGGTGGGCACTCCCAGGGGTACAATGGCAGATGCGATGTCAGCTACAGCATAGGATCTTGCCTGCCCCATTGAGGAAGAGACCCCAAACAGTGATGATGAATATGATAAGTGAAGTCTATGTAGCTGCACAGTTCTACTATGTTTTTTGTCATGCTAGCCCACAGTGCTTTTCGGCTATAGTTTATTTTGTGTTTCTTAGATATGTAAGCGCTACTGCGCATAATGTATTTCTCTATTTCAAGTTTTGTTTGGGCTGGTTTCCTCCCCAGAGGTAGCCTAGAAACAGCGTAACAAAGGCTGGGATCGGCTAAGCGCAGCTTTCCAACCCAACCTGTAGCATATGTAACTTTATGTTCTTGAAATTAATAGAATAGCCCAACTTACCAAAAAAAAAAAAAGATATGTAAATATATGTAAAAATTTGAAATAAACTTATTTTCAAAACTAATAAAATTCCATGCCAACCAAATACTCCATAAGACAAATTCTGATCATGTTTGACTTTCACACATGACATGTACTAGGTGCAAGCACATGAAGACAATGTTTTTGGTACAGCACACTACATAATGAAACAATAAAATGCAAATTAGAAAAGATTCAAAATGTTTTTATTCACTTTAATTTTTTTTTCATCATAGATTTAATGTACATATCAATGATGCATTATTGAAACTTATATATGTGTGTGTGTGTGTGTGTGTGTGTGTGTAGTCTAGCTTTTAGATGAAATAAACTTTTTCATCAGAATCACGCGATACAATTTCAAGTGAGAATGTGATTTTTTGTTGCTTA
Source organism: Pinus albicaulis (assembly GCA_034641835.2). Taxonomy (NCBI): domain Eukaryota; kingdom Viridiplantae; phylum Streptophyta; class Pinopsida; order Pinales; family Pinaceae; genus Pinus; species Pinus albicaulis. The sequence goes on from CM076572.1 coordinate 1,362,729,838, forward strand.
AAATATATTTTTGAATGCATAGATGGATTCAACAACGAAAAAACCCCAGGGCACTCGAATTTTCTGGGTTAAACAACTTAAACTCAAGTTTTTAAAAAGTTGACCTATTTTGGTTAAAATTAACTAGAAAATATGTCATGAAAAAGTCATTTAGTCTATAAGTTAGACTATATATATATATATATATATATATATATATATATATATATATATATATATGATGAAATTTTGTTATTAAAAATTAATTAAGTAACAAAATTTTCTCATTTTCAACTCTTAAGTTAAGTTAGTTAATATTTTATTTAAGTAATTATATTTTAAAACAAATTACTATATTATTATTAAAAAATATTAAAATACAAATTAATTTAAATTTAAAATTCAAAATAAAAATAAAATTTCTTATTTGACAAATAGAAGTTCACCATGAGCAACTATATTCATTATGTCAATCTTAAGTTTTAATTTATTTATTTTTTGGTTATAGTTTGGTTGATTTACATTTTGGAGTTTTTATGGATATATTTTTGGTCAAATTTGCTCAAAATTTAAAATGCACTTTAATTAACAAAAAATCAAAATCCGTTGAATATTTTTTTTCACTACATTCCTAAAAACAAAAACCTTAAAAACCTAAAATAATTAGAAAATAAAGTTTTAACATTTCAAAATTAGAAAAAAATCATAATAAACATGTTGTCATTGCAATTACTAAAAACATAATATTTAAATGAAAAAATAAAAAATAAAACCTAAATTATAATTTTCGGGGGTTGTTTTCAAGGGTTTTCTTAGTGGTTTTCATGGTTGTTTTTTGTTGTTTTCTAGTTTTTTTGTGGTTTTTGTATGTTGGTGGATGGGTTTTCATTTCAATTTTTTTTTTCAAGAAAAATTAATTCAAATAGGGAAAAAATTATAGGAAACCTACCTTGGCCTCCAGATGGTGGTTGGTTTGAGCTTCAAGGATGTCAATGGGGTTGTTGAGCAGCTAGATCGAGCTCCTCCATCTTGGTCTAGCTCCCAAACTCTCGATTGAGCTCCTATTTCCCTCGTGGTTTTCCCAAAATGGCTTGCGTGGATTGCTAACAAGGTTTTTAATGAGAAATGGTGGCTCGAATGAGCCCATAGCTCGATCAAGCTCCTCTCTAAAATTGGGTTACATAGGAGCTCGATCGACTCGTTTTTTTTAACACTCGATCGAGCTATCTTTAAGCCCTCAAATATCTCGATTGAGGGCATAGCTATTGCTCATTCAAGCACTTAAAATGGATCGATTGAGATGCTTTTCTTTACCCAAAACACACCCTCTCTTGCAAAAAATTGTAACCCAACTTCATGCATAGACCCTAATAATCCAATAACTAGAGTCACTTATAAATAATGAAAATTTTCTCCCTCATGGGGCACCAATAGGTTATTTTGCGTGGCATGGTTTCCTTTGAGTAAAAATGATGAGTTATTGCACATTTGCGGATAACAACTAATAGTGGTTGTCCTCATTGTTGATTGAAAAATGAATTACGAAATTTTTTGCCACCTTTGAAAAAAAAGGAGTGAATATATATGGGTAAAGCCTAGAATCCTTAGGGAACAAGGTCAAACAACAAGGCTCAAAGCCATTATAACAAAATAATTGGTAATAGCTCAACATGTCACTTGTAAGAATTAAAACTAGGTGAGAAAAATATTAATCATTCTCTCAATAATCCAAGGTAAACTATATATATATACTTTGAAATAATGCTTTTTAATTTTTGGTAAGAAGGCACCTTAAAGGGGATGGTGTTGGATGTGTCATGTATGGTGGATTCTTCCACTTGAGGAAAATGGAGATAAGGGGATGAGTGTGTGGCCCTTTTAAAAAAGGATTTCTTGAAACCCATTTTTAAAGTTTATAAAAAAAAATTCCTTGCTTCGTGAAGGAAAATATAATATATTTTGGGATACATTGTTATATTTAAATCATTTAGATGTAATTTTATATATCTAAATGTATATTACATTTATTACTAAAACCATGGAAATTGGTAACTCTCTGAAATGAGTTGGATTCAGGCTAGGGTCAAACTAAGTACCGTTATAATTCAAGAGTATCTAATTATTAATAATATTATATCTAATGGGGTGGTAGGAGGGGAGGGATATTATTTAATCCAGATATAATAATAGAGATTAAATTTGCATGGGGTATGGGAAAGAAAACCAAGAATGGAGCAGAGATGTATGGTCTTCTACAAGATTTATGCATTTCTAAAGACAAAGGCATCAAAGATATTATTATTCTCGGAAACTCACTTATTACAATACAATTTATCATTAAGAAGAGAAGTGCAAAGGATAACTCACTTTCCTTGATGTTTTAAAAAATCTAAATATTGGTTACTTTCTTCCATTCTAAAGACTTTTTTCATATTCTTAGAATCAACAACAAGGATGTGGATCTGCAAGCAAATAAGGTTGGTTCTCTAGAAGATTCTAAGCTAGGAATCAATGACTTAAGTAAGTTCTTCCCAATCCCTTAAAGCTATATCCTTTGTATCTAGAATTCCCCTAGGCCCCTTCCGTCTTTGAATATATGTCTTCTTAGACTTATCCTACGTTATCCTTGCCCCCTTTATTCCTTTCCCATTCCCCTTCCCCTCCCTTCCATCTCCCCTCATATTTTCCTCAGATATCTTTAAGGTTCATTGAATTGGTATAATCCTCAAAATTGGATCTCCTATAGCGTGGAAATACATAAGATCCATCGCCATGCATTTGTATCGCTCTTTGTCACGCATACTTTCTATTACTGTATCATCTACCACAAACTTGGAATTTCCCTCTGCTCAGAATCATGATGATTTTCTTCGAAAGTTGTACTAGATTATTTAATGCTCATTTGATGAGGATCATGTGGATGGATAAGGGAATTGGTGATAAATTCACTTTCGTTTTGCTCCAACATCATTCATGATTGAGTTCATCTCTCAGATTTCTTCTATCACCTTCGCGGTCCGTTAATTTGGTAGTAGTTATGGCATTGAAATCCATTGTGGAATATAGCCACCCAATTATAAAGCATCTCTATGAAGATCTATGCTTCTATTTTCAAGCGCCCCCCCTCTGTATGGTGCAATTGTGGGCTTGGCACTCTAGTTTTGGGGAATTTTGGAGAACGAGGCTCTCTAGTTCTAAATCCACTCCAACAATTCCTAAGCTCCCTTTCTTTTTCGTCCTTAGGGTGAATAAAATTATCATGCATGAAGGTAACCCTTTGTTTCCATTTTTTAATTTAGTTTTCTGCAATTGACAAGGCCGAGATGGAAACTCCTGTGAAGTAGGCTCCTTTATCGACGTTTTGGGTGGAAATTATGATTTAATTAAGTGGATTGAGGCTTTGTTGGACACCTCTCCCACAATATTATGGTCTTCTTTCTCAGCAGTTTGGTGGAAGATTTTGGTTCAGTGGCAATGTGATAATTCTCGATCTTCTATCTATCACTTGATATTAGTTTCCTCTGGCATATTGATAGAAAGTATATTTGTCCAACACCATTCCATATTTCTTGGGAACCATCAATTTGAGACTCAATAGGTTTGAGTTTTAATTCCCCTATTTCTTTTCAATTTGGGTCGAGCACCTCTCTCCTAAATCCATCTTGGGAAGGTCAGATTTGTATTAAATATTTCACAACCTCATAAATTCATACTCCAATTCTCATACATCCTTAGTAGAAAACCCCTAATAACACTTTATGTCCACTCATGAAGCCCTCTAGAGGGATGATTATGACTTGCAAGTCAAATTTTTTCAACTATACGACTCTCAGGTGGAACAAACTAATAATATAATGGTTCTCTAGCATCAGATCTCTCGCGTGGTTGATGAAATGGATGCACTGTCAGTTATAATAATGGATATCAAGCTTAGTAGAGGCACCCCCATAGGTCAATACTGGTTTCAGGAAGATCCAGGCAAGACATACATTGATCTCAACAAGTCAACAATGAAAATTGACTAAATTTTTTGAAGAGAATTGATCACTATATGTGTCTTTTTCTCCTTATCATAGTTTTGTAAGCCTTTTTTATATTGGTCAATAGTTATAGCCCTATGGTTTCCTCTCATGATATAGGCTTATGGTCACTTTTATCTTGGGTCAATTCTAAAAATTCGAGTTTTCTTTAGCAAGACCTTTTGGAAGCTTTATTGGTGGACTTTTCTAGTCTAATTTGTCTAAAATCCAGTAGGAATTTATTGAAATCACAATCTAGATGGGTAACCCTGCACAATCGAAGTTCTCTAGGAGTTTTTCAGGATGTTGAATCCATATATATAGCCAAAAAAACCAGTTTAAATAACACAAATCAACATTTCACCTCAAAATTTTCCATCGAATTCCTTCATGGGAAAGTCCAAAAAGTCTCACTAAAGACAACTCCCTAAAAATTGGCAATGTAATATCCCAATTATTTGTTGCAACATGGCATAGACTTAATATAAAATCTACTCTTTTTAATTTAAAAAAAATATTATATCTAATAATTATTAATCCAAATATCCCAAAAATTTACTTAACTAAGGTTAAGGCAACCAAAGATAGTGAGTTTCCACATCCTCAACGTGTGTCACAACATCCAAATTTATGGAATATTAAATAATACCTCTAATCTTATTCAATATTGATAAACTGTTGAGATTCAACAAGATGATGAGCTTAGTGAAAAGAGTCACCTTCACTAAGTGGGCCCGCAGGCTATGTTTGGTGCAAGTCTATTTTTAGACTATGTTTATTTTAGACATGGTGATCGTATTTTAGAAGTTGCAAGATGCTATTTGTGGATGGTTGATTAAGTTGGAAAAATAGATGAAATTCTATTTTTAGAATATTGGGCGAAGTCTATTTATAGATCGTCGATCTAAAAATAGAAGTGTCGATTATTATTAGATCTTAATAATAATCCGACAATAAACAGCGACTTATTCTCTTGGAGCACTTAATTTCAGTGCACAGATTTGGAAAATCAGTGGGCTGAGGGAATTATGCAATTCCCAAGGGCAACTGGTGGTTCATGCATGGAGGACTCAGTTAGAACTGAAGTGGAAAAGTTATGAGAGAGTTGGAAGAGTAGTTCATGGAGTTGTATTCAATTTAACTCAGTTAGACTCAGTTGAGCTAGTTGTATCTAGTCTAACTGAATGATACACTAGTGAGAGTGGAGTGAATTAATTAGTTGATTAATTCACAAATAATAACTCATTAATCAACTGAACAATACAACATTTAACTACAGTGCATGTCAGTTCCAATGGAGACCCAGTGGAGAGATAGGTGAAAGAGCAATATGGACTATCTGTTGTGACTATAGTGATGCATTGATTGCATCACACACACATTAGAGTTGCCAATGAGGATTGTGCAGTCAAGGAAATGGTAATTATAATTCATTCAGAGCTATTCTTTAGCAGGGATTGCGTAGTGGAGGCAGGCTAGCAGGAGGGCAAAGATCGATGCATGGATTTGTAGATTTTTCTTGATTAGTGTGTGACGATTGATTGTACTGAGAGCTTGATGTACTAAGATTTTTATGAGATTGTTACATGATCTCCATGATACATAATATATGATAGTTGGGGTTTTCAGCTTCAGGCTTTCTCGTTAAACAACTGTGTTATGTCCGATTGATTTTATTTATGCTTCACATGTGTTTGCAATTAATTTTCCACAAAATATTAACAGTGGAATGATTCTGTATTTTGCAAGAAGTTAAATATTGTGAGATCAGGGGAATCTGGATGTATCCATGCTTAGTGTATACTAATTTCTACATGGTATTGGAGCAGTGTTAATTCTTGAAGATTTCAATTGTGAAGAATTGTTGAGTTTGTGCTGGTGGACAATTCGATTTGCTACAGAAAATTCTTGGTGCAGAAGTTGAGTATAAATTGAAATGTCTTTCAATGGGTTGCGATTGGAGTATGCCTTTGATGGGAGCTTGAATTACATATCCTAGAAGGATAGGATGGAGGTGGTGCTGGAGGATAATGGACTGAAGGAGTTCATTGATAGCAATGTTCCTAAACCGGGATCTAGCGTTGCTGCATTACTTGACGCATGGCAAAAGAAGACAGCAAAGAAAAGAAGAATTTTGTTATTAGGTATGAAGGACCATATTGTGTCCAGCCTTCATGGGAAAGCCACTCCATTCGTAATGTGGAAGGCTTTGATAGATTTTTTCCAAAGCAGAAGCGACTAGAGGAAGTTGGCGCTTAAAGACAAGCTCAGAAAAATAAAAATGGAGAAGGGCGACAGTATTCCAAAATACCTCACAAAGTTTGTCCACTGCAAGGATGAACTGGGAAGTGTGGGGGTTACTATTCATGATGAAGACTTGGTGAGATTGGCTCTCCTTGGGCTTCTGAAGAGTTGGCATAGCAACGAAGACTCTGTCAATGGACGGGAGAAACTGTCGGGATGGGAGCGACTTTGGTCAGATCTTGTGTAGGAGGAGATAAGGTGGGGTACCAAGGATGGCTCTTCATCGAAGAATGAAGATGAAGAAAATTGTGCTTTCGCTACCAAAGCAAGGAAAGGGAAGGGGAAGAATTTCCTTCAAAATCCAATGCTAAAGGCAAGAAGTAGGATTTGTCCAAAGTGAAGTGTTTTCACTATCACGAACATGGGCATTTTGCCACTAACTTCCCACAGAAGAAGAAGAACAAGAAGGTTGCTAGAGATGCAGTTGGAGTGGCCTTAGCCTCACAATTTAAACTTGATTTCTCTTTGATCACATGCTTGGTTTCAAGCGCAATGGGATCGGTGTGGTATCTTGATAGTGGTGCGTCTTTCCATATGATGGGAGACAATTAGGAGTTGTTTAGTGACTTGGAGGAGAAGGACCTCCAGATGCATATAGAGATGGGCGACGATGGTTGGTACAGTGCGACTGGCATTGGGACCATTACCTTTGAGAGGGAGTCTGGTAATCCATTATTGTTGAAGGATGTTATGCATGTTCCAGGTCTGAAGAAGAACTTGGGCTCGATCACAATGTTGGAAGACAAAGGTTATGATGTTGTTTTTAGTGAGGGAAAAGCCTTCCTTTTACATAAAACAATGGGTCAAAACAAGAAGATAGGGGTTCGAATTAAGAATCTCTACAAGCTGGAGGTAGATGGTTGCGCTGCAATGGTGGGCGCAGAAGAAGTGGTGAGTCGGGATGAGGGCAAATTATGGCACAAGAGATTGGGCCATTTTCACCATGGCGCTTTGAATATTTTGCAGCAAATTTCTTGTGGAATTCCCAAGGGTACTCTTGCACAGTCAGATCAGTGCAAGGGATGTACTATGGGTAAGTTTGTGAAGACCAACTTTCATGAGAAGGAGAACCGTGCTTCGGTGACCTTGAAGAGAATTCACACAGATGTGTGTGGACCTTTCTTGGTTGCTTCAACAGCAAAACACAGGTATTATGTTATATTTGTTGATGGATATTCTCATAGATGTTGGATCTTCTTCATGCAGAAGAAGAGTGAAATGTTCTCAAAGTTCTGTGAGTTCAAAGCATTAATGGAGAAGGAGTCGGGGAATCAAGTGAAAGCTCTACGGAGTGATAATGGTGGTGAACACATCTTGGGCGAATTCAAAGAATTTTGTAGCAAAGAAGGAATTCGAAGAGAACTCATCGTGCCTCATAACCCACAACAGAATGGGGTCACGGAGAGAAAGAACAGAACGATCGTGGGTGCTACACGAGTGATGCTACATGACCAGGGCCTACCGATGCACTTGTGTGGGCGACATGCAACTCTTTGCGGTTTGTGTGCAAACCATTATTCTCCATCGGAAGTCCTGCTTGGCATGGGCCTTTTTTTGAAGAAGCTTTCTTTTGGTGAAAGCCTAATATTTCTTGGTTAGAATTTTTGGCTCATTGTTTACATTCATGTGACAAGGACGCCAAGAAGAAACTGAAGGCCGTGAGAAGTTGAAGATGTTGTGGGGTGCACGAGCTTTTATGAGTATCGTGTGTGTTTGGAACGGTCGGACCAGGGGCGCGCCAATTGAGGCCATAAGAATTCAGCGTGGGGGTGAAAACCATGAAGTTGTCGGCGAGAAGGAGCTGCGCACGTGCGGAGGAGGGGCTGCTACTCAGAATGAGCCTCTAGATGTGGATCAACCGTAGGAGGAGATTCATGGAGTGGAGGAGTTCACTCATGCAAAACCAAATATCAGACAAGGCAAAAAACGTACCACAGAAGCTGAGAGTCTGAAGCTTGATGCGGCACAGAATATAGGAGTCCCTACATCACAACACAGATAGAGATAGTCACCTGACCATTTTACTAGATACATGGCTCTTATGAGGGGAAAGTGTATGATGACGAGCCACGTATTTTGAAGAGCGATCAGGAGCCCACATGGGTAGATGCCATGGTGGAGGAGTATGACTCCATTGTCAGAAATAGTGCTTGGGAGATTGTTCCAAGGCCGGTGGGAAAATCATTTGTAGGATCAAGATGGATCTACAAGGTAAAGCAAGCTGTTGATGGGAGCGTCGAGAAGTATAATGCAAGATTTTTTGCCCGGGGCTTCTCACAGATCAATAGGATTGACTATGAAGAAACCTTTGCACCTGTCGCACGGTGTTCTTCCATACGGACCATCCTTTCTCTCTCAGCACAGATGGGTTGGCACATTCATCAGATGGATGTGAAGACTGTGTTCCTTAATGGGATCATTGAGGAAGAGGTGTACATTGAGTAGCTTGAAGGATTTGAGATCTTTAGCAGTGAGTCGCATGTGTGCAGGCTCAAAAGAGCGTTGTATGGGCTGAAACAAGCACCACGTGCTTGGTACACTTGGATCGACAGTTATTTCACTAGAATTGGCTTCACCAAGAGTGAGGCGGATGCAAACTTGTACCAAATTGTGGTGGAGGGTAAGCTTTTAATCATTGTTCTTTACTTTGATGATTTAATACTAACGGGTGATGAGCATTTGATACACTCATGCAAGGCAGATCTTGCAAAGGAGTTTGATATGAAGGATTTGGGCCTCCTTCATTATTTCCTTGGATTGGAAATATGGCAGCGGGAAGGTGAACTGTTTGTGTCTCAAGGAAAGTATGCCCGGGAGATACTGAGAAGTTTCACATGCAAATCTACAAGCCTATCGACACTCCTCTTCTAGGAAATTGGAGGAAAGATGATGCTACATTGGCAGAGGTAGTGGATGCCACTATTTATCGATAGTTGGTGGGTTCGTTCATGTATTTAGATAATACAAGACCGGACATATGTTATGCAATGAACCAACTTTCACAAGCGATGGTTAAGCCTACCAAGCTCTTTTGGAAGGCAGGAAAGCATGTCCTAAGATATCTCAGGGGCACATCTGAGTATGGTTTATGGTACAGACAAACGGATGAGGTGAAGTTGCATGGCTTCACAGATACAGATTGGGTAGGAAGCCCAATAGACAGAAAGAGCACATCAGGAGGGATTTTCAGTATCGGATCTACGACATTTTCTTGGGACAACAAAAAACAAAGATCCGTGGCACTCAGTTTAGCGGAAGCAGAATACATGGCAGCAAGTCAAGCTGCATGTGAGGCTATCTGGATGAGGAAGATCCTGGTCGGTTTGTTCGGTTCACATTTAGATCCTACAGTGATACATTGTGATAATCGAGTTGCATTAAACTCTAGGTTAATCCTGTGTTTCATGATAGATCTAAACATATTGATATCCGGTATCATCTTCTTCAGGAGATTTGTGCCGTCGGAGAATCATGTTGCTTCGAGTACATTCCTACGGAGGATCGGATGCGAATGTCAATAAGCCCAGAGAGGCACTTAAGAACAAATTCAAATACCATAGAGGCAGGATCGGGGTGAAGGATAATCCCTATCTTGTTGAGAGGGAGTGTGGAGATTCAACAAGATGATGAGCTTAGTGAAAACAGTCGCCTTCACTAAGTGGGCCCGTAGGCTATTTTTGGTGCAAGTCTATTTTTATACTATGTCTATTTTTAGACATGGTGATCGTATTTGAGAAGTTGCAGGATGCTATTTTTGGATGGTTGATAAAGTTGTAAAAATAGATGAAATTCTATTTTATAATATTGGGCGAAGTATATTTATAGAACGTCGATCTAAAAATAGAAGTGTTGGTTATTATTAGCTCTTAATAATAATCCAACAATAAACAACAACTTATTCTCTTGGAGCACTTAATTTCAGTGCACAGATTTGGAAAATCAGTGGGCTAAGGGAATTATGCAATTCCCAAGGGAAACTAGTGGTTCATGAATGGAGGACTCAGTTAGAACTAAAGTGGAAAAGTTATGGTAGAGTTGGAAGAGTAGTTCATGGAGTTGTATTTAGTTTAACTCAGTTAGACTCGGGTTAGTTAGTTGTATCTAGTCTAACTGAATGATACACTAGTGAGAGTGGAGTGAATTAATTAGTTAATTAATTCACAAATAATAACTCATTAATCAACTGAACAATACAACAGTTAACTACAGTGCATGTCAGTTCTAGTGGAGACCCAATGGAGAGATAGGTGAAAGGGCAAGACGGACTATCTGTTGTGACTATAGTGATGCATTGATTGCATCACACACACATTGGGGTTGCCAATGAGGATTGCGCAGTCAAGGCAAGGGTAATTCGAATTCATTCAGAGCTATTCTTCAGCAGGGATTGCGCAATGGAGGCAGACTAGCAGGAGGGAAAAGATGGATGCATGGATTTGCGGATTTTTCCTGATTAGTGTGTGAAGATTGATTATACTGAGAGCTTGATGTACTAAGCTTTGTATGAGATTGTTACATGATCTCCATGATACATAATATATGATAGTTGGGGTTTTCAGCTTCGGGCTTTCCCGTTAAACAATTGTGTTATGTGCGATTGTTTTTATTTATGCTTCACATGTGTTTGCAATTAATTTTTACGCAAAATATTAATAGTGGAATGATTTTGTATTTTGCAAGAAGTTAAATATTGTGAGATCAAGGGAATCTGGATGTATGCATGCTTAGTGTATACTAATTTCTACATAAACATGTCTTAAAATATTTTTATTTAATCCCTTTATAATAAAAATAACCCCTATTTTTATATAATATCCCTTTTTTATTCCTCAATACTTATAAGCTCTCTTACCTCACATTTCCTAATATATACAATAATATATAGAATATTTTGACTCTAATTTTTATAATTTTAAAATTTTCTCTATAAAATAGCCTAGATCCATCTTAACTCTTAATCTACCTAGCCTCTAAATCCAGTTCAAGAAAATGAAAAATGTTGCTAGAGATGATTGTGGAATATACATTTGTCATTATTTCAATTTTTATTTATTATCACTTTTCACTGTATAATGCTATATAAATGTATTTATTATTTTTTAATTTTAATAAATACTTTTAAATTTAAATACATTTATAAATTAAATAAAAGTTAATTTGAAAAAATAAAAGAATTTAATTATTTTAATTTCTCTGGTTGTGATTTTTTTTTTTGTAAGTTTAGTAGATCCTCCCTATTTTCCATTAAATCAAAAAGAGAAAAGCAGGTTACAATCAATATATATGTTGGATGGCCTCAACCTGTCGGTAGGAAACCAGGTCGGTTGGCCACCTCAAAGAGTTATAGGCCAACCAAATTTGATAAATTTTGAACCTAATATTGTTTGCCTTAACAAGTTTGTTGTCTATTACATTCAAAGACTTAATCAAAAAGTAAATGCTACCCGTAATGTGCATGTCAAAAAGACAAAAAGAAAAGGATTCCATAAGACTCAATAATCAGATGAGTCGATAGGCGTCGGGTGCTTAACACTGGACTCGGGCATATCAACTTGGTTCATATTTTGCAGCTAACGTTCCATGCGGCCCAGGCAGACGTTCTGGTGATGTTGCAAAAGGTGGATTTCTTGGATGTCCCTTCTCATTTCAACTAAAATATACGTCGCTTTTGGATCACCTCCAATTTCCTGAACACTAACTATGGCCTTAGCCAATAAGCATTTCATTGGCCAATAAGTATGGATGGATTGTTGAAATTACGACAGTCTCCTCCTGGTATTTCCTAGATCTGTTAGAAAATCCATCGCTTCCTCTTAGATTTCCACCTCCTCTTTTGTTTGATAGTCACGCTCCCAACCTGAAATAAGTGATTTTACTTGAGCAGGTGTACCTACCCCGTAGGCCTCGATGATATTTTCCATTAATTTTTTACTGGACTTTCTTCCCCTCTTGATGGGGCTCAATTTTGACTTTCCCTTGTTTTTCTTTCCTTTGTCCTTTACTTATTTTTTTGTTGCTTGACCTTTCACCATTTTACCTTGCAGATAGAGTACTAACCATTGAATTATCTATCTCTATCGGGGCAAGTACCATACCAAGGCAAGAGGAACACCTGTATAGGATCTAAAAATATCTGTGAAGTGCAACGGAGTTTCAATAACTAATTTATTTACACAATAGAGGAAAATATCCTGATTGTTGAGAGTAGCATCCTCAGTTTTAATGGTATATTGTGTGTCATTGTTCTTTCTTTCTTTAGCCCTGCATACTATGAGGTTGGCAATAGGGTCAGTAGAAGGGACCTCTGTTTTCCAAAGAGACATAAGTTTCCTTAAATGCAACGACAAATCATGCAGGGATAGAATGTTTCCATTTCCCAGTAGCATATGGACAAAAACTAGACATAAATCCCAAAAAACAAGTTGATACGCATCACTCGTGCCCTCCCGACAATAGACTTGAGCAGTTTCACCATTAAAATTAGAGTTGTAACCCTCCCTCTTCTTTGCAGTACAAACAAGCCCACTAGGAGAGAACCTAAAGGTACCAAACTGGGTAATCAGAAAAACTCTACCCCCAAAACTATCATTGGAAGCCATGCATTGAATTTCATAGAATTGTTGGGGCAAGCTATGGAGGTTACAAACAGGGCAGAAAGGCGGTCTAGCATTATGAAGGTTATAACCAGCAGCATTCAAAAAATTAGTATCTATGTAAGGAATGAGGTAATTCGAAATGGTAAAGAAGCAACCAGATTCAAATGGAGAACATGCAGAGCCAATTGAAAGGCATGAAAAATCAAATTGGGGAAAAGCATAGTCAGTTGGTAGACAAGCATGGTCATGCCAATGAAAAAGAAAGATAGGTAAGGCGGGCTTCATGGATTCCTGGACGCTAATGCCCACCTCTTTAGCAGCATACATGATATTCCTGAAATTATAAATGTCACAACCCACAACACCCAAATAGACGAGACATGCAGACTGGATATCATAAAAGCACAGCATGACAGGATTACAATTCCATATACACCCCAATGGTCAGACAGTCGAACTTCAAAGGCTTGACCACCGTAAAATTCCAAGTAAAATTCACTAAACCATCCCAAAAACCAAACATCAAAGAAAACCCACGGTGGTTCTCATATCTCTCATACGCATAAAACATAAACAAAGCCAATGACCGAAGTCCTTCCCTTAGCGCAGCAACATACATGATAAAGAGGCTTAGAACATACCTGGAGAAGCACCGCGCAACCGTCGTTGAACCCTTCGTCTGCTCGCCAACTTCCTATTTTGCTCTCTGCTCAACAAATACCTCCAAAAACATGTTACTACCCTTAACGTTACCACCCTTAACATATGTTACATTCCTCCTGCACCGACACTTTTTCCAATCCATGTCTGACAACCTAAGTTGGCTTCTACCCATATTAAATGTTGTCATTTTATGGCATGGGTGGTAGTTTCCACCTTCCTCCCTGCGTGTCAGCATAAACTATCTGTGTGGTATGCACGAACTCGTGCCACCTCACCACTTGCATTAGCCACTTGGCACCCCAATCGGAGGCTCTAGTTGTAATTTTAATTTCATAAAAATTAAATTTCAAATTTTTATAAAATTTAAATTTGAAATTAAAATTAGATTGGAACTAAATTCCATAAATTACAAATAAATCTAAAAAATGGAAAAAGTTATTAAAAAAAATAAATTCACTTCAAGAAAGTGAAAACATTGCTGGAGAATTTTTATTTATTATCATTTTCACTGCATGATGTTATTTCAAAAGTTTTCATCAACACACGCCTATTAATGCACTTGATCAATTGTTATATTTCAAAACAAAAGTAAAATTATTCTTATATTTTTTAAAATTTATTTTGCATGATATATACATTATATGCACATTGAAACTCTAAAAATAATCAATTTTCTTCTTTTTTTCGAAAATATATACATTAGATACTATACTAGAAGTAGCCATAATAAATTCCACACATTGAAGTAAATTCCATCCTTCAACTTAGAAAACTTTAAACTATATAGAAACAAACTTCATAATTCACCTTATTCAGAAAAATGAAACTATATCTAAACAAACTTTATCCTTCATTAACAGACTCAGAAAACAACTAATATTTAAACAATGAGTGTTGTAAATGTGATGAAATGTCGTTAGATAGGTTACATTAGAAAAGTATACTAGAGGAAAATCTATTGATTGTGAAAATTTGGAACCAAAAAACTGTGAACTAATTTTAATTTTATCTTAAAATTTTAATTTTAATTTGATTTTTACTTTTATCTAATTTTATCTAGTCAAAATGTTTAATAAAAAAAGACATTGCAACATCTCTTCCATATTGAAATACTAAATACTTCTCTTCTCAATGTAACAAATTTAATAAAATACTAATTAATAAAAAAAATTATTTTTACATTTAAAAAATACCTATCCATTGATAAACAATTAAACCCATTTGAATTATAACTATTATAAAAAACTAGAAAATCTGATGGAAACAAACAAGATGATAGAATATTGGGCAATGGAAGTATTTCAAGGCAATGCCGTTGTCTTATCAATATAACTTTTAGGATGGATAGATATTTGGAAGAGAAAAAAAAAGAAAAAGATAAACCTATAAGTAATCCGAAAATTTAAATGCAAAACGGAAGAATATATATATAATTGTGTAATATGATTTTGTAAAGATTAATTTAATTTGGTTTTAAAAAATAATATAAATTAATTTACCCAAACAAAAATTGATTTTAATAGATTTTTGGCCTCTGTGATCCATCAATAAATACCGTAGTCTAAAGAGCCCGCGTTTTGACCCAAAATCCGGGAACGATTTTCAGAAAATCCGGCAAAGATTTGCTCATAAACTTGTTTATAGTTGTTAAACATTAGTATTTTGAGTGCCCCAGGGGTTTTTGATAGTGCTGAATCCATTTCCACTATCAAAAATGGATTCCAAGCACTGCAACTACCTGATTTTTGCAAATTTAGTTGACCGGATTCTGGCGGATTTCTGCCGTCCGGGCCAAAACGCGGGCTCGGTAGACAACTCCTCAATAAATTATGAAGAAATATTTTGGTAATAATCACATTATCATGAACAAAAGACCCGTTTCGAACCAACCAGTGTGATTCATCATGAAAACTAGATCATAATTATAATATTTGCGATAATATAATTGTAAATCAATGTTATAAGTCAAAATTTTTCCACACCAAAAAAATTTATAAGCTCTTTCAATCAGCCCATAACTTCGAACGATACCCAAAGTCAATGAATCAAATAAAATGTGAGGTTTTTGTTTTCCTTTATTTTCACTAAAATCAACTTTTGAAATTTTTGGATTTGATAGTAACATCATGAAACGGAATATATATATATATATAATTTCAGATTTTTGGATTTTTATTAATTAAAATTTGACTTGTTTTAAATTTTTATTAAGAAAATTAGTCTCCTACACCGGTGTCGCTTTCCAAAATGACGGCGCCGTCACCACTATATTTCAAGGTTGTCGGCGGACTTATCTGGGTATAATTTCTTTTTGAGAGAGAGGCACCTGAACTTCCTCAGCCAAACTACCACATGGACCTAATGCTTTTTTTCTGCAAGCTGCATTATAAAAATAAAGTTGATATGTGGATATAAGATCAATTGGAGTTCACTGTCAACATACTGTTCAGTTGGAATGCAAGGCCCCCATTTTCAAAGGCTATAGATATACTTAGTTTGATAAATAGCTAGTTGGAATGGAAAAATTCTAATTTTCCCATTTTGATAAATATCTAGGTGCTAGTTGGAATGGGAAAATTCTAATTTTTTTTATCTTCCTGGAATAACCTGGAAAGTCCACAGAAAATAGGAAGGAGAACATGAAAAATGAAAGTGGGCAAAATATAATTTTATTCAAACAGAGTAGTGTAGACAGATAAATAAGTTAATCTCTGATTTTCAATTAGTTTAGAGAAGTTTATTAAAATTTTGATTTTTTTATAAAAGTAAATAATAGATAAATATGTTAATTTTTTACTTTGAATTAGTTTAGAAATTTTTAATCAGATTTTATGAAGTTTATTAAAATTTTGAGTTTTTTTTATAAAAGTAAATAATTTTGAAAATTAAAATATAATTTTTTATTTTTTTAAATGTAAATTGTTTTTTCATTATTTTTATGTAGTTTTAAATTAAATTGTCAATATAAAAATTATATTAAAAAATAACAATTAACAAAGATTTTTATTAGCAAGTGTCATAATAATTTTAGGTTATTTTACAATATTATGACTTATCAATACCATATGCATATTAACCATAACTCATTTCAGAATCAAGATAATTTATAAATGTTTAACTTAATAACCATGTTTACCTTATTTTACTATGGATATTATTAACTTGTAAATAGGTTTTGTTATAATACCATATGTAGAAATTAATGTGTAGATTCTAAATTGTTAATGAAATTTACTAAATAACAAGACTAGAAGCTACTTTACTGATCTGCAAAAGCAATTCTACTATCTAGAACACAAATCATTAATATGCAAAAGGAAACATCACACATGCATAAAGATTATCTACTGGAAAGAAAGTGCTCAAAACCCCTTACTACTTGTATTGCATTAATCAAAGAATCTAGATGAATACAATATGCTTGGTAAGTTTGAGCACAAACTACACATGTATCTTCTATCCTATGCCTGATTGACTGAACACCAATACTTAGCCAAAATTTCAATCCTCCAAGCTCCTATTTCCTTGCTTTGTTCATTAAGGAATTAGCCCCTATTTTTTAGGGAAATAGCTCAATTGGATTGCGTAGTTCCTGTAGGCCCATTCTTTGACTACATGCACCACATGTACACATGGAACTAGTCTACAACTAATAGAGCAGTGCCTTGGAATATCCATCTCAAATGGCTAACTCGAATTTTTTGCATGTATTAGTTATTTTGGGCTAATTGATCAGTTAATTGGATGACCACCAAGTGTGATTGAAGTTACACTGCAGAACTTTACCGTCCACTAGTTTCTTCAATAGTTGGAACTAGTTTAACTAAAAATAACTCAACTTAATTGAAATAGATTGCTACAAATTAGCAATCAATCATACTGAACTCAACTCAAGCTTCCCTAACTCGAATTTACTGACTTAACTGAGTGACAAGTGCCATGTCACTTCACTTAACTACCTTCAAGACTCCCCTAACTCGAATTTACTGAGTTAACTGAGTGACAAGTGCCATGTCACCTCACTTAACTACCTTCAAGATTCCGTTGATGTGGAAATTCAAATTTTCTCTAGTTTGACCAAGGAAAAGTCAAACCGAGATTTTCTTGCTACATTTTCAAGACTCCCTCTCAACAAGAAAGGGATTATATATCACCCCAACACTGCTTCTATGGAACTCAAATTTACCTCTTGACAAATATATTGTCAAATTGTCTGCATCTTGTTCCTATGTTAGAATGTACTACAACATGATCTGCCTATGCTCATATCTCGTAGATGGTGATACCGGATATCTATGTGCTTTGATCGATCGTAAAAACCAAGATTTTCAAAGAGCTTGATGCAACTTTGATTATCATAGTATGATCCATCATCTGACCAAATAACCCAACAAAAGTCTTTCTCATCTAGATTGCCTCACATTTTGCTTGACTGATAGCCATCTACTCTGTTTTTACTTAGTTGAGTGCCCCATATCTCTGCTTCCTGATGTACCAAGAATACATTGCGGACCCAACATTAAAAATTCCTCCTAACTCTTCTCTTCCAGTCTGATGGACTCCCTGCCCAATCTACATCTTTGAAGCCACATAACTTCACTCCCTCTGTCTGTCTGTACCATATTCCAAACTGAGTAGTGTCTCTGAGGTATCATAGAACATGTTTATTAGCCCTCCAAAATAATTTTGTCAGTCGAACCATAGCTTGGCTGAGAGCATTTGACTGCATAACACATGTTTGGTCGCGTGTTCACAAGGTACATGAGTGAACCCACCAACTTCCTATAGGCAGTAGCATCCACTTCCTCACCTGAAGTGGCATTCTCCTTCCTCTAGTTGGTCGCTAGTGGAGTCTCCATGAGTTTGCATCTATCCATGCATAACTTCTGAAGTATCTTGTTTGCATACTTTCCCTGAGATACAAATGGTTCTCCTTCTCCTTGAAAATATTCCAAGCTGACGAAATAGTGCATGAGACCCATGTCCTTCATTTCGAACTCTCTTTCAAAGTCCTCCTTGCAAGATATGATAAGTTGTTCATTGTTGGTTAAAATCAAATCATCAACATATAAGACAATAATCAACAATTTTCCTTCTACCAAAATGTGGTAAAGGTTTCAATTCACTTCACTTTTAATAAAGCCCAAACCGGTGAGATAACTATCAATCCTAGTGTACGAAGAACAAGGTGCTTGCTTTAATCCATACAACACTCGCTTGAGTCTGCAAACATGCAAATATTTGTTGAAGGTCTCAAAACCTTCTAGTTGTTTTATGTTCACCTCCCCCTCAATAACTCCATATATGAATGATGTCTTCACATCCATCTGGTGGATCGTCCACCCCATCTGTGCAACCAGAGCAAGAATTGATCTGATGGAAGAATACCTTGCTACAAGAGAAAAGGTCTATTCATAGTCGGTCCTTTCCACCTAAGAGTACCCCTTGACCACGAATCTAGCCTAATGCTTCTACATGCTTCCATATGCTAAATTTTTTACCTTGTAAATCCATCTCGAACCTACCACTTATTTGTCTGTTGGTCTTGGTACCACTTCCCAAACACTATTTCTGACAATGGAATCTAATTCCTCTACCATAGCATCAACCCATACAAACTGCTCTACTGCTTCCTTGAATGAGGTTGGTTCTATCTTTACTAGCTCAGACATCAGAGCCATGTAGACAGTGTACTGATCTGATGACCTCCTATGCTTACGCTATAATGTGGGTGCTCCCACATTCTCTCTAGCATTCTACAATAATGTTTCAGTTTCCCTGGTTCGTTTCCTTCCTTCTATAGATGTATATACTTGAGTGGTTGTCTCCACTCTTTACTCCTCCGCTTGTGGCTACTCCACAACTTCTTGAGGTTCTTCCTTTGGATTCAAAAGCTCATGATCTGAATTCAACTGAAGCTCCCTCTCAAGAGAACACCTCATTGAACTTCACATCCCTTCAAACAACTGTCATTTTGAGGGGTGGCGGGTACACAAGATAATAGTGAGGTGTATCAATGTACCCCAAAAATATCCCCAACTCTGCTATTGGCTCTAGTTTTTTCTTTGATTCCTTGGAGACATGAAAATATATTGATGCTCCAAAGATCGTGAAGTGTGATACATTTGGTTTCTTCCATGAAAAATCTTCTTCTAGTGTATTCATCCCAAGAATTTGATGAGGACTCATGTTCTGCAAATAGACCGATGTGTTGCATCCTTTAGCCCACAAGTGCAGAGGAGGGCCTTGGTCATACAACATCAACTTTGCCTCTCCCACAATACTTATATTCTTCCTCTCAACCACCCCATTCTTTTGTGGGTTGTGGGGTGTTGTCAATTCCCATCGAATTGTTGCCTTTGCACAAAATTTTTTAAACTCATTTGACACATACTCACCTTTTTTATCGCTCCTGAGATCCTTCACTTTCTTTCCAGTTTCTTTCTCAACAAGTGCTTTAAATAAAAAATAACTTGGAGAATGTCTAGTATTTATTTTGCATGAAGAAAATCCATCACTTCCGTGAGAAATAATCTACAAATATAACATAATACATGTGCTTGGCAGTGGAGACTATCAAGAAAGGTCCACTGGCATCACATTGGATCCTTTCAAGGATTACATGTGCCCTTCTGTTGCAATCATTGAAGGTTGATTTTGTGTACTTCCCCAAGGTACACCCTTTGCTTTAGTGCTCCTTTGGGGAGGCCTATGGTGATATGTGCATGATATTAAAAGCTCCATGATGCAAATGCCCAAGTCTTCTATGCCATAATTCATCGACATCTTAGCTCAGAAACTTCTCTGCCTTTGTGCTTAAAGCAACACATGTAGAAATTTGCTGAATAATGATTAATTATCCACCGAGACTATCCTGGTCACATACTATTTGAACTTCATACACAACACATAATCTCTTCCACTCAACTCAACTCAGATCATCACACATGCGGAAATAAAATCAAGCGATAACACATCAAATCATCATACACATTAACACAGTATGTATGGGGAAAGCTTATATCTGAAAACCCCGCAGCTATTGTGTATATTATAATGGAGAAATCATGTAACAAACTCAGTACAATACTCCTCACAAGTACTCAGTACTTTCTCATGAAGTTACACACAATCTAGCTCAGTTTTGAACAGGTTACTGGTTCAAAACTCACCGCCAATTGCCTTGCCTCTATTGTGTGTTTCAATGCTATGGGATGGCTTCTTTATATAGATAAACCACCAGCCTGAACTGCGCAATCCTCATGGGCTTACTCCACCTATCCGTGTGTTGCAAATAGCAACAGTATAGTCACAACTGATAGCTAACTCCACCCTTTCATCTACCTCTTTCACTGGTCTCCACTGAACTGATCATGCACTGTAGTGAACCGATGTGTTCTTGAGTTGAATAATGAGTTACTAATTAATGAATTAAATAATATTTAATTCACTCCACTCATAACTAATTGATTAGCTAGTTAAACTAATCTCAACTAGTTCAACTAAAATAAACAGAACACAACTCCACTAGCTGTCTCATTAACTCCACCAAAATTCTGCCACTGAAGTCCTAACTGAAGTCAACCATGCATGATGCCATCAAACCCTCGGGAATAGCGTAATTCCTCTATCAGATGCATGAGCCACTTCTGTAGCTCGAACTGAAGTGCTCCAAGAGAGTAAACTGTTGTTTAGAGTCCAAATATTATTAAGGGTAAATAATATTTGACTTCCCTATTTTTAGGAGAGGCAGTCTAAAAATAGCCTTCGACCTCTTCGACCTAAAAATTAGAGTCTCATCTATTTTTACCAACATGACCAATGCTCCAAGAATCTCAAACTGGAATCCCCGAACCATGCTCCATATGTCTAAAAATAGACATAGTCTAAAAATGGATTTTGCGCCAGAATTTGCCTGCGGGCCCACTTAGTGAAGGCGACTTCATTTCACTAAGCTCCATCATCTTGCTGCATTTTCAACACTCCCTCTCAGCAAGATATGGATTATCTCCAACCCCTATCCTGCCTCTGTGGAATTCAAACTTGCTCCTGGTGAGCGCCTTCGTCAGGATGTCGGCATCCTGATCCTCCGTGGGAACATATGAAAGCATCATGATTCTCCGCTGAACACAATCTCTGATATGATGGTACCTGATGTCGATGTGTTTGGACCTATCATGAAATACCGGATTAGCCGAGAGTTTAATGCAACTCTGGTTATCACAATAAATCACTGTAGGCTCCAAATGCAACCTGAACAATCCTGCGAGGATCTTCCTCATCCAAATAGCCTCGCATGCAGCCAAGCTAGCTGCCATGTACTCGGCCTCTGCTGAACTGAGTGCCACGGATCTCTGCTTCCTGCTGTACCAGGAAACTGCTGTCGACCCAATGTTGAAAACTCCTCCAGATGTGCTCTTCCGGTCCGTTGGGCTCCCTGCCCAATCTGCATCAGTGAAGCCAGAAAGCTTCGCTCCATCCTCCTGTCTGTACCATAGACCATATCCCGATGTGCCTCTGATATAGCGCAATACATGCTTGCCTGCCTTCCAAAAGAGCTTGGTAGTCTTAACCATAGCTTGCAAAAGCTGGTTAACTGCATAGCATATATCGGGTCGTGTATTGACCAGATACATAAGCGACCCCACCAACTGTCGATAGACAGTGGCATCCACTACCTCCGCTCAAGTAGCATCCTCCTTCCTCCAACCACCAGGAAGAGGAGTGTCAACAGGCTTGCAGCCTTGCATGTTGAACCTCTCCAGAATCTCCCGAGCATACTTGCCCTGAGAAACAAACAGTCCTCCGCTGCGCTGCCAAATCTCCAATCCCAGGAAATTATGAAGGATGCCCAAGTCCTTCATCTCAAACTCTCGTGCAAGATCCTCCTTGCATGAAAGTATCAACTGCTCATCGCCAGTCAAAATCAGATCATCTACATACAGTACGATGATCAACAGCTTCCCCTCCACCACAACCCGGTACAGGTTGATCCGCCTCACTGGAGCATCCAAACCCTGGGTGAAGTAGTCATTTATCCTGAGTGTACCAAGCACGAGGTGCTTGCTTCACTTCCGCGCATACAAAGGTTTCCTGAGCCCAAGACACATGCGACTCAATCAGCCAAGTCTTCCCAAACCTTCAGCTGCTCTATGTACACTCTCCTCAATAACTCCATTGAGGAACGCAGTCTTCACATCCATCCGATGAATGTGCCACCCCATCTGCGCTGAGAGAGCAAGGATCGTCCGTATGGAAGAGTACCTTGCGACAGGTGCAAAAGTCTCCTCATAGTCAATCCCCCCGATCTGTGAAAAGCCACGGGCGACAAATCTCGCCTTGTACTTCTCCACACTCCCGTCAGCCGCCTGCTTCACTTTGTAGATCCATCGCGAACCCACCACTGATTTCCCCACCAGTCTTGGGACAATCTCCCATGCACTGTTCTTGACGATCGAATCATATTATTCGATCATGGCATCAACCCATGCGGGTTCCTCCACAGCTTCCTCAAAAGAGGATGGCTCCATCACAACACATTGACTCATAAGAGCCATGTATCCAGTGTACCGATCCGGTGACTGTCTCTGTCTGCGCTGTGCTGTAGGTGGTCCTACAACCTTCTCTGCATCCCGAGCCAGTCGCTCAGCTTCCGTAGTGCGCATGCGCCCTCTGATGGTTGGCGCTGCCTGGGTGGTTTCTTCCACCTCCTGAACCTCCTCTTGTGGCTGATCCACATCCGGAAGCTCCTCCTTAGGAACTAACAGCTCCTCATCCGCATGCAAGTGTAGCTCCCTCTCAAGCGAACACTGCATGGCTTTCTCCTCCTGAAATTTTATATCCCGTCGCACAACAGTCTTGCGACTGTCTGGCACATACACCCGATAGTTGTGAGGTGTATCATTGTACCCCACAAATATTCCAACTTCAGCAGTTGGATCCAGCTTCCTTCTCGCATCCTTCGTCACATGCATGTAGACAGGAGATCCGAAAATCCGCAAATGGGAAATATCAGGCCTCTTGCCAGAATAAGCCTCCTCTGGTGTACTCATGCCAAGAACCTTGTGTGGACAACGGTTCTGCACATACACTGCTGTATTGCATGCCTCAGCCCACAAGTGAAGGGGTAGGCCCTGATCATGCAACATCGCCCGTGCAGCACCCACGATCGTTCTGTTCTTCCGCTCAGCCACCCCGTTCTGCTGTGGGTTATGGGGTGCTATGAGCTCTCTCCGAATCCCTTCTGCGCTGCAGAACTCCTTGAATTCAGCCGAGATGAATTCACCACCGTTATCACTCCTTAGAGCAATCACCTTCTTCCCCGACTCCTTCTCGACCACTGCTTTAAACTCACAGAACTTCGCGAATGTATCGCTCTTCTTCGACATGAAGAAGATCCAGCACTTTCGAGAGAAATCATCAACAAAGATCACATAATACTTGTGTTTTGCTGTCGAAGCAACTGAGAAAGGACCACACACGTCTGTGTGAACTCTCTCAAGGATCGTCGTGGCGCGACTATCCTTCTCATGAAAGGTGGCTTTCACATACTTCCCTAAAGTACACCCCTTGCACTGATCTGACTGCGCAAGGGTGCCCTTAGGAAGCCCAGTAGAAATCTGCTGCAAGATCTTCAAAGCCATGGTGAAGGTGGCCCAATCTCCTGTGCCACAGTTCACCCTCATCATCCCGGCTCACCACTTCTCCCGCCTTGCATGCCATAGCTGTGCAATCATCTACCTGCAACTGATAAAGGTCCTTGGTTCGAACCCCTATCTTCTGGGTCTCTCCAGTAGTCTTACTGCGCAGGAAGGCTTTTCCTTCGCTGAAGACCACATCATACCCCTTATCCTCCAACATCGCTACTGAAATCA
>CM076572.1:1362754372-1363073910 GCA_034641835.2 Pinus albicaulis
TAAAGACCTCACCACAATGCTTCGAACCTAGTCAATAGTGGGGTTGAAGTGTAGAATAATAGCCTTCTTTGGAACTCATTCAAGTTACATCTATTATTGTTATAATTTGAAGAGCTGAAGAATAAGCATCAACAAGTTTGGATAACTAATATGTGGAGAATTAAGGAGGGTTAGACCTGAACTTGTTGTTGCCCTTGTTGAAGAACAACTCATAATTGTTTTTATACTTGGATTGCAGTCCTATGTTGAATAATGAATGAACATTGATAAATAATATTGAAGGTGATTGGATCTATGGAGGAGCAGTGAAATATTAATAGCCTTGGAGGTTTTTTGTACAAAGGATATTGGAAACCCTGTTAAGTCATAGTATATTTCGAATAATCTTGTTGAGGAACTATAGTGGAGTAGACATTGGGTTTAAACAAGGCTAAAACACTCTTGAAGGAGCATTGATTTTGAAGTAATCTGGAATTCCAAGCAAAATTCCTTGATTCAGAGAAAGAATATTTTTTCTTAGAATTCCATCCTCCTTGGCTATGTAGGAAATATAACTTAAGAAATTAAATCATGTTCTTGGTATCACATGGTTTTCTTGTAAGTATATTACAAGATCTTGGCCTAGTACAAAGAAAACACCTCAAGGAATCCTTACCAGGTTTTTCAAGAAACATCTCCATCTCCAAGTATGTTTATATATCTTATGAAATTCTCTTTATCTTATTTTTGAATTTTGCATTACATTACTAACATAGTTATGTCTAACTATCTTGAATCATAGATATTCTTGTTTAGAGATATTCATATCTCTATAAATCTACCCCTCTACATTCTTAATTGATTTTATAAAACCCTAGATAGGTTCTATGGAAAACCCTAACCTAAGGGTATACTAATGTGAATGTGTGAAACCCTAAACTTCTTAGTGTTATTTTGAAATGATATTTGAAGTTTTTTTTGATGATTTCATTTCAGTATGATCATGAAAACCTATCTCATGAGGGTTGGTTGATGTTTGTATGAGATCCCGAACCTTCGAAATTTTAGTATAGTATGGTTTACTTTGCTATGATACGAAACCCTAGATCTTTAGGGTTTGGTAGGGTCTATAAGAAAAACCCTTGTTATGTATTTAGAATCCTAGGAATAAAACCCTAGGCATATATCATTTTGTTGAAACCCTAGCTTGGTCTAGATTAGTATATTTCTAATATTGCCCTTTTCTGAGACTCTAGGATGATGATATTTGGAAATCTAGGGTTTTGAAACTAAACCCTAGTAGGAGTTATTTTGTCTAGTATGTGAAAATATAATTGTGATTATTGAAATTGTGAAAATGGAAATATAGGGTTGAACCCTAATATAAATGAAAATCTATCATGTATGATGACAATGTGATGATCTTAGATTTGTATAAGATTTTTGAAATATTATTTTTGGTTGGGATTGATGATTGATCAGAAATATAGGGTTTACAACTAACCCTAGTGGACAATGGTCATGTTAATCACTAAGATGTGATTTGTTTTTATTGAATTATTTCAATAAAATCTAGGATTTGTATGAAACCCTAGTGAGAAGTATAACATATGAATTTTGAAAGGTTTTTGGATGCTCTATATTTGTCTGAATTGTTTCTAGGGTTTTCTATATGTTGTAGTAGTTATGTCATACCTTTGAAAGAAACATTGAAACCCTAGATAGAATGAAAGTTGTTATGAAGTATTCTAGGGTTTATGACAAAGTCCCTAGCAAGATGTTAAAGAGTATATGTCTCTTATTTGTAATTAAGTCTGGGTATATGATATGTATAAAATTGAAATGCTTCTTCTATTATAAAATTTTGATATGGCTAACTTCATGCTTCTACAATTTTAGGTTTTACTTGCTATTTTATTTGTGTAGGTACATCATATTCAAGGTTGGTTAAGATGATAATAAATTTAAGTTGATAGGATAAACATGATATATGAATGACTCTGATAAGAAGGATGGAAGCCATGAAATATTCTCCAATGTTGTAGTAGAACTCCCTAAGTTAAGAGGGAGCCTGGATTAAATCTCCCTTGGATAAGAGGATGGTTGAGAATATTATTTGTGTAGGAATGATTAAATCCTCTCTGATTAAGAGGGAGTGACATATATAATTCTATACTCCATGTGTCATGCATTACACCAGGACTAACAATCGTAAATCTTAGTGAAGGCCATGAGTGAGAGATGAAAATTGGAGAATGTTGTTGAAGAATATGTTGTTGCATGAGAAGTAGGAAAGAAAAGTGTACAATTGAAGGAATATTTTGTTGAATATTTGGTTGATATTCCTACTATGAAAATAGTGAGAAGAAACATCAAGTTGTCAAGAGTACCCCATAGGTTTTCATTTGTTTATATACATGTGAAAGTACATTATTTATTTGGGTTGTGTTTGTACAAGTGAATCTCTGGAAGGATTTGATATCATAATAGTTACTAATCAGTTTTATTGGGAGAGATTGGTCATCATTGATATGTTGTATCAATGAGTGTTCAGGCTTTGTGGGTGAAGCATTGCCTAGGAGGACATATGGCTAACACTTTGTGTTGATGTCTAGGTCCTGAAGTTGGAAAGGTTGCATTTGTCATTGAGCTCTAACACGCACCTCGATTTCTGGGTTGATGGTAAGAAAGTAAGCATGATGGTACCTAGAAAGGTTAAAATCTTGAGTCGATCTTAATCCCACCCGAATGGATTTCCCTGGTCAGGAATCTAGTCTGTGGCATTACGGTGCCTAAATTGTTGAGAGACCAATGGATAAATTTCCCTGGTCAGGAATATATTCCATGGAATTGTGGTGCCTAAACTTCTTCATATATGATGTGTTTAGATCTTCCATGTACCTCTGTTATTATATGTAAATATGAATACCTACCTAGTTAAGAGGGAGTGTTGGAAAATGTAACTAGGTTTGGTCTTCATTGTACTTGAAGTTAAAGATGTAATGTATTTTTCAAAAGAAAAATAATTTTATTATTGTTGAATTGACATGTTAAAGCATGGGTTTCATGATTGGGTCAATTGTTATAGGTCAAGCCTCCATTATAGGCTTTAGGATTGAGTGAAAGTCAAATTATTGTTGGGCCTCATCCATTAAGTAATCTTCTCCAGCAAAGTCTTCAAGACGACCTCAAATATATGATCTTCAAGTTGGTTTCCTCAAATATAGTCATGTCGGCCTACATTTAATTGGATACACAACTATTCGAATAACACATGTTAACTCATTTATATGGGACAACCACTATATATACCAAGTTGGGTTCTTCTCATTTCATCATCTCAGAAGTTTGAATGTCATAGATCAAGGTTCAGTGTCATTTCAGTCTCGGTGCTATTATAGAGGTATGGGCTCAATTTTATTACATTATTGCAGACTCGTTATTATTGTAGTATTGCAGGCTCATTATTATTACAGTATTGCTTGCTCATTGATATTACAGAGTATTGCAGGCTCGTTGTTATTACAGAGTATTACAGGCTCATTTCTATTATAGAGAGACTATTGTAGGCTTGGTGTTATTACATTATTGAAAGTTTTATGTTATCACAATGTTATGGGTCTGGTGCTCTACACTGTTAAGGGTTCAATACAATTGCAGTGAGAAGAATTCCATTATTGTTTGATGGTATCATAGTTCGATGACCTTACAGTGATAAGGTCTAACATAGTTAAAGGAAGAATAAGGATGACTTTATGGAGGGAGTCTAGACTAGTTTGTAAAGGGTCATGGTCATCCTAGCTTGAATCTAATGAAGGAAGAATTTTGTGACTGGGATTTCCCCTCGAGGGGGGGTTTTCCTTGGCAACATGCCTATATCTTGTGCTCTTTTTTATTTTTTGCTTGCCATTAATATTGATGATAAGAAAAGATAACTAAGATATCAAATACTAATAATTAAAATATCACAAGTTAATGTCATTAAGAGGAAAATCATTTTAATTTTCACCTATATATATTTTCCAACATAAATCACAGTCCATCTCCAGTAGAAACAACAAAATTTCGGAGGAGTGCAAGCTACTAGTTTGAGTTGTTTTTGGGTTTGCATGCTTGTAGAAACAAGCCATGATTCCATCATTCCACTCTTCTTGTACTCAATTTCATCATTTATATTAATAAAATGGTGCATATTTATTGCTCATATTCTATGGTTTATTGATTGCGCATTCATGTTTGAATTTCTTATTATTGTATATTAGTGAATGTCTCTATTATTTACTATTATTTTTCCATTAGGAGCATTATAGAAGAAAAATCATATTTATATCAGACAAATTTTAGCATTGCAGGCAAATAAATGTAGTAAGAAAGGGTGTACTTTGCTCATGATCTAGATAAATAATGTAGGAGAGGGCTATAAAACTAAACTTGAGGATCACCCCATTTTACAACAATAAAATGATGTATTCTTGGATGAAATACTAGGGTTACGCCTAAGAGAGACATCGATTTCTCTATTGAGTTGATTCTCTATTTAATGTTTGTCTTTAAAACACCATATCACATGACCCCCCTCGAATTGGTGGAATTAAAATCATAGCTAAAGGAGATGTTGGATAAGGTATCATATCCAATGTGTTACCCTGGGGATCACCAACTTTGTCTGTGAAGAAGAAGGATGGCATTATGCATCAACTACCAAAATTTGAACAAAACAACAATAAAGAATAAATTTTCAATGCAAAGAATCAATGACTTATTTTACCAACTAAGAGGAATTACTGGTTTTCAAAAATTATTTTAAGGTTCTGTTAGCACCAATTCATGATTAAATATGAAGACATTCATAAGACGATGTTTAAAACAAGATATGGGCACTATGAGTTCATAGTGGTTCCATTTGGACTTACAAATGCTCCAACCATGTTTATGTGCTTATCAAATACCTAGACAAATTTGTGCTAGTATTCGTAGATGATATTTTGGTTTACTAAAAAATTGAATAGGAGCATGAGGATCACTTAAAGGTAATATTACAGTTGACGAGGGAACATAATTTATATGCTTAACTTAATAAATGTGAATACTTCAAGACACAGGTTCAATATTTGGGGCACACAATCTCAAGATAAGGTGTGGCTATGGACCCCAAGAAGATCAAGGGCATCATGGATAGGCCCACTCCCATAAATGTCATGGAGGTCGGGTCTTTTATGGGGTTGGATGGATATTATTAGAGATTCATCCAATACTTTTTGAAAATTGGGCATCCAATCACAACCCTGCAGAGGAAAGGGCTAAGTTTTAGTGGACATTAGAGTGTGCAGCTAACTTCGAGCAACTCAAGAATTTTCTCACACATGCACCCATCTTAAGGATAACTGATTCAAAGAAATATTTTCTAGTTTGCACGGATGCTTGTAAAGAAGGGCAAAGTGCTCATGCAAGAAGTACATGTAATCTTCTATGAATCAAGGAAGTTAAATGAACACGAAATCATTTATGTCACCTACGACTTATAATTCACATCAATTGTGGAGACATTATTTGCTCGAAAGGAAATTTGTGTTGATTTTATACCATGGAAGGTTGAAATATATGTTCGACCAACCTAAATTAATTGAATGAAAGACGTGCTAGATGGTTAGACCTCATTAGTGAATTTTACTTCAAAATCAAGTACATCAAGGGTAAAAAAAACAAGGTGGTTGATGCGCTTAACAAAAGTTTGAAAATGGCTCACTTGGAAGCCATGAGCTCTTACAAATTTAAGAGTGAGGAAAATATCAAGGAAGCATTGGTACATGATGAACACTTATAATATATGAAGGATTGCTTGTAAAAAGATCTAGAAGGACCACTGAATAAAAGATACACACTCACAAATGATGGAATGATAAATTTCAAACACTGATGTTATATACCCTACTTGGACAACTTGAAGAAGATCATTCTAGATTAGTTTCATAAAATACCCTATTAAGGTCATATATCAGAATGTGATTATCATTATCAAGAAGATGTATTATTTGTTGTATATGAAAAATGAAGTCCCATAGTGCATTTCCAAGTGTATAGAGTGTCAACAGTTAAGGTGAAGTGCAGACATCTAGTTGGATTGTTGCAACCAATTCCAACCATTCAGTGGGAGTGGGAATTCATATCCATGGACTTCATCATGGGATTTCCAAATATGTTGAGACAATATGATGCCATATTGGTGGTAGTGAACAAATTTAGGAAAACAACTCACTTCATACCCATCAAGTCCACCCACAAGGCCATTTATATTACATAGATCTTCATGAAAGACATTTAGGCTACATGGCATACCCAAGAATATAATCTCAAATCGTGGTGCAAAATTCATGTCAAAATTTTGGAAAGCATTCTTCACTGGATCTAGAGCTTATTTGGAATTTATTACAACATACCATCCTCAGAATGATGGACATATATAGAGACTAAATAGGGTGTTAGAGGACACTTTGAGAATGTACATTTTGTATCAGCCAAAAAGGTGGGAAGAATTTATTCACTTAGTTTAATTTTCATATAACAACAACTATTAGGAATCACTAAATAGGATCCCCTTTGAGGATCTATATGGCAGAAGGTGTAATACACCCATTATCTGGGATGACCCAGTAAACAGGGTAACTCTCATACTAGATATGTTAAAGGAGATGGAACAAGAGGTTATTATTATCCAATAGAAGTTAAGGAAGCTAAGGACAGAAAAAATAGCTACAAAAATCTATAGTGAATGCATAGATAATTTCAAGTGGGGGGTCATGTATATCTCCACATTAAACTAAGAAGGAGATCACTCAAAGTGGGGTCATGTACTAAGTTTGCATCCAAGTTTTGCAGATCATCTCATATTTTGGAGAGAGTACGGTGAGTGGCTTATATACTAGCCTTACCCCCCACCATAAAGGAACATGATGTATTCCACATATCCTTACTGAAAAAGAATGTGTCAGATTATAATCACGTGATCGATTGGTCTATGATACATGTGGAGTTAGAGGGAGATTTCTAACTTGAAAATTTGTGTATCCTAGACCAGAGGCTGACTATGCTCCAAAATCGAGTAATAGAACAAGTCAATGTGCAATGGAAACACTTTGAACCCAATGAGGCAACCTGGGAGCATGCAAATCAAATGAAAGTGTTGTACCCATGTATTCTATTGCATTCCTGCATAAGTTCGGATGACTTCACTAGGTAACTATTAATGCAGACATATCTGGCCATGGGACCTTAGATCAGATCATACAATGCTTTCTACAAACAAAATGTTTTCTTCCCATACAATTGTCTATCATGTCTTCCATGTCTTTATATCCATCACACTACCAGTGCAGTGATAGGATTTTATTTTTTTCATCATACAGGCTCAACCAGACCCAAAAATCTTCCTCTATGTGGCTGGGAGGCTCATATCTGCACCTTTAAGCCTTTCTCCCAACGATTGGGGTTTGGACTAGTAGAAACCCTCTTTGATAAGACTAGAACTTCAACAACATCAGATGATCATCTATTCATGTTTAAAACCAATGAAGAATATTTTATTCATTTACTGTAAATAATAATAGGTGTTTGGATCTCATGGAGAGTTTCTCCCTCTGAATGGGAAGCCTCTTCAATCATCAACCAAGATATCAACCTTCCTATCATAATATTGTCATGCATTAAAAAAACTGTCAGATCCCATATTTGAACTATATCAGGTTCTCATACATATATGCATCACGGTCATGATAAGTCAAAATTAGTTGTTTCATTGTCACATATGAATATGTCATCCAATATTCATAAAAATTTAGTGTCAACTAACAAGTGTATATTAATCATAATCACAACATCACTTATTTATCATAGTACTCAACCATTTCAGAATCCTAACATCATCAAGTCAGAGCATTCATTTTTGTCACATAGTCAAATTTACTAGATTATCAAAACCTTATGAAGATCAACAAGAAGATAGCTAGAAATACCTGAGTATAAATCTTATTGCCACATTATTACTATTAGGGTTATCACTTTTATCACAAGCATTAACAATAGTATCAAATTATCAAAATAGATGTTTCTAGCCAGTTTTATAAAATCATGAAATCCACCATTATAATAAAATGTAAGATACTTTCCAAATATCAAGTGCAATAATATATCACATGTATCGTAAATCAAACTTACTTTCATATGCATGCATGGTTCATTTATGAAGGTGATATTCTCATCATACCTAAGGGCTTAACTTTCCTCCAATACTAAAACAATATATTATATATACCTTGTAATATTTGGATGCCTTAGCAACTTATAACACTTACATATTTTTAATTTTCATATTTTATGCTACTTTGTCAACTTTGCAAAAACTTTCATTAGGTACCTCTTTATTTTTCTAGC
Organism: Pinus albicaulis; assembly: GCA_034641835.2. Lineage (NCBI taxonomy): Eukaryota > Viridiplantae > Streptophyta > Pinopsida > Pinales > Pinaceae > Pinus > Pinus albicaulis. The sequence continues at coordinate 1,362,762,779 of CM076572.1, forward strand.
ACCAACTCTTCTCTTCCTACACTAGCTCTCTTTTCCTACACCTTAGATGATCCTCAAAAATAATATGTGAATCACATCTCATCTAGAGGTTAGAAGTATTAAAATACTCAAATATTCATGCAAGAAGTATAAGCAATAGTCAAAATAAAAATTTAAACAAGAATAATGTCACAAAGAAATAACATTAATATAAAAGGTGTTTATCTTTAATGATAACTGATTATTTCCCTCTTGATACAACCTTCAAGAGATATTACTATCCAGTATGCATATAACAATGTTTCCTTCAATATTTCCAATTGTCCTCATCGGAAACTAGACCTAATTGAGATTAGCCCATCTAGAGTTACATTGAATCTATCCCAAGTGCTAGAACAACTTTTCACTGATCATGCTAGGGTTTCAAGACTGCATAACTCAAACTTTATCATATTCCATGGTTTCTTCCAAACCCTAACCTTATGAAATCTATCAAACCCTAATAACTATATTGCCTACAGCTTCCCTTGTTTCCATTAATGATGTCTTTGCAGGGGTGATCTCAATGAATTTTCTTCACCCCAGCTCTGATGCCATGATATTTTTTCTTAATTCTATATGTTCTTTATTTTAGATAATTGAATTTCACCATGTATATCATATTCACCCCATGGAATTTATATAGAAAGAATGATATAATAAAAAATACACCAGAACATAAAGGAATAATAGAATAAAAAGAATGCACGCATAGAGACACCAAGATTGGTCATAGACTAGGGCAGAACCCCACAAGGGGGAAAACCCTTTCAAATTATTCTTCTTATTATATTTTCATAATAGGTTCAGCAAAGAGAGAGAGAAATGATCCAATTCTCTAATAAAAAACTATCTAGAAAAACCAACGAAATAATATCCAAGAGATTATCCCAACAATTATATTGATTAGAGTGACATTCAAGCTTGCGGTCAACTAGTCAAAAATGTAGTCAATTGTCACTAGAAATCCTAGGAGAAAGTGATCATGTGTGCGTCTAAAGTTTTTTGACCTCAAGTAGAGGCTTGTATGTGTGTGGCTATAATGAAAAATTTCCTGTGACAACCCTGCAACTGCATACCAAAACCCTAATTTGCATGTGCAGGCTTCACACCCTGCAATTTCATACCTATATAAACAAATCTCTGCGAACCACTTCAGACCTATGTTTATTAAACCAAAGGAGAGAGAAAAAGAATATGCTTGATTATTATCTCCAACTGAGGGTTGCCTGACTTGTATTTATAGCCATGCAATGGTGTCCCATTTCCATTTGGGTCGACATGTCCTTTTGTGCACATGTGGGCTTCCATATTAAAATATATGTCCTTAACCAAATTAAATTCTTCCAAGGGATAAGAGGGGTGTTTCTTGAGGAGGAAGATTGTCCAAACGAGGGGATTTGTCCCTGAGCTACCAAATTAACAGGGGGTTATAGAATGGATATTTTTATGGTCTTCCTTCATCCCTCCTCTACTTATAAATTGAATGCAAATAATTTGAAGGTTGATTTAGCTTTTTCGTAGGGTGACTTTATTTCATATATACAGGGAACAAAATGGCATTGTAGATGCTCTGTATAAGGTGGGTCACATATACCAATCTGGGGAGATTATTTTTTCTTCCTACACCAACAAAATTTTCCAGAGGAAGGGGAAATTCCTCTTTACATGGGCTTTTCTACTTTTGATGTGGGGCATCGTTCTTTATTTTTCATTTTATAATATTAATATTTATATGAATGGAACTTTAATATGTTATATTATGTAACTTTTTACATACAAAGTTAGTAATGTACAAAAGTACGAATGAAATATCTTAATTTGAGAGCTTTAGGATCTTACACACCTATTTGGTGGATTTTGGATTTTTCTAGATGTAAACAAATTTTATCAATAAAAAGTCCGTTGGTTTTTTCCTTTCTCCAAAAAAGAAATGGACTGGACATTTTATGGAAGAAGCTTCGTAAATATGGTTTCCTTTTCCCTTATCACACATTTTCAAAGAACCCCTCTTGATCAAATGCTAGGGGATTTGGCTTGCTAGGAACTACGCAATATTTAAATATGAGGCCTCTATCCCCATGTACATTTCTACTGAAGAAATGGTTATTCTCAGTCATTATCCATAGGATAAAGATGTTCAGAGAGTTAGGGTGATTGAAGTCGAACAACCCAATCATTCTAACTCGTAGGCCTACTTCCATGGGGCATCATTCAATTTGGGTCGAAAGAGTGGGGGTGGATTCATTCTTCATATTTCTTATTCACATTTGTATATTGTTTCCATGAGACTTGGTCCCACTCAAAAAATCAAGCAAAGCTACAAGTTGTAGGAATCTTCTCATTTTTGCTACAGAACATAGGGTATCCCATCTAAAATTTTCTAGTGATTCCATGTTTGTGGTTAATTGGATAAAAAATATACAGTCTTGTTGCAATATCAATCTTGTACCTTGTACCTAACTTGGAATATGCTCTAAATTTAACAAATTTATTTTCTTCATTTGCATCTCATCATATTTATAGGGAGTGGAACCAGGATGCTAACATACTTTCCAAAGCAGGTTCACACCTTGAACATGGACTATGGTAGATTATAGAAGATGGTGATGTTACCATTCATTCATATTTCCATAGGCCATTTCAGGATCCACAGGTTCATTCGATCAAGGGTCCTTAATATACAACTCATTACATGATCTTTTTTTCTCAAATACCCTTGTTGATCTATTATTTATAAACAGATATGGTTTCTATATATTTATGTATCAAGGATAAATGTCCCTTAACCGTTTTGTTTTTTCACAATTTTTATAGGTACTATATGACCATCTACTAGCTTGTTGTGCTTTCAAGGCATGTCAACTTTGATTTTTTATGCATACACACCCACTGTGTCTATAAAATGTATTTTTTATCACCTTAATAAAAAATATGTTTTTTTATATAAAATAAAAATAAATAAATTTCTCATGAGTGAAAAACGTACATAAGAAATATCAGGATAAGGATTGCAGAACATAATTGATCTTAGAAGCTCAATATCCATTATAAATTGCCTATTAAATCCCATAGTATTTCATCTATTTCCCTTCAAGGTGTTTGGTTAGAATCTGTGATACTCCCAATATGTCAACCTTCATTGAGCCCACAAAGTTTTCATTGAATATGCCAAACCAACACAAACAACCTGTACCCAACCTTAAACTCCTTTTGAGTAAGCCCAAGAGAAAATTTAATTGGTGGAATTGGTATTCCAACAAAATTAAAATGAATTAGAGGAATTGGAAATTCAAGTATGTACCCTTGAGTTTATGAATGGATCGTGGGATATTATCACCTCAACTCAAGCCAAAACTTCCCCTAATGCATGCCTTTTATGTCAAGTAATATGCACCCCACAATAGTGTATCTAATGTTTCATAATCTGGTATATACACCATTTAAATCCAAAAATGTATATCCTAACCTATGTAGTATCTCATACACTTACACGAGTGCATATTGTTTACCATAGAGGATTATTGGCCCTTATAAAAATTGATATGGATTCGAGAAGCTTTCCATAGGGAAAATGACATCATAGAGTCTAGTCTAATTTATTCAACCATAGATAGGGGAGGATATTTTTATTAAAGCTTCAAGGATTTATGATTGAAAATCATCCCAGTTTCCCTACATTGTCTCCATGTTCATGGAATTCATGTTAATATTAATCTCTAACTAATATTTTTTAATGTGTCGTAAAAATAAAGGCACTAAAAATTATATCAACAAATAGAAGCCAAAAGTATCAAGAGATGGGAGAACAATAAAATTATGAAAGAAAAAGTGGGAGAATACAATGATCTAGAGGTGACAGTGCATGAAAAAATAGCTAAATAATAGCAGTGAAATAGTTTGGTAATGGACACACTTCACCAAATCCATGGAACATCAAAGATCGAAGCTCACCACCTATTGGTGTGACAAATTATGAATAAAAAACACATTAGACTCAACATTGCAACAAATAAGATATGTAACTAATCCCAACATGTCAAGGATGCCACATGGCCAACACCAATACCTAAATTTAGCGAGTTGAGATTGTTCCTAACCACTACATGTCAGATCTAAGCACCAAAATCAGTTTCTTGATTAGACTTTTGCAAATTTAAGTAGTATTGGAAAGTATTTTTGTAAAACTATATATATGGGTTGTGTCCCATGGACAAGGGGTTGGGGAAAGTTGTATTCGATGGAATTTAAGTCTCTTGTAAGAATTACTTATGCTCCATTCTTAATACTAAGAATCAAATTTCTTAGCCATGATCTTGCATTAGAATTTTTTCTCTTGGATTGTTCTAGGGATAGTACATGTTTATGCTACAGTCAAATATTATTTTAGTTTTATTTCCTTTATATTTCTTAGAATAAATGTTTTTTTCAAGATATTTGCATGTCAGCATGAAAAAATCTTGTGACCTGTTAACACAACCAACAATAATAAACCACTATGGCACCCAAAATTAAAGCCTTAGAAGCGACACACCTTTGATCAACGAGTGTTTGATATATGAACCATTTTTTGGTTTGAAACCATTGTTAAGCATATGTTCAAATAAACCAACTATGCATGAGGTAGTTATATCCACACAATAGGTACATGCATTTGCAAGGAAACTTAGTACCAGGGCTCCTCCAAAATCCAACAATGTCCTTATTTATTTAGCCACATGTTAGGCTCTATGACATGTAGGAAATAACAACATGACAAAGCTAGAAGTTAGACTTACTTGCATGTATGTGTATCTTGATATTTATTGGTCCATGATCTCTTGTACCAACAAATCCTCTTGCAACACTAATAGTTGGTTGAACAACTCCAATGGGAAATGGACCAAATGCACTAGCACTAGAAAACTTGTGGGTATGGGAAAAGGAAATAGGTTGATAATTATGCTATTAGTAATAATCATAGAGGAAAAAAATATTACATGTACACAATAGAAAGAGCACAAAGAAACAATGTAGAATTGCATATATGTGTATGTAGATATTTTTTGGGACGTGGTCTCCTATACTAACACATCCTCCTATAACCCCAGTAGTTGGTTAAACAACTCCAATGAGAAATGGACCAAAGCAACTAGCATGATGGAAAACGTGTGGTTATGGACCAAAAGGAAATAGGTTGATATCTATGTTATTAGTAACAATTACTTGTATGTATGTATATGTTGATATTTATTGTCACGTGATCTATTATATCAAGAGAACCTCTTGTAGCCCTAGTAGTTGGATGAAAAAATCCAATGGGATATGGACCAAAAGCACTAACATGTTGGAAAAGTTGGGGCTATGGACCAAAAGGAAATAGGTTGATAACTATAATATTAGTAACAATTAGAGATGAAAAATTATTACAAGTGAGCAATAGCAAGAGCACAAATTAGAATTTAAACTTACATGAATGTGTATGTTGATATTTCTTGGCACATGATATATTGTACCAAAAAATCCTCGTGTAAGCCAAGTAGTTATCTAAACAACTCCAATATGAAATGGACCAAAGGAACTGGAATGATAGAAAAATTATGGATATGGGCCAAAAGGAAATAGGTTGACAACTATGTTATTAGTAACAATCAAAGGTCAGCAAATTATTGTGGTGTATAAATATGCACCAAAAGCAAGTTGTATCTAAACCATTATGGGATTAGTATGAGATTCTAAATGTATACACGTATACTACAAGCCCAAAATTTACAAACAATTCAACCTACATAAAAATTGGCAAGGGAAAAATAATTGGTAAAAAATCACAATGGATTGAAAAAGTGAAAATTGTATTCAAATGACACCTTTCAATTAGAGGTCACAAAGGCCACACATGATATTGTCCCATGTGCATAAATACTATATTGAATATTTCCATATGCAATAACACATCACCACCATAATATTCAAGTTATGGTCCCATAAATCTATCAAATGAAATATGATCTATAGGTATAATCCAAGTATACTTCTAAGAAAATGCATGCCTTATGTTGGTAATTAAATGTTGACCATGAAAACATGAGGGAAACTCATTCCCAATGGTGAAATTGCTATGATGATATCAAGAATATATAGGCTTATGAAACATCTAATCCTTGAGACAAATTATGCACACCCCTAATGGTGAAAAATTCACACCCTAAAAGGGAAAAGTGCATGAAAAAAAGACATAATGAAAAATGCACACACAAGGAAGAAATTCTTTTGCATTGTGTTCGTAATTGGATGATGACCTTACGAATTTACATGAAAACAAGGGATTGATAAAAATGCAAGATAAATGCATGGTATTGCATGTTTACATAGTAAAGAGGAATACAAACACCTTGTTAGTGACAAAATCACACCTACAAAATAAAAATTCATGCCCTTGACATGTTTTGCAATGTTATGATCGCATATACATTAAAAGGTTCTTCCTTAGCTTGTATGAATGGTTTTCATAGAAGATGAATGAACATGGATGTTGATCCATTCGATATGATTAATGTTAGTATGGTATATCTTATAACAACCATGAACCCATGTTTGACAAGTTGTTAACCTTATATATAAAGTTGTTGCAACTTTTAGGATATACATTTCTTAAAATTAAAGTTCAAGGTAACATAGATAATCTAAAGATATCACAAGTCTTACAGAGTTGAAAGTTCGATAGTGAAATAAAAACATGTCAAGAGCATAAAAAATGCAAGAATAAGGTAAAGTAGCCATGCTCAAGTCTTCGAAACTTAGAAACTAGTAGTACTTGTAAGTCTCCCACATTTATGATTGATTTCAAATGCAAGGAAGATATCTTTCTTAGCTATGTAATTTTAGATTGAGTGTGTGTGTGTGTGTGTGTTTGTATAAAGCCAAAAAAAAAAGTTGTTTTTCCTTCAAAATTACCTTTAAAGCACAAGGTTGATCAACAAGAAGGCTTGAAGTCATTACATTAATATACTAATTATGTGCACAAATATGTCACTTGCAAGAATTGAACTTGTGTGGGAATGATAACAACATTCTTCCCAACCACCTGAGCTACACCCAATTGGAACATGCATGAAATCATTGTTGACACTATTTTTCAAAGTCAAACTACAACCCTTGATATTATCCTTTATGCGATAGCATGAAGGTTTTTGTCTGAAAAATTGAATATAAGGTTGTATGTAGGTGTTAAATCATAAATTGCCCCTTCTAAAAGTTGAACCCACTCAATTTGGGTTAAAATTGAGACTAGGGCAATTTTGCCTTTAAATTTACCTGAAATCCCAAATCTAGGTGCATTAAAGCAACCTCTCATGTTCTTCAAATTGCACTTCAAATGACATAGGTAAATTTAACATATATCTAAATCCATCTGACAACTCAAAACAACTTTTGGAGCTACAAAAAAGCTAAGGCATGTTCTTTAATTTGCTCACTTAGTCAAGTTCATTGCTACTTATTATGTTTCATTAACAAAGAGGGTATCATATGTTTCTTTCCAAAATAATGAAACAATATCTAACTAATTATTATTATTTAATAAATCTATGATATAATTTTTTTGTGAAATATGCAATCCTTATTGGTAAAAAATTATATGTGCACTTTAAAAGATGGGCATTGTTGTGCTTGAAATTCACATCCTATTATTTGCTTATTTTTCATATGTGATTTCCTTCGCTTTAATAATATTGTTAATTATAGTTGTTGGAAATAAATTATATGTATATATTTGTATTCATTCATTAGAATTACATTGGCTATCAAATAAGAAATATGAGACGCATTAATCCCAATTTTCTTTTAGCTCCTAAAGATCTCTATTGTAAGAGCTATGGAAGATCGTTCTGATGATTAGTGTGCTAAAATATTTGAAGCCTTTAGTGCCTAACAAATATCTTCTATGCTAAAATAAGGCCACTGTCATTCTAGATTGTTTGTAATAGTAGATAAGGACATCGCCTAGCCACCTAGCTTTAGGAAACAAAAACAAGCATATGCAAACATGATAGAATTCCTTTCATAGATCTTTTTTAACTCTAGCAAATTTTCTCATTTTCCCTCAATTATTGCATCTAATAACCTTTGTGCACCAAAAAAAGATAAAAATTCTCATAATGAGATTTCATTTTTTAACTAGCACAAAGTAGGAACAACCATCTTTATAATTACTTATATTTTGTTAATTTTATTACTCATTGGCATTGTAAATACCAAAACTCTACTTTGGAAACCTCACTAAAATTTTCCATGGAAAGAACCACCTTGCTTTGGAATTAAAGAATAAATTTCCCCTACACATATTTATGTGCTAAAAAATTAGGAAAATACATTAGTATAGACCCTATCAATTTATAAAAACAATAACCTTGCACTTGTTTATCTATAAAAATTTGGGAAGATAGATTAGTGCATACCATATCGAACTTTTCAATAATTAAATACTCCCATAAACTCATTTTCTTATGCAAAAGGCTTGCTTTTCTTTATTGCAAGTCCATGAAGACATGACACTTTTATCTTATTCATCATGTTGTTTTACCTATGAAATAGTTAATTTTTCGCCTTCATTTTCTCACTCTTTGAATGAAAGGAAATACCAAAGTGTATAAACCTAAATATATTCCTCCATAATATAGATGCCAACTTGATGAGACCTTTCCAAAGTTCTTATTTTTTTGAGGTCATACTTAGTAATTGTTTACCATTGTTTTCAAATGACATACTACTAGTAAGAACTGCTTTTTTAAATAGTTTTTGGACATTTTAAATCTTAGTTATAAAATATCATCTTAAACAAATAAATAAATAAAAGAAAAAAGAGGTAGTATTTTTCCTTTTTTTCTCAACTTTGTTTTAAATTTGTTTTCTTATACACCTAGAATTTGATAGTTTTTACTTTAAAAAAATATTAATAATGTTATATGCCATTTTTATTTTCATAACTATATTTTCATCTAATTATATATTTTTAATTCATTTATTGTGACATATAATGCAAATAAAAATATAACTACAAACATTAAACGTCATTTTTAACTTCAATACATGTCTAATAATCATAGCTACTCAATAACCATTTAAATGGTTGTTGAAGTTTTTTTCCGTGTGTTAAAATCTCATCTTCAAACTCACTTATTGCATTTCATATGTAAGAGATTTAATAGCATTAATTTTAGTATGATGAAATCATATTGTATTGTATCTTTTTTAATGGATGAAATCTCTTCCTTTTGATAAATATGTAATCTCTTTCTTTCACTAGATATGCAATTTCTTCCTTTCTAAAATGTATTTTCAAATTTACATATTGCAACTTATATGTAAGAACTTTAATAGCATTAATTTTAGTTTGATAAAATCATATTGTAGAGAATCTTTTTAGTGGATGTAATTTTTTCCTTTCAATGGATATGCTCCTTTCTCCATCCTTTCTTGCAGTGCATCATTTTTAATGAATATACAATTTTTTTACTTCTAGAGACAAATTATCATTTGTTTGCTTTTTTAGCATCATTAAAATAAACATGGACTAGAAAATATGCAACTATATACCATGCAAATTCTTCATGCCATGTAAAGATATTTAGGCAATACTTTTCCCCAAAATCAACACCATTGTGTTAATGGATGCAAGATATAAATAATTTTGTTTCTGTGGAAAAAAAAAGATAAAAATAATTCTGTTGCTTTCTTTTAGAACCAAATGTCGATGAATATTTGTTAATCATAGTTACATAAACTACTAGAAATTCTATCAAACGGTGCAAGGTATGTTCATCACATTGTTAATGCAAATAAATAAATTTGAAAGTAAAAAAATAGAGATGAGGACCTCCTATTCTTCAATGCCATAATGGCCATAATATTGAACATATGTTAGTATAATGTGCATTGCAATAATATTTGAACATTGATACTACCATGATTACTAAGAATATGAGATGCACTATTTTTATTTTTAACAATATACGGCACCAATAAGGTTGAAATTCTATAAATTGTCATTAATACATACTCCATTCCGACTGTCTTATATAAATAATGTATCTAAATTGAGTTTTAGTTATATATATGTATATGTATATATGTATATATATAAACTTTATATATATAAACTTGAGTGGTTGAACGGAATAGTTATTAGCCTCCCACCCAGGCTGAAGTCTAGTAAGGTAACATGTTTATGATTTGGAATAGAGTAAATATGTTGTGCTCTTAATTGATTATATAATGAGGGTTGGCCTAGTACCAATAACCTCTCTCTTGCCTTCGGGCTAAGAGGGAGGAATAGTTGTTATCCTCTCCACCTAAGTTCAAGTCTCGTAAGGTGATATATTTATGCTTAATAATAGAGTAACTATGTTGCACTCTGAAGTGAGTCTATATTGAGGGCTAGCCTAGTAATAGCAACCTCTCTTTTGCCTTCAAGCTAAGAGGGACACTGAATTTCCTCCCCAACAACACCTAATGCCCAAAAAAATTTCCAAAGAAAAAATATAAGATTATATATTAATAAAAAACATTAATCATGTTATATTGAGAAACATTTTATTTTTTATCAATTTTTCTTTATAAATTATATAAAATGTAAGTATATAAAATATTAAATATTGTATAATTTTTTAATTGAACTTTTTGTAATTATATTCACCTATAATAACCTTGTACAATAATAATTGTTATTGCATCAAGAGGCGCTCTCCAGCCCAGTATGGAAGATATGTTGTAATGTGACTCAGTTAAATAAAAATCAAATTTAATTCAAAAAATAAAATTAATAATTTACCATTGGCAATTTTTGAGCTCCAAGTTTTGACAACCCATAGATTTTCCCATGGTATTTATTATGATGAAGTCTATTTAAAACCTTGAGAAAATCCATTATTAAATGCAAGAATACTAGCTTAGTACCATCATAACTCCGAACTTGTTCCCTCTCGACGCTTGGTATATCTGGATTTAAGATGGATCTAGGCTAGTTTATTTATATTTATGTCAATATATAAATTATATATTAATATTTATTTGCGCCAAGAGGCGCTCTAAAACTCAGTATTGCAACGATGTTGTAAAATGTTATATAATGTAATGTTACGTTAACTTAGTCAAATTATATAAAATATAATAATTAATGCTTGATATAGTTAGATGTTGGCCCAAGTTATTCAACCCGAATTTTAGTTATTCTAGTGATTACATCACTTCCTATTTTAAACATAGGGAATCGCAACATTTTCACTCTTGGAAATGGAGTGGGAGAGTGAAAAAGTGGCAGGTATGGATTTGGTATTATCATGGCATTTCCATATTGGTAATCACAAAAAGGGAATACCACCATTCAGGGCAAGCAATATATTGCGCCTGTGAAGGGGTCTACCAGGTATAGGGCGTTCAATTTTCTATGACTTCATTAGTTACGCTTGAGAATTTTCTATGCAATAACACTTCACAGCCACAATATTCAAGTTATGGTCCCATAAATCTATCAAATGAAATATGATCTATAGGTATAATCCAAGTATACTTCTAAGAAAGGGCATGCCTTATGTTGGTAATTAGATGTTGACCATGAAAACATGAGGGAAATTCATTCCCAATGGTGAAATTGCTATGATGATATCAAGAATATATAGGCTTATGAAACATCTAATCCTTGAGACAAATTATGCACACCCCTGATGGTGAAAAATTCACACCCTAAAAGGGAAAAGTGCATGAAAAAATGACACGATGAAAAATGCACACACTATGAAGAAAAATGTGTGCCTTGTGTTCGTAATTGGATGATGACCTTACGAACTTACATGAAAACAAGGGAATCATAAAAATGCATGTTAAATGCATGGTATTGCATGTTTACATAGTAAAGAGGAATACAAACACCTTGTTAGTGACATAATCACACCTACAAAATTAAAAATTCATGCCCTTGACATGTTTTGAAATGTTAGGATGGCCTAGACTTTAAAAGGTTCTTCCTTAGTCTGAATGAATGGTTTTCATAGAAGATGAATGAACATGGATGTTGATCCATTCGATATGATTAATGTTAGTATGGCATATCTTATAACAACCATGAACCCATGTTTGACAAGTTGTTAACCTTATATATTTAGTTTTTGCAACTTTTGGGAATGACACTGCTTAAAATTAAAGTTCAAGGTAACATAGATAGTCTAAAGAGAGCATAAGTCTTACAGAGTTGAAAGTTCGATAGTGAAATAAAAACATGTCAAGGGCATACGGTAAAGTATCCATACCTAAGTCTTTGAAACTTAGAAACTAGTAGTACCTGTAAGTATCCCACATTTACGATTGATTTCGAATGCAAGGAAGATATATTTCTTAGCAATGTAATTTGAGATTGAGTGTGTGTGTGTGTGTTTGTATAAAGTCAGAATTTTTTGTTGTTTTTCTCTCAAAATTACCTTCAAAGCACAAGGTTGATCAACATGAAGGCTTGCAGTCATTACACTAATACACTAATTATGTGCGCGAACATGTCACTTGCAATAATTGAACCTGGGTAGGAATGATAGCAACATTCTTCCCAACCACCTGAGCTACACCCAATTGGCACATGCATGAAATCATTGTTGACACTATTTTTCAAAGTCAAACTACAACCCTTGATATTATCCTTTATGCAATAGCAGTAAGGTTTTTGTCTGAAAATGTGAATATAAGGTTGTATATAGGTGTTAAATCATAAATTACACCTTTTGAAATTTGAACCCACTCAATTTGGGTTAAAATTGAGACTAGGGATATTTTTTCTTTAAATTTACCTGAAATCCCATATCTAGGTGCACTAAAGCAACCTCTCATGTTATTCAAATTGCACTTCAAATTACATAGGTAAATTTAACATATATCTAAATCCATATTACAACTCAAAACAACTTTTGGAGCTACAAAAATCTAAGGCATGTTCTTTAATTTGGTCACTTAGTCAAGTTCATTGCTACTTATTATGTTTCATTAACATAGGGGGTATCATATGTTTCTTGCCAAAATAATGAAACAATTTCTAACTAATTCTTATTATTTAATAAATCTATGATATAATTTTTTTGTGAAATACACAATCCTTACTGGTAAAAAATTACATGTGCATTGTTGTGCTTTAAATTCACATCATATTATATGCTTATTTTTCATATGAGATTTCCTTCGCTTTAATAATCTTGTTAATTATAGTTGATGGAAATAAATTATATTAATATATTTGTATTCATTCATTAGAATTACATTGGCTATAAAATAAGAAAGATGAGACGCGTTAATCCCAATTTTCTTTTAGCTCATAAAGATCTCTATTGTGAGAGATATGGAAGATCGTTCTGATGATTAGTGTGCTAAAATATTTCAAGCCTTGCCTAAAAAATATTTTCTATGCTAAAATAAGGCCACTATCATTCTAGATTGTTTGTAATAGTGGATAAGGACATCGCCTAGCCACTTAGCTCTAGGAAACAAAAACAAGCATATGCAAAACATGATAGTATTCCTTTGATAGATCTTGTTTAACTTTGGCAAAGTTATTGCTCATTTTCCCTCAATTATTGCATCTAATAACCTTCGTGCACAAAATAATATAAAAATTCTCATGATGAGATTTCATTTTTTAACTAACACAGAGTAGGAACAACCATCTTTATAATTACTTATATTTTGTTAATTTTATTACTCATTGGCATTGTAAACACTGAAACTCTACTTTGGAAACCTCACTAAAATTTTACATGGAAAGAACCACCTTGCTTTGGAATTAAAGAAAGAAATTTCCCCTACACATATTTATGTGCTAAAAATTTAGGAAAATACATTAGTATAGACCATATCAATTTATAAAAACAATAACCTTGCACTTTTTTATCTATAAAAGTTTGGAAAGATCGATTAGTGCATAACATACTGAATTTTTCAATAATTAAATAGTCCAATAAACTCATTTTCTTATGCAAAAGGCTTGCTTCTCTTTATTGCAAGTCCATGAAGACATGACACTTTTATCTTATTCACCATGTTATTTTACCTATGAAATAGTTCATTTTTCACATTCATTTTCTCACTCTTTAAATGAAAAGAAAAATCAAAATGTATAAACCTAAATATATTCCTCTATAATATAGATACCAACTTGATGAGACATTTCCAAAGTTCTTATTTTTTGAGATCATACTTAATAGTTGTTTACCATTATTTTCAAATGTCATACTACTAGTAACAACACCCTTTTTAAACTAGGGTTTAGACATTCTAAATATCTTAGTTATAAAATATCATCTTAAACAAGTAAATAAAAGAAAGAAAAAGTGTTATTTTTCCTTGTTTTTTCAAATTTGTTTTACATATGTTTTCTTATATACACATAAATTAATAATGTTATATGCCATTTTTATTTTCATAACTATATTTTTATCTAATTATATATATTAATTCATTTATAGTTCCTGATAATGTAAAATAAAAATATAACTACAAACATTTAAACATCATTTTTAACTACAAAACATCAGTTTTAACTTGCATAGCTACTAAATAACCATTTAAATGGTGGTCGAAAATTTTTTCTATATGTTAAAATCTCATCTTCAAACTCACTCACTGCATTTCATATGTAAGAGCTTTAATATTATTAATTTTAGTTTGATAAAATCATATGGTAGTGTATCTTTTTTAATGGATGAAATTTCTTTCTTTTGACAAATATGTAATTTCTTATGAGACGCGTTAATCTCAATTTTCTTTTATCTCATAAAGATCTCTATTGTGAGAAATATGGAAGATCGCTCTGATGATTAGTGTGCTAAAATATTTCAAGCCTTGCCTAACAAATATTTTCTATGCTAAAATAAGGCCACTATCATTCTAGATTGTTTGTAACAGTGGATAACGACATCACCTAGCCACCTAGCTCTAGGAAACAAAAACAAGCATATGCAAACTAATCCATTAATTTCTTCTTTTTTGTAATGTATTTTCAAATTTATATATTGCAATTCATATGTAAGAACTTTAATAACATTAATTTTAGTTTGATAAAGTCATATTGTAGAGCATCTTTTTTAGTGGATGTAATTTTTTCTTTTCAATAGATATGTAATTTCTTCATTTTTTGTAGTGCATCATTTTTAATGAATATAGAATTTCTTCATTTCTAGAGACAAATTATCATTTGTTTGATTTTTTAGCAACATTAAAATAAATATGGACTAGAAAATATGCAACTATATACCATGCAAATTCATCATGCCATGCAAAGTTATTTAGGCAATACTTTTCCTCAAAATCAACACCTTTGTGTTAATGGATGCAAGATATTAATAATTTTGTTGCTTTCTTTTACAACTACATGTCGATAAATATTTGTTAACCATGTTCACATTAACTACTAGAAATTATATCAAAAGGTGCAAGGTATGTTGATCAAATTGTTAATGCAAAGAAATAAATTTGAAAGTAAAAAAATAGAGATGAGGACCTCCTATTCTTCAATGCCATAATGGCCATAATATTGAACATATATTAGTATAATGTGCATTGCAATAATATTTCAACATTTATACCACCATGATTACTAAGAACATGAGATGCACTATTTTTCTTTTTAACAAGATATGGCGCCAATAAGGTTAAAATTTTATAAATTTCCATTAATACACTCCATTTTGACCGTCTTATATGAATAATGTATCTAAATTGAATTTTATTAGTTCAATGTCTTTTAATATAATAACTATTCTCAGTTCTCTCTTTTGCCTTCAAGCTAAGAGGGACACAGACTTTCCTCCCCAACAACACCTAATGCCCAAAATGTTTTCCAAAGAAAAAATATAAGAATATATATTAATAAAAATTATTAATCACGTTATATTGAGAAATATTTTATTTTTCTATCAATTTTTCTTTACTTTAAGTTTCACAAATTATATTAAATGTAAGTATATAAAAGATTAAATATTTTATAATTTTTTAACTAAACTATTATTTGTAATTATATTAACCTATATAACCTTGTACAATAATAATTTTTATTGCACCAAGAGGCACTCTCCAGCCTAGTGTGGAAGATATGTTGTAGAGCCCATAGATTTTTCCATGGTATTTATTATGATGAAGTCTATTTAAAACCTTATGATGAAGTCTATTTAAAACCTTGAGGAAATCCATTATTAAATGCAAGAGTACTAGCTTAGTACCATCTTAACTCTGAACTTGGTCCCTCTTAACGCTTGGTATATCTCGATTTAAGATGGATCTAAGCTAGTTTATTTATATTTATGTCAATATATAAATTATATATTAATATTTTTTTTCACCAAGAGGCGCTCTACTACTCAGTATATATTAATATTTGTAAAACGTTATCTAATGTAATTTTATGTTAGCTTAGTCAAATTATATAAAATAAAATAAAAAGTAATAATTAATACTTGATATAGTTAGATGTTGGCCGAAGTTATTCAACCCCAATTTTAGTTATTCTAGTGATTACATCAGTTCCTATTTCAGACATAGGGAGTCGCAACATTTTCAATCTTGGAAATGGAGTGGGAGAGTGAAAAAGTGGCATGTATGGATTTGGTATTGTCATGGAATTTCCATATTGGTAATCACGAAAAGGGAATACCACCATTCACGACAAGTAATATGTTGCGCCTGTGAAGGGGTCTACCAAGTATAGGGCACTCAATTTTCAATGACTTCAGTAGTTACCCTTGAGATAATTGTCTAATTTGGAAAAAGAGAAAGACCAAAGCGATTCGCTGACAATTGAGATAAAATTTGAGAATTTTATTGGCTCAAAGCTTCAGTTATATTGAGAAATATTTTATTTTTTATCAATTTTTCTTCACATCAAAGTCAAGAAGATGATTTTGATCCACCACATCAAAGTCAATATTGTTGAAATTCATCACATCCATTTGCAGGTTAGCATCATTTATTTTATTCAACTAACTATCAAGAAAATGTGGAGTAATAGAATTATTTGTTTGTTTGATTTTTTATTTTATTTTTTCATTTTGATGACATTTTGCAAACTAGATCATCTAGACGTGAAAGGTTTTTATATTGAAATTTGTGATCACATTGTTCCCCTTCAATTTATGGTAGCAATATCATAAACCCTGGAAGCTATATGTCAAAACCAATATATGAAGCTACTAGGGCTTATGATATTGCTACCATTAGATACAAGGGGTTCAAAGCATTGACAAACTTTGATATCAAGAACTATGGCATCCAAATGAACTTGTCTATAGAATCATGTCATCAAACTAAAATCAACCAAAGTGTATCAAAGAAACAAAGACTTATAGTACACTTTTGCCAAATAGTTGGTTGAATAAAAGCAACGATACTAACCTATAATTGAACGCAATCAATTCCAACAATATTATCTCTATTGTGGTCGATCAAAATCAAAATGAAGGTCCGAGCCAACAAAACACTCAATTTTTATCTTAACTACCAGTGAATTTAACTCCAATTTTAGTTATTCTAGTTATTACATCACTTCCTATTTCAAACATGGGGAGTGGCAACATTTTAAATCTTAGAAATGCAGTGGGAGCATTAAAAAGTGGAAGTTATTCACAAACAATCGAGTTAAATTTTGAGAGTTTTGTTGGCTCAGACCTTCAATTTGATTGTAATCCACCACATCAAAGACAATATTGTTGAAATTCATCACATCCATTTGTGGGTTAGTGTCGTTGCTTTTATTCAACTAGCTATCTAGAAAATGTGGAGTAGTAGAATTATTTGTTTGTTTGATACGTTTTGTTTGATTTCCATTTTGATGACATGATTATGCAAACTAGATCATCTAGATGTCATAGTTTTTTATATTGAAATTTATGATCACATTGTGCCCCTCGAATTTATGGTAGCAATAGTGTAAACTCTTGAAGCTTCTTTTGTATATGTCAAAACTAATATACAAAGCTACTAGGGCTTATGATATTGCTACCATAAAATACAAGGGGTGCAATGCAATGACAAATTTCGATATCAAAAACTATGACTTCCAAATGAACTAATCTATAGAATCATGTTATCAAACTAAAAATCAACCAAAGTATATCAAACAAACAACTAATTATACTACACGCCTACCCAATAGTTAGTTAGATAAAAGCAATGATACTAACCTGTAAATGAACGCAATCAATTCCAACAATACTATCTCTATTATGGTCTATCAAAATCGAAATGAAGGTTTGAGCCAACAAAACACTCAATTTTAATCTTAACTACAAGGTTGCAAAAAAAACTAGTTAATCACAAGACAATAGTTCTTATTCCATCCTATTATCTGAACTAAATAATTCATTCAAACATAGTGAGAGGATAATATTCTATAGAAAAATTTAAGAAATTTGACAAAAATGAAATGCAAGAATTTGTACATGAAAATTTGTTTGGACAAATGCACTAGAAACTTAAAGCACTACAATAATATAAGATTTGGTTGACTTTTCTACACAATCATATCGGCTTAATAAGGTAAATGGAATTAAATAATTTTAGTGTCATGAAATAAAAGCAAAATAAATGAAAATTTTCTATTGATATAGCACCTAAACTTATGAATGAAAGTATCCATTAATATAACACCCAAACTTGATTTTTTGATGTTTTACTGAGAAATACTTGATTGATTTTTTATTGATAAATAATAGAGAAAATAGTATTCACCCAAATTTGGACACAATACAGTGCTTTAGTAGTACCACACCCAAATTTCGAACCAATACCCAAATTTGGAACCAATACGGTAAAGCTTGAATAGTACTGTACATGTGACAAAAAGATGCATAAGTTGAAAATATCAAAAAACCACTATATATGTACCACCCATAGATAGTAGAAAAACTTCTCGCATAAAAAAATAGTTTTACACCTTCTTAGTTGTGCACAAAAATATGATATATTAACTTTGCAATCAAGTGTTTCCACAATTTGTTTCATATTTGAAAAAACAAAATTTAATAACACTATTTGTTTCATATTTGAAAACCAAAATTTAAATTACATTAGCACTACCCAGCATGGAAAGTCTTATACCTTTTTGTCACATGAAGTCACTTCCAAAAACGCTATTTGTTTCACATATGAAAAGCGAAACTTGAATTATATTAGCACTACCCAACATGGAAAGTCTTATTCTAAAGTGAAAAGCGAAACTTGAATTATATTAGCGCTACCCAACATGGAAAGTCTTACTCCTTTTAAATTCTTAAGCAGGTTCAAGGTTAATAGCACTACCCAGCATGGAAAGTCAGTCTTATTCCTTGTTGAAGGTTAATAGCACTACCCAGCCTGGAAATTCTTATTCCTTCTAAAGTCTTAGGGTTAGGGTTAACCAAGTCTTATTCCTTTTAAAGTCTTAGGGTTAGGGTTAACCAGGTTCTTATTCCTTTCAAAGTCTTAGGGTTAAGGTCAATCAGTTGTAGAAATTTGCCGAATAATGATTAATTATCCACCGAGACTATCCCCGATCACATACACCTGAATTTATAAGCAACACATAATCTCTTCCACTCGCATCATCGTATATGCGAAATAAAAACAAGTGATAAGACATCAAATCATCATACACATTAACACAAAGACAGTATGTATGGGGAAAGCTTATAGCTGAAAACCCCACAACTATTGTGTATATTATAATGGAGAAAACATGTAACAAAATCAGTACAATACTCCTCACAAGTACTCAGTACTTTCTCATGAAGTTACACATAAACTAGCTTGGTTTTGAACAGGTTACTGGTTCAAAACTCACCACTAATTGCCTTGCCTCTATTGCGCAATCATGGCCTGTCTATATAGAGATCCAAGGTTCGAATCTCCTTGGCTTGACAGCGCAATCATCATGGGAAATTTCTCCAAGTGTGGTGCAAATCTCATGCACAACTGATGTCGCCACTGATAGCTAACTCCACCCTTTCATCTACCTCTTTCACTGGTCTCCACTGAACTGTCCATGCACTGTAGTGAACTGATGTGTTCTTGAGTTGAATAATGAGTTACTAATTAATGAATTAAATAATATTTAATTCCCTCCACTCATAACTAGTTGATTAGCTAGTTAAACTAATCTCAACCAGTTCAACTAAATTAAACCGAACACAACTCCACTAGCTGTCTCATTAACTCCACAAAACTTCTGCCACTGAAGTCCTAACTGAAGTCAACCATGCATGTGCTCACCAAACCCTTAGGAATAGCGTAATTCCTCTGTCAGATGCATGAGCCACTTCCAAGGCTCGAACTGAAGTGCTCCAAGAGAGTAAACTGCTGTTTAGAGTCCAAATATTATTAAGGGTAAATAATATTTGACTTCTCTATTTTTAGGAGAGGCAGTCTAAAAATAGCCTTCGACCTCTTTGACCTAAAAAATAGAGTCTCATCTATTTTTACCAACATGACCAATGCTCCAAGAATCTCAAACTGGAATCCCCGAACCATGCTCCATATGTCTAAAAATAGACATAGCCTAAAAATAGATTTTGCGCCAGAATTTGCCTGCGGGCCCACTTAGTGAAGGCGACTTCATTTCACTAAGCTCCATCATCTTGCTGCATTTTCAACACTCCCTCTCAGCAAGATATGGATTATCCACAACCCCTATCCTGCCTCTGTGGAATTCGAACTTGCTCCTGGTGAGCGCCTTCGTCAAGATGTCAGCATCCTGATCCTCCGTGGGAACATATGAAAGCATCATGATTCTCCGCTGAACACAATCTCTAATATGATGGTACCTGATGTCGATGTGTTTGGATCTATCATGAAATACTGGATTAGCCGAGAGTTTAATGCAACTCTGGTTATCACAATAAATCACTGTAGGCTCCAATGCAACCCGAACAATCCAACGAGGATCTTCCTCATCCAAATAGCCTCGCATGCAGCCAAGCGAGTCGCCATGCACTTTATCGCCGAATAGAGCCACGGACCGCTTCCCCGCCTGCATCAAAAGGAACCGCCATCGACCCAATGCCGAAAACTCGCTCCGGTATGTGCTTGGCCTCTGGTTGCTCCCCGCACCCCCTTGAGACCGAAGTAGCTTGCTTCTTCGCTCCATCCTCCTGTCTGTACCATAGACCATATCCCGATGTGCCTCTAATATAGCGCAATACATGCTTGCTTGCCTTCCAAAAGAGCTTGGCAGGCTTAACCATAGCTTGCGAAAGCTGGTTAACAGCATAGCATATATCGGGTCATGTATTGACCAGATACATAAGCGACCCCACCAACTGTCGATAGACAGTGGCATCCACTACCTCCGCTGAAGTAGCATCCTCCTTCCTCCACCACCGGTAGAAGAGGAGGTCAACAAAGCTGTACCCTCTCATCATCGGTGCCCGTAATCTCCCGGCATAAAATAATGCCTCGAGAAACAAATGCACTACTGGTGGTCATTGCAATTTGATCCTCGGAAATAATGAAGGATGCCCCTTCATCTCAAATCCTCGTGCAAGATCCTTCGGCATGAAAGTATCAACTCGCTCATCGCTACCAAAATCGCATCATTCACATACAAGACGAAATACACCACTTCTTCCTCCACCACAACTGCATGTGTAGGATCCGCCTCACTTGGAGAATCCGGGTCCCGGTGAAGTAGTCGTCTATCCGAGTGTACCAAGCACTAGGTGCTTGCTTCAGCCCATACAGTGCTCTCTTGAGTCGGCACACATGCGACTCACTGCTGAAGATCTCAAAACCTTCAGGCTGCTCTATGTACACCTCCTCCTCAATAACTCCATTGAGGAACGCAGTCTTCACATCCATCTGATGAATGTGCCACCCCATCTGCGCTGAGAGAGCAAGGATCGTCCGTATGGAAGAGTACCTTGCGACAGGTGCAAAAGTCTCCTCATAGTCAATCCCCTCGATCTGTGAGAAGCCACGGGCGACAAATATCGCCTTGTACTTCTCCACACTCCCGTCAGCTGCCTGCTTCACCTTGTAGATCCATCGCGAACCCACCACTGATTTCCCAACCGGTCTTGGGACAATCTCCCATGCACTGTTCCTGACGATCGAATCATATTCTTCGATCATGGCATCAAACCATGCGGGTTCCTCCACAGCTTCCTCAAAAGAGGATGGTTCCGTCACAACACATTGACTCACAAGAGCCATGTATCCAGTGTACCGATCTGGTGACTGCCTCTGTCTGCGCTGTGTTGTAGGTGGTCCTACAACCTTCTCTCCATCCCGAGCCAGTCGCTCAGCTTCTGTAGTGCGCATGCGCCCTCTGATGGTTGGCGCTGCATGGGTGGTTTCTTCCACCTCTTGAACCTCCTCTTGTGGCTGATCCACATTTGGGAAGCTCCTCTCCAGGAACCAATGCCTCCTCATATCCCTACGGGAAAAGTGCCTCCTCATGCCGGTCATCACTACATGGCTTTCTCCTCTCGAAATTTTATATCTCGTTTATTAGCCGCCTTTTCGACCGTCCGAAAATACACCGTAGTTGTGAGGTGTATCACAGGTCTTCTACAAATATTCCAACTCAAGAATTTCTCAAGCTTTCTCTCGCATCCTTCGTCACATGGCGTGTACGTGGAGAACCAAAACTAATAAATGGAATATCAAAGCCTCGCCGTACGTCTTCCTCCTACCTCCAAGAACCTTGTGAGGACAACGGTTCTGCACATACACCGTTGTATTGCATGCCTCAGCCCACAAGTGAAGGGGTAGGCCCTGATCATGCAACATCGCCCGTGCAGCACCCACGATCGTTCTGTTCTTCCGCTCAGCCACCCCGTTCTGCTGTGGGTTGTGGGGTGCGATGAGCTCTCTCCGAATCCCTTCTGCGCTGCAGAACTCCTTGAATTCAGCCGAGATGAATTCACCACCGTTATCACTCCTTAGAGCAATCACCTTCTTCCCCGACTCCTTCTCGACCAGTGCTTTAAACTCACAGAACTTCGCGGATGTATCGCTCTTCTTCGGCATGAAGAAGATCCAGCACTTTCGAGAGAAATCATCAACAAAGATCACATAATACTTGTGCTTTGCTGTCGAAGCAACTGTGAAAGGACCACACACGTCTGTGTGAACTCTCTCAAGGATCGTCGTGGCGCGACTATCCTTCTCGTGAAAGGTGGCTTTCACATACTTCCCTAAAGTACACCCTTTGCACTGATCTGACTGCGCAAGGGTGCCCTTAGGAAGTCCAGTAGAAATCTGCTGCAGAATCTTCAAAGCTCCATGGTGAAGATGGCCCAATCTCCTGTGCCATAGTTCGCCCTCATCATCCCGGCTCACCACTTCTCCCGCCTCGCATGCCATAGCTGCGCAGTCATCTACCTGCAACTGATAAAGGTTCTGAGTTCGAACCCCTATCTTCCGGGTCTCTCCAGTAGTCTTACTGCGCAGGAAAGCTTTCCCATCGCTGAAGACCACATCATAACCCTTATCCTCCAACATCGCTACTGAAATCAGGTTCTTCTTCAATCCAAGTACATGCATGACATCCTTTAAGACAAAGGGTTTACCAGACTCCCTCTGAAAGGATACGGTACCGATACCAGTCGCACTGTATCTACCGTCATCGCCCATCTCGATGTGCATACCCAAATCCTTGTCCTCCAGATCCGAGAACAACTCCCGATCTCCCGTCATATGAAATGACGCACCGCTGTCCAAGAACCACACCGATCCCATCACACTTGAAACCAAGCATGCAATCAGTGAAAAGTCAAGCTCGAACTGTGAAGCCAAGGCTTCTCCATCTGCAGATCTTCCCGCTTGCTTGTTCTTCTTCTTCTTTGGACAATTGGTAGCATAATGTCTGTGATCATGGCAGTGAAAACACTTCACTTTCGCCATATCCCGCTTCTTGCCCTTTGCACCAGAATGAGAGGTTTTCTTACCCTTCCCCTTCTTTGCTTTGGCAACCAAAGCGCAGTTTTCTTCATCAGCTCCCTTTGATGAAGATCCATCTCGAGTAGTCCTCCTTATCTCCTCCTGCATGAGATCCGCCCAAAGGCGCTCCCATCCCGGTAGCTTCTCCCGACCATTAACATTATCTTGATATGAGTGCCAAGCCTTCGGAAGACCAAGGAGAGCCAGGTCGACCATGTCCTCGTCTTCGACAGTCACCCCCACACTTCCTAGCTCATCTCTGCACTGAGTGAACTTTGTGAGGTATTTGGCGATACTGTCGCCTTTCTCCATCTTGATGTTCCTGAGCTTATCTTTGAGCGCCAGCTTCCTTTGGTCACTCTTACTCTGGAATAGATCCGTCAAGGCTTTCCACATTAAATATGGAGTATCTTTTCCATGCAGGCTGGATAGAATATGATCCTTGACGCCCTCCAACAGGATCCTTCGACACTTCGCCATCTTCTTTTGCCATGCATCGACTTCAGCTGCATCAGTGGGCTTTTGGACATCCGTATCTACGAACTCCTTCAGACCATTATCTTCTAATACTGCCTCCATGCGATCCTTCCATGCAACATAATTCGAACTGCCTTCAAGAGCATATTCGAGTCACAAACCGTTGAAAGACATTTTCAAAACTAGCACCAAGAAAACAAAACTGCTACAAAATTTCGAATTCCACCTCAAAGCTCAGCTGCTCTAGATCTGTGAGAACAAATTATTTCTAGCACAGAGATCGACTGCAAGGGGCATTTACGAAACCTTTCACTTTCCGAAGAAAGATGAATCCGGAGGCTACCTAGCCCGCATGCAGACTCTGTCTACCGAAATAAGTTTGTAATCATTGTGATGATCAATCTCTGCTTCAATAGCTCCGATACCATGTAGAAATTTGCTGAATAATGATTAATTATCCATCGATACTATCCTAGTCACATACTATTTGAACTTCATACACAACACATAATCTCTTCCACTCAACCAACTCAGATCATCACACATGCGAAAATAAAATCAAGTGATAACACATCAAATCATCATACACATTAACACAGTATGTATGGGGAAAGCTTATAGCTGAAAACCCCGCAGCTATTGTGTATATTATAATGTCATGGAGATCATGTAACAATCATAGTACAAATCTCCTCACAAGTACTCAGTACTTTCTCATAAAGTCACACACAATCTAACTCAGTTTTGAACAAGTCACTGGTTCAAAACTCACTGCTGATTGCCTTGCCTCTATTTCATGTTTCAATGCGTGATGGATTGGCTTCTTTATATAGATAAACCACCAGCCCGAACTCCGCGCAATCTCATGGGCTTACTCCTCCACCTATCTCCGTGTTGCAAATAGCAACAAGATAGTCAACAACTGATAGCTTTACTCACCCTTTCATCTACCTCTTCCACTGGTCTCCACTGAACTGATCATGTACTGTAGTGAACTGAAGTGTTCTTGAGTTGACTAATGAGTTAATATTTAGTAAATTAAATATTATTTAATTTACTCCACTCATATCTAGTTGATTAGTTAGTTAACTAATCCCAACTAGTTCAATTAAAACAAACAGAACACAACTCCACTACTTGTCCCGTTAACTCCTCCAAAACTTCTGCCACTGAAGTCTAACCAATTCAACTGCTGCATGATGTTATCAAACCCTCGGGAACCACTGTGGTGATTCTCTTCCGTCATTAAATGTATGAGCTACTTCCTGCAGCTCTAATCATGCTCCAAGAGTAACCGTTGTTTAGAGTCCTAAATATTATTAAGGGTAAATAATATTTGACTTCCATATTTTTAGGAGATGCGTACGAAAAATAGCCTTCGACCTCTTCGACCTAAAATAGAGTCTCATCTATTTTTACCAACATGACCAATGCTCCAAGAATCTCAAACTGGAATCCCCGAACCATGCTCCATATGTCTAAAAATAGACATAGTCTAAAAATAGACTTTGCGCCAGAATTCGCCTGCGGGCCCACTTGGTGAAGGCGACTTCATTTCACCAAGCTCCATCATCTTGCTGCATTTTCAACAACACAGTCTCCCAAATCCAACTTGTATAGGTTCTTCACTCGAACCCTAATCTTCTTCACTTGTCCCGTGGTGATGTGTCTCATGAACTCCTTTCCTTTGATGAATATCACATCGTAGTCATGGTCTTATAACACCGTGACAAAAACCAGATTCTTCTTTAGACCCAGAACAAACATCACATCCTTGAGCCTGAGAGGGGAGCTCGAATCCCTCTGAAAGGTGATTGTGTTGAACTTGGACGCGTTGTACCTTCCATAATCTCCCATTTCGATGTGCATCTGGAGATATTTCTACTCCAAGTCACTGAAAATTTATCGTTCCCCGTGATGTGGAATGAGGCACCGCTATCCAAATACCACACGCTTCCCATCAATGTGATTTCCATGCATGCAATCAAAGTGAAGTCAAGCACGAATTGTGAAGCCAAGGCTTCACCTGCCACTCCTCCTGAGGTATTCTTGTTTTCTTTCTTGTGTGAACATTTCATGGCATAATGCCCAAATTCATGACAGTGAAAGGACTTGATTCTAGACAAGTATTTCTTATTGCCCCCTTGACTGGATTCTGATTTGGATTGGGATTTCTTACCTTTTCCCTTCTTTTATTTTCTATCCAAGGCACAATTTTCTTCATCCTCACCCTTGGATGAAGTATTGTCTCTGGTATTCTGCCTTATTTCATGTTGTACCAAATCGGAACAGAGTCGCTCACAATTGGTATTTTCTACCTCCCATTTACCGAATCTTGGTTGTTGTGCCATCTCTTGGGAATGCCTAAAAGGGCTAGGCTCACCAAATCATCATCCAGTACTATGACACCAACTCTTGACATTTCATCACGACACAGTGTGAACCTGCTCAGATACTGTTGAATTGAGTCATTCTTCTGCATCTTGATACTTCGAAGCTTGTCCTTGAGCTCCAACTTCCTCTAGTCGCTACTATTCTAGAAAAGATATGTCGATGCTTTCCACATTGCATACATAGTCTCTTTCTCATTGATATTCGAGACAATATGGTCTCGTACTCCCTCCAATATGATCCTCCTTGCCCTAGTTACACACTTCTTACATTCTAATAGATTATGAGTAACAGTTGTTGTCGGTTTCAGAATGCCACTCTCAAAAAATTCATTCAACCCATTATATTCCAGCACTGCCTCCATGTAGTCCTTCCATACAATATAATTCAAGTTTCCCTCAAGGGCATACTTGTGTAGAAATTATATACATGAAGCATGCATATGTCCTAGATTCCCCTGATCTCACAATATTTAACTTCTTGCAAAATACATAATCATTCCATTATTAATCTTTTGCAGAAAATTAATTGCAAACACATGTGAAGCATAAATAAAAACAATCGCACATAGCAAAGTTGTTTAACGGGAAAGCCTGAAGTTGAAAACCCCAAATATCATATATTATGTATCATGGAGATCATGTAACAATCTCATACAAAGCTTAGTACATCAAGCTCTTAGTACAATACAATCATCACACACTAACAAGATGAAATATGCAAATCCATGCACTAATTTCTACCCTCCTGATAGTCTGCCACCACTGCGCAATCCCTGCTGAAGAATAGCTCCGAATGAATTCGAATTACCCTTGCCTTGACTGCACAATCCTCATTGGAAACTCCAATGTGTGTGTGATTCAATCAATGCATCACTATAGTCACAACGGATAATCCATCTTGCCCTTTCACCTATCTCTCCACTGGAACTGACATGCACTGTAGTTAACTGTTGTATTTGTTCAGTTGATTAATGAGTTGTTATTTGTGAATTAATTAACTAATTAATTCACTCCACTCTCACTAGTGTATCATTCAGTTAGACTAGATACAACTAGCTCAACTGAGTCTAACTCACTTTAACTGAGTTAAACTGAATACAACTCCATGAACTACTCTTCCAACTCTATCATAACTTTGACACTTCAGTTCTAACTGAGTCCTCCATGCATGAACCACCAGTAAACCCTAGGAATTGTGTAATTCCTTCAGCCCACTGATTTGACAAATCTGTACACTGAAATTAAGTGCTCCAAGAGAATAAGCTGTTGTTTATTGTTGGATTATTATTAAGAGCTAATAATAATCGACATGCATCTATTTTTAGATCGAAAATCTATAAATAGACTTCGCCCAATATTCTAAAAATAGAATTTCATCTATTTTTTCAACTTGACCAACCATCCACAAATAGCATCCCGCAACTTCTGAAATATGATCACCATGTCTAAAAATAGACTTGCGCCAAAAATAGCCTGCGGGCCCACTTAGTGAAGGCGATTGAATTTCACTAAGCTCCATCATCTTGTTGAATCTCAACAACTTGATTCTTAGCCCATATAAATTCATCCTTCTAGCTCTGAAGAATTGATCCTACAAATCCGATCCTCCTACAAAGACAACTTTGAAATCTCTTCTCGACTATGAATCTAGCTTTGATACCATGTAGAAATTAATGTGTAGATTCTAAACTTCTCATGAAATTTACTAAATCACAAGACTAGAAGCTACTCTACTGATCTGCAGAAGCAAATTCACGATTTAGTACACAAATCATTAACATGCAAAAGGAAACATCACACATGCACAAAGATTTATCTAAGTGAAAGAAACTGCTTAAAACCCCTTACTATATGTATTGTATTAATTAAAGAATCTGGATGAATACAATATGCTTGCACAAGCTTGAGCACAACTTGCACCTATATCTTCTATCCTTTGTCTGTCTGACTGAACTTGACCAATACTTAGCCAAATTTTCAAGCCTCCATGCTCTTATTTCCTTGTGCTATTCATTGAGTAATTAGCCCCTATTTTAAAGGGAAATAACTCAATTGGATTGTGCAATTCCTATAGGCCCATTCTTTGACTGCATGCACTGCTTGTACACATGGAACTAGTCCACAACTGATAGTACATTGCATTGGAATCTCCATCTCAACTAGGTAACTCAAATTCTCTGCATGAAAACTAGATGACCACTGAGTGTGATTGAAGTTACACTACACAACTTGACCTTCCACTAATTTCTCCAATAGTTGGAACTAGTTTAACCGACAATAGCTCAACTTAATTGAAATGCATTGCTACAAATTAGCAATCAATTGTACTGAACTGAAATCAAGCTACCCCAACTCAAACTTACTGAGTTAATCGAGTGACAAGTGCCACGTAACCTTAGTTAACTACCTCCAAGATTATGCTGATGAGGAAATTCGAATTTTCTCTAGTTTGACCAAGGCAAAGTCAAACAGAGATTTTCTTATTGCATTTTCAACACCATAGGCCAATAACAGGCTTATTAATACCACTTGCCAAAAAACATGACTCATTTCAAAATCAAAATACATTTTTCAAGTTGTTACTGATCCTCTAGGCTTGACCTGTGGCTCGAGGAATTGCGACCCAGGGGCATATAATCTGTCAAAGTCACTTGGATATCACACCCGTCCTGGGCCACACTAGCCCTTAGCTGACTGGATTTTTTAGCATGTCTCCTCCCCTAGCACATAGCACAACCACCCGTTGTGAGGTTTGATGTTGAGTCACCTTGCTGACAAGGCCCATCCTCAACCAATAGTGCTAGTAAAACTTGACAAAATCAAAATATTTTATTTTTATTTTATTTTATGTTAAAATTTTATGCATTTTTAATATTATTTATATTAGTTTTTAATTTAACACACACATATTATTTAAAATTATTAATTGTTTTTTTTTTTTTTTTGGCATAAAAGGCAAGTAATAAACAACATTTCATATTATACTTGTTAGGAGACCAGTTTATGTAAGTTTTGAACTAGGAGAATTTTAAATTTATATTTTGAAATAAAGAGAGTTTTTGGAAGGAAGAGGTTTATATATATATATATATATATATATATATATATATATATATATTTTTTTTTTTTTTTTTTTTTTTTTTTTTTTTTTTTTCTTTTAATTTTTTTATTATTATTCATAATTATTAGATTATTTAATAAGGAATAAAATGAATAAAACACATTAATCTTATAGTTATAAGAAAAAAAATGTATATATATCTAGGTTTTTAAAATGTAAATTATTATTATATTTTTCTAATTTTTATATCATATCCAACTCAAATCTGAATTCAAATTCTAATTAGAATTTAGTAACGATTAACTACATTGCTTCTTATTATTTTATGTTGTATTTTATTTCCAAATATATTTTGAGATTTTTATTAATTCTATTTTCATGAAAATATTTTTTTCTTTTTCTTTTTCTACACATAATCTTCATTAGATACCACTCACTAACTTTTCTAATAAACTCTTCCTAATACATTTATGACAAAAACAACACACCAACTTCCTTCTTCGGAAAAACAAACAAACGCAGAATCTTCATTAACAACTACCTCACTAACTTTTCTAAAATACTCTTCCAAACAAGTTTATGACAAAAACAACATACCAACTTCCAAATTTCCAAATAAACTCTTGATAGTGATTCTATGGTAGCTACAACAAACTGTTTATACATATCCAACAGATCCATCCCTTCATAACTTCTGCATTTACATTTGTCTCAAATTCAACATTTGGATTCCCTAAGAAGCACGCTAACCATATGAAATTGTTGAGAAGTTGGTGAACCATTTCAAGACTTTAACTTCGCTGATGGTGAATAACATATATCTGAAATGATTGGATTCAGAGTGTGTGACTTTCTTATCTCATTTGTCCAATCTGACACAATATTCAAAATAAATATTAATTTATCATATTTAATATTAATTGAAAATCTTTGGAAAAATATATTTTTTAAATTGTTTTTTATAAATACATCCCATACTTTTTCTAGGGATATGTGGCTTTGTGCTTCAGATGCAGCACTGTTAGAATGATGGTTTACGTTTAAACCTGTGTTTGGTATATGCTTTTGATTATGTTTGGGGTTCTATAATTTCAATGTAATATATAAATTTATTTATTTTTATTTTTACGCATAAATTATGTTGTAAATTAGATAGTATTAATATATCATTTATAATTTCAATGTAATATATAAATTTAAAGGCGTTTTCATTTTTAGATATAAATTATGTTGTAACTTAGATAATATTAATATATCATTAATTAATATAGTATTGTATTTTAAATTGACTTTTAGTAATAATTAAAAGAAAATAAAACCATTAAAATATAGTATTGTATTTTAAATTCACTTTAAGTAATAATTAAAAGAAAATAAAACCATTAAAATAAGAGAAGGAAGGTAAAAATGAATTAAATTATTGTTTGTTTTAGAGATGTATTATATTAAAAGTTGATTATAATTTAGTTTTGATTTATTTTATGATTTTATTTTGTTAAATTTGAACAAATAAAATTGATTATTATAAATATTTTTTTTTATGTTTTGAAAATTATTTCTAAATTTGAAATTAAAAATAATGAAAAAAATAATATGAATAATTATGAGAAAGTTAAATCCAAAATGAGAAAAAGAATATCTATGTTTGAATATCCCAAATTATGTATATGCTTTTCAAATAATTGGTAATTGACATTTATATCAAAAGCTTTTGAATACATTTATAGATATAAATCAATTGGGATTAATATTAGTGAATTAATAATCAAAGCACATGTTACCAATGAAAATAAGTTAAAAAAAAAAATAGTTTGATAAACTATGGTTAATAGTAGAGTTGTTTAAGAAACTTTTGATAGAATTTATATAAATTTTGTCATAAATTTTTAAGGATTTAAATAATATTTTTAATTATATATATTAAAATTTGCATTTTAAATAATAAAAAAATATTTTAAATTAAAGGGGTGGAAAACTAGGAAGGTCAGGAGGTTGGGAGAAAGCTTATTGTCAAGTTTATAAAGGGGGTGGTGTGGCTAACCCCTTACATGTACAAGAATACAAACATACATCGTGAAGTAAATATGGAAAACTTAGCACCTTGGTTTTTTGCTTTGGCTTATATACCTGTTCTCCGAGTCAAATAAGGAGGAAAAAGATTGTGCCCCCAACACAGGTGGGATCTTTCAAGGACACTACTGGCGATGAGGGGCCAACCCTTGAGAGTCAAACAATTACCTTGGTTAATTATGTTTTGTTTCCTTTTGGAGTGAGTCTAGTTGAATTTGTTACCAGTTGTGTGGTGATCTCAATTTGTTTGGGTTAGAGTCTAGTTTTGGGGCAGTGGAAGACATGCTGCATGTTGCATGAGTGGAGAGGCGGTTGCATTGCAAAAGTTATTCGTTGGGAGTGGCGCACTCCTCTAGCTATTGGGTAATTAATGCTCCCTCAAGTCTTACATCTTTGTAGTTCTGAGTTGTAGATGGATGCCCTATTAAGGGTAATTCCTAAGTCCCTCACCTATGTTGTCAATTATTGTCTTGGTGTGTTGGTTGGTCTCTATTCTCTAGTTCTTATTGTTTAAGTTGGGTTCTAGTTGCATGGTGCATGGCTTAAAGTTAGCAATTTGATGATTCCTTTGGTTTGTGATGAATCTCCTAATCCTCCTCTTGTTGATTCTTCTACCTTGTGCAAGTTTATTGAATTATGTCTGTTGCATTCTCACTTTTGACTTGATTTGGTCACTCTTTGCTTCCATACCCCTGTCCCTATCAAACTTTGGGCACTCCTTCTACACAACACGCGAAGGCAGTGTATGCATAATCGCAGTGGAGGTGGGGGTTGTGGTACCCAAGGTCGAAAACACACCTAACAATGGGTGCAGGAAGACATAAACATTTTTCATTTGGCTATCACTCCTGAAGCCTATAAGGAGATTCCTCACCTTGAATCCCTTATTGTTATGGAACACCAAGCTTTTTCAGATACCAATATACTATAGGAGGTTTGTCACTGGGTTCTTGACCCTGATCACACCATGGGAAGAAGGAAATAATATCTTAACTCCATCTCCCTTCACTGGTAGATGAAGCCTTTGTTGTGAAGGGTCTTAAAAGATAAATAAGAGGAAATGTACAACATCTTTTCTATGTTGAACAACATCAAACATGCTTAAAGAAATCAATGTGCTTTCCTAGAAAGACTAAATGCTAAGATAACACATTTAGAGAGCCACCTTCAATGTGAGTTTGACTCTCCATCTCCTCCAAGATCCAATGGCAAAGACTCTACACATGTTACCTCGTCAAACTCTTGAATTTCTGCTATGTTTATTAGCAATTTTTGTATACAACATTGTAGTAGATAGGCTTAACTTGTTGCAGATGGTTATATTTTGGACAATTCAATTATTCTTTAGGTGGTTAAAAATATATGGTTTCCCAAGTTATGGGAGATTGTAACCACCTACAAAGAACTCTATTTAAACTATTGTTATTGGATCAATGTATTTTGATTAATTGTAACATTTTTTGGAATTGACTTTCGGATTAATTACATCATCATTATTTTGGTCATTATTTCTTATTTTGACTAAAATAATTCTGAATGGCCAAATTATTTTATTTTATTTATTAAATATTGACCTAAACTCTACCTCAATGTTCTTATGCCTATTAAAATTGTTTTTATTTTTAAGGGTTGAAAACAATTTTAAGGGTTAATTCTACTTGTTAATGGCTAATTTTGAAACATGATGCATCTCTGCTATTTATTCCTAACGATAGATCAGTTTTTTCATTTTGATTTTGAGGATGAACCACATTAAAGGGTTTGAAAAATAGACCAACAAATAATGATGATATGACTAATCCGAAAATCAATTCCAAAAAGTTAATATAAATCATAAATAATTTTAACATTCTCAAACAATACAAATAATAATTTAAAAATAAAATTTAAAACCTATCATGATTTATTTCAATTTTCTATAAACGGTTTTGGACTCCACATATTATTCAATAACCAAACTTAAAAGGGAATAAAAGGTATATATTATGTGATTGAAAATGTTTATAGATTAATTAATTATGAAAACTCAACAAAAACAAAGCTCATAGACTACTCTAACATACTAATATTTGAAATACTCTCCTCATGTTTACCATTATATTATTGAAAACTTTCCAACTTAGGTTTAGTATCCTTATATCCTTATGCCCTTAACACATCATGAGCTCTCTCTCGACCATATAACATGTAAATAAGATTTCATTACATTATTTTTGAAAAATAAAATTAGCTCATAAACTACTTTAAGATACTAATATGTGATATACTTTCCTCATATTTACCATTATATTAGTGAAAATTTTCCAACTTAAGTTTATTATCCTTATATCGATATGTCCTTAACATGTTAATAAGATTTCATTACATTATTTTTGAAAAATAAAATTACATATTCTTCCTCAACATATAAAACACTAACGAAAAGGTTAAATAGGAATTAATTAGAACTTCTCCATTAACCAACTAAGGTGAGGGTCTTGGAATGTTTATTCAAGGGCTATTATGAGGGTTACAAATTTAGTTACCAAAAATAATGCAAACCAATGTTTATTCAAGGGCAATTATGAGGGTTACAAATTTAGTTACCAAAAATAATGCAAACTAATCTTCAATCTAAGCACTTGTATATGGATGAACTTCCTCTAAACCAATGACATGCGTAAATGAAATTTTTTTAAATCCATAACATGTGTGTATGAAGGGATGATGAAGGAGCAAAATGTCCCCAAAATTAACTCCGTAACCTTGGCATCAGAGGACCGTCATGGAATTTTCCAAAGGGGAGTGAATTCTCTCAAGTAAAGTTTTTATAAAATTAAAGAATAATGATTTTTTTCATGTAAATATAAATGTTTTACTAAAATTAAAAAATAATGAATCTTTTCATGTAAATATAAAACATTTACATGTTTTAGTTTTAGAAGGAAGTTACGGAGTATTTTTGTAATTTCTAGGTTGTTAGGGAATTTTGGAGAGAGTTAGTATTTTTGGCCATGTGGCACCTTTATAGTTCTAGAAAAAATTTAGATTATTAGGGAGTTTTTTTGTAATTCTTAGATTGTTAGGAAGTTTTGGTGAGAGTTAGTATTTTTGACCATGTGGTACATTGTAAAACAACCAAATAAATAGATTGAGAACTTTTGTATCTCTTCTAAAAAATTAAAAGTAGTAGATGCAACCCCATTAGGTTATATATATTTTGATGGTAGAAATGGTGCTGTAGGAGAGGATAGTTTAGAGGGTAGAAGAGAGATAGAGGTAAAGTAGAGAAAGGGCCATAGCTGAGTATGCCCATATTGTGTATTGTGAAATTGGGTCGACAAATGTTATTTTTGATTAATAAAAGCATGTTTACAATATTTTGTGTTTATCTCTGTTTAAAAAGTGAATGTCTCTATTATGTGAGAATAAAAAATGAATGATACAGGAACGTGTGTCTATTAAATGTGTATGCAACAGAATATGCAAAAAATTGAATCCTCTGAATTGTGTGTATTAATCTCAAGTTGAAGATTGTGATGTCTGAGCGAAACAATGGTTATGACAGTAAGGGGGGCAATGACCATTAGATTTTATCGAGTTGAAGTCAAGAGAGAGATGGCTCCAATGTTAACATATTCCTAGGGACTATGCAAGGGATCAGTCGAGCACTTGTGCACGAGTGAAATGAACACCCCAAAGGGCTAATTTCGAGTGCAAGGAGGACGGTGGCACATAGAAGGAGGCTCGATGCGATCACACCGTTTGTGTGAACATAGCATAGACATATAAGGAGACACTCATAGGATTATCAAAGATAGGAAATAGGATCTGAACAAAGGTGCAGAAATTGCAAGCAAACCTTCTTGAGAAAGAGGTTCATCATGAGCTTCATTATTTTAATCCTTTCTAATGGAGGTTATGCGCAGGCATTATAAGGGTTCAAAATAGTAGGCTATCATTTGGTGAAATCAAAGTCGGCTCTACATCAAGGGACCTCCCCTTAGTGTGGTAAGAGAGGCCTCGCAAATGTGCATATTTAACTTCAAACATAATGGGCTTAATAGAAAGTTCCTTTAAGTTATTGTGTATAGCAACCTTGAGTGTGCATGGAAGAATTCCGAAATCGGCACTGTAATAATTATTCAAAAATGGAACCATTGTAAAGGGCTCTTTGAATGTGACATTATTGCTCCTCCAAAATGAACATAATGGAATCCATGTAAGTGTCTTGAGTATGCATAAGAACTAGGAGAAGACACCTAAAATCACATCCTCCAACTTTGATGCCATATGTTCTTAGTGATGTTTGGAATGGATCTTCAAAGTGTAGAATGGTGCTTGCAAAATAACTCTCAAAAGAACCTCCTTAATACCTTAATCAGATGGTAACTATAGAATTTCCCTCTAGACATTGTGAAGATCCTCATCCAATTTAATTGAAAAAAGTCGTAAAAATGCCTTTAAAATCCCTCTAAAAGGACCTCTAAATCATCTCTAAGGTGGTCTGAGAAGTTTTTTCTCAAAATTTTCCAAATATGTTTTCAATGATATATTATTAGGGGAAAATTGGGTTCTAGTTAGCTAAACATTTGACTTCCAAGTGATATAAAAAAAAAAACTTTCAATTTTTTATTTTATTTTAACATAAAAAAACAATGTTAGTTAATTTTCATTCTTACACACACAAATACACTTCTCTTTGATACATCCTCCCGGAGAAGAGGTAATATTACAATTGGGTATAGTATATTGGCTTCATGTATGGAGCTAAATCTAAGTGGATACTTAATATGACATGACATTTTCCTAACTTCAATAATGATTGTAAGTATCTTGAGGATATTATATGAGGCTAAAACACTCTTTTTTGGTCCTAGAGTAAGACCTAAAATTTCTTTTGATTGGCTAAGATCTTGTCACTTCTCAAACATTAGGGAACATATTAACAACTCAAGGCCTAGAGGCACCTAGAAAGAGTGAAAATTTCCTCCCTTATGGGCCAATAATGGGTTATTTTAGGGGGGCATGGTTTCCTTTCAATAACGATGACAAGTTATTGCACATTTGTGGATAGCAACCAACTGTCCTCATCATCAATTAACAAATGATTTATGAGTGATTTCTCCACCTTTGGAAAAAAAAGAAAAGAAAAAAATAATAATATATATATATATATATATATATATATATATATATATATATATATATATATATATATATATATATATATATATATATATATATAGATGCATTAATCCAAAAATCCTTAGGGTACATTTCCTAACAACAACAAGGCTCAAACCCCTTATAATAAAATACTTGTTAACATATCAACATGTCACTTGTAAGAATTGAAGCTAGACAAGAAGGATAACGCGCATTCTCTCGATTGCCTAACTGCGACGACTACATCCACGAAATATTTGTTCCAGGAAGATCAAACCGAAGGGATCACTTCCTGTGGGCTTAACCATAGAGCCTAACCCTTAGAGTGTCGAGAGAATTGAACTCGTGACCTCTCAATAGTAAATGTTCTTTAATGATGGGGACTCAACCAATTGAGCTAGCCCTAGGGGCTATATATCTATAAACTTTGAAACAATTATTTTTCATTTTTTTTATAAAAAAAACACCTTAAAGGAGTGGTGTTAGTTGAGTAAATGGGTGAATTTGGAGGGGGGAGAAGGTGGAGAGTGGAGTGTAACAAATTTGGTTATGTGGAGGGACATGGGTTGTTGAGGAGAGACCCACATGAGGTGAGGGCACCCAAAAAGATAATGTATGGCATATGGTGAAGTCTTCCACTTGAGGAAAATAGAGATAAACGGGATGAGTGCTTGCACCTTTAAAATAAATTGAAAAATTAAAAAGGGACTTTTAAAACCCCCTTTTAAATCTTATAAAGGCTTTGTCCTCTATTCTTGGAGGGGTATGGAATTATGTAGAAATTTCTAAATAGATTCAATTGATCTTGTAATATGCTAAAAAAAAATATTGAACTAAATATACAAATTTCGGAAACCAATTATGATCACACAATCACATGAACAAGAAAGAGAAAGAATTTCATTCTCACAACATAGACTTATTTGGGGAAAGGCCCACCTAAAAACCTTGCTCTTTGTATATTTCATTAAGTCAAGAACATGAAACAATATAATAATATTTATCTTCCTGAGAAACCTCTGCACTCTGTTGACTGTCTCACACTGATCTAAGTAGGTTTGGTCCAATACTTAACCAATTCCTTGACCCTATTGACCAACCTGGCTTACGCATTCCTGAGGTAATTTAGCCCCTATTAAATAATAAATTCTCACTAATTGATTGCGTAATACATCCAAGGCATCCTGATGACCTCATGCATGACCTGTACAATTTTCTAATTATACAACTGATAGTTCTCTTCCCTTTAACTCCAATATCAATTGGGCCTTGCTTAGAACTAACATGAAACAACTTTTTATAGTGAATTATAAATTATCTTATTGATCACTTCATGTGAATTAAATCATATTTAATTCACTGGGCCTCTCACCAGCTCATCCATCGGTTAGAACCATTTAACTAATTTTAACTCAAATAAACTGAGTTTGTTAAACCCTTAGTTAAACTGAGAGGGAGGGGGTGGGGGGGGGGGGGTTGAATCAGTTTAACACATTCATGGACTTTTAAAACTTTTTCATTAATACTTGTTTACACCTTCATTTCATGTTCAACTTAACATGGGAGTAATATTAGAATGTGAGCAGCAAGCATTAATATAAGGTAACAGTAGAATTAATATGAGAGCAGCAAGTATTAAGCAGATGATATAAACCAGATCAACACATAAACATCATGCACAGAGACACCATATATAAGTGGAAACCCATAAAGGGATAAAACCACATCTTATTATTGTTGTGATGCAAAGGCAAGCTCCAACTCCCTCTCACCACTGATTTTCTGTAGGTACCAACCTACAGGAGGCTCCTACCTCAATTCTGTAAGCTACAACTTGCAAGGAAGCTCCAACTCCCATCAATTTTCTGCAGGCACCAACCTATAGGAGGCTCCAACCTCAGTCAGCTACAACTGAAATTTTATCAAGCTACAACTTGATGTGGAAGCACCAACTCCCATCTATTTTCTGCAGCCACCAACCTACAGGAGGCTCCAACCTCATTCAGCTACAACTGACATCTATCAAGCTACAACTTGATAGGGAAGCTCCAACTTCCTTACTCTTTCAAAAGGAAAAAACTTGATGATTTACCTTGGATATCAGCTCTGTTTTGTATCATCTTCACTGCTGTGCATCAGTCTTCATATCTGCCTTATATCATTTCTGCATCTTCTCAGATTCACTATCAGCTCCTCCTTCTCTTCTCAGCTCCTCCTTCTTCTCTTACTCACTGCTTCATTTCTGCATTCTCTAAATTTTCACAACATCTTGTTTTGCTCCTCCTTCTTCTTCTCTTCTCTGCCTCAATTCCATATTCAGCATTCTCTATGCTCACTCTCTCTCACCTCTTACAGCTTTCTTATTTTATTCAACTCTCTTCAATTCTGCAGCACACTCTCTTCTTCTCTCACTCTATTTTCGTCAACCTTCTCCCTTTGGATATTACCCTGTTTTATACAAAAGAGCTTCATGGTTGTTTGTATTCTACTGGGAATTCTAAATGGACAACCATGTCTCTTTGCCTTCTGCCTTCTCATCTCTTTTATCTGCTCATTTAGAAAATATAACTGTAGGTACCAATTTAACATTACAGTGGGATATTTGTTCTCTTCTAGATACTTGCCAATGCATCACAACAATATAAATCAATTAAAACATTTACATTTCACCTTTTCAGTTACATAAAAACAATTTCACTTAGCCCATCTTCTGGCCTTTGGCTTTGTTGGTTTTTTCCTTTTCTGCTGTTGTTAAGAAACTATTCTGCACACTCTAGTTACTGCTACTCCATGCACCTGCACATGTACACCTGTCAAGTTCATTCCTGTGCATATTCCTGTTCACCGTGATTGTGTCTGTTGTATACATATAGCTGTGTTACAATACATATAACTGCTGACTTTAAATCTGGGAAAATTCCAACGCTTTGGTTTCCTTTACTAGCAGTTTAAATAACTGAATGCGGAGGCTTTAATATCGCCATGGTTATAAACCCAATATATGTATGGCAGAACTGTAAACTCTAATCAACATTCAACCTTCATAATTGTTTCTGCACGCTCTCCTCTACATTGCAGTTGTGTAACCGCTGCATATATATAACTGATTTTTTAATATAACTACTAGGCAATTTCAACCAACGTTTATCATATCCATGGTCTTTTTATAATACAGTGCTTTAATAATGTCGCCCTCTCTTTTTCAGTTCACTATATTCATTTTCCCGTTCATTTTAGTTGCATAACACTTTTAATCCAACATAAATAACTCTCAGCAATATTATTAAACCTTTTTAATAAAACTTGGATTTTAATTACTGAACAACCAACGCTGACCTTCAAAAGCTCTGGGTGCCACAGCTTTATAAATTCTAAACTCTTTTGCTCTAATCGCCGATGCGATTAATTGCAACTTGAATACTCCCGATGCGATTGAGGTATTATCCCTCGACTACTTCCGATTGTGATTGATCGCAATCGCAACTCCCAGTTGCATGTTCCGATACTCCGCCCTTTTCCGATGCGATTGATCCAGGAGGATCTCCACCAACAAAGAAGTTTACTGATGCACCATGAAGACACTTTATGATGGGTGACAAAGTAATGAGTAAATTAATTCATTATTTCATTTAAAAATTATGAAGTGGATAATGTTCTAAGTGAGTGGAAAATGACTCACCAAAATATTCACTTATTATTCATTTTGAGAAAATAGTTTTATGTGAGAATTGACCTCACAACTAATTTTCTATTTCTCATTAAGAGGTTGAGCTTTCTTGGCATGGTTAAGATCCTTGAAGTTGGGTTTGCCATTTTTGCCTTGAGTAAGTTTTAAAGTCCTAGAATCATGGAGTTTGTCTTTCCTTAAAATGTCTTGAGATCCTACTATTGTGGATTGGGGAGTTATGGGGAAAAACTATATAAACTCATGATGTGAGCCTTTGAAGGAGGAGGAGAAAGGATAGGAAACTTAGCCTTTGAAAGCCATAGTGCTTGGCTAATGCTCAGCCATGGAACTGGAATGTATGAAAGCTTAATTTGAAGATGAAATATAAAGGATCTGCCTTCCAATTGAAGCAGGTCCGGAGATGTAACCCCAGTGAGTTGGAGGGGTGAACTCCGTTACCAATTTGGTTGTGTTTCGCTTATGTGTTATGTGCTTCCTGATTATGTTTAATTCATGTTAATATGTGTATGCGAACTAACATGCTCATTTAAACCTGTATAAGCCATAGTCGTTTTAAAGGATCTTAGTACCGTACGCGTGATGGTTGGGTAGTACTCGACCCGTGATCGGATCAGCGATCAGTCACTATTCTACCGGAATTCAAACACATATCAATTATGGTTCATTGATCCATTGGGTCCGGACTTTCATCGCAATCGCAACTCTTTGTTTACATGTTCCGCTGCACAGTTTTTATCCGATGCGATTAATCGCAACTTGAATACTCCCGATGCGATTGATGTATTATCCCTCGAGTGCTTCCGATTGCGATTGATCGCAATCGCAGCTCCCAGTTGCATGTTCCAATACTCCGCCCTTTTCCGATGTGATCAGTCACTATTCTACCGGAATTCAAACACATATCAATTATGCTTCATTGATCCATCGAGTCCGGACTTTCATCGCAATCGCAACTCTTTGTTTACATGTTCCACTGCACAGTTTTTCTCTGATGCAATTGGGAAAGGGTCCCACCTTATGGTACTTTGGTTCTTTCAATCATAAAGCACTCCATATAAATTAATATATATGCTTTGGACCTTTGTGTATAAGGCGCAATATATGTAATGCGCTGCATATATATATAAGATTTATGTTTCAGCTTTAGTGTATCCTCTAGCGTGGGTAACGATTCTCGGAATATATACTTTTCTGCTCAGGTTAGGATTCCCGGAATATTGTGTATTTTTCTGCCTGGGTTACGATTCCCGGAATTGTGTTTATGTATCCTTCCGCCTGGGTTATGGTTCCCAGAATTTATGTTTAGTGTATCTACCAGCTGGGGTAGTGATTCTCAGAATAACGGTTCTACCTCTGCTTCTGCCTTTCTGTGATAACGGCTCTGCCTTTGCCTCTGCCTTTGCCTTTATGCTTCTGCCTTCACTGCTTCTGCCTCTACCTTCACTGTACCTTTGCCTCTATTGCTCAACCTCTGCCTATCTTTGCCTCTACTGCTCGACCTTTGCCTTCGTTGTGTAATTCCTCAACATAGTTTAATTAACAAACACCACTTCCACTATTTCTTTATATGATTCCGCTTACCCCTGACTATTCGACATTACTATTAATGCACAACATATTCAATCTTGTTCGACATTTGCTTCCTCTGCTCCTTGACTGATGCTGCTCCTTACTTAGCTTTTTGTTGCCTCTGCTACCTCTCTGCTGCCTCTGTTCCCTGTCTTCTACTTTGCCTTATTGCTGGTTCAGGTGCTGCTCCTTTTTTCTCCTTTGCCATCAATGACAACATTTCCAACAGTCTCCCCCTTTGGCATTGATGGCAACACATCCACCAATAATCCAATGCTTCCTCTGTCTATCTGCTTTTCCTCCCCCTTTGACATCAATGGAAAAGGGTTGCACATATTCTCAGTGCAAATTCTATCTCTTCATTTTCTCTCTCTCTGAGATGTGTTTAGGCCTTCTTCTTCTGACTTTGTACCCTGCTACTCCAAACTGGTGTAAAAGAGTTGTTGAGAGAACACTTTTGAGGATTATTGATCTTGAATGTACACTACAAGTTGATACAATCCCAAGGCACTGACTCCTTTCACTTGTATAAAGCTGAAAGTGAGGATAATGACACTTCATAGAACACATTGTACCAGCTTTATCTAATCAGAGATGCATCATTGGATTAAACCTAAAATACTGAGAATGCTTCAAATATACTTCAGTCTCTATCTGATGTAGTGCACCAATACATTTCTGGTAAGGATGATTGTGGATGGAATATGTCTTCTTCTGCAATACTCATCTGTAGTACAGCATTTGTTCAATTGTGATGAAGCCAGTATGTCTTTTATATTTGTGGTTCACTTTTCTTTCCTGTTGGTGATGATTTGAGCTAGGATGTTGATAATAATATTACACTTAATAGCTGCAGGTCCTTGTTACTGATATGATCAATGAATCAACCAAAATTTTATCTAAGAGATCAAATGCTTTTACTGCTTGCATAATGTACTTTCAAAACAAAACCTTGAGGTAGGATACATTCAATGTATTTGTCAATC
Organism: Pinus albicaulis; assembly: GCA_034641835.2. Lineage (NCBI taxonomy): Eukaryota > Viridiplantae > Streptophyta > Pinopsida > Pinales > Pinaceae > Pinus > Pinus albicaulis. The sequence goes on from CM076572.1 coordinate 1,362,806,105, forward strand.
TCACTTATCAACCATGCAATTCATTTATGACATAAGGAGGTATGTATGTCAGTAATAAATATCTCTTTAAAGGTTGATTACCAGCAAATCCTTTGTGCTGAAGTAGTATTTAGAAAAAAAAAACTTTTGAGCTTCATATGGTAATCACAGCTAGTCCTTTATTCTTCAGATACTTTGATTTTTCTATCAGGATGAACTTCCACACGAGCATATTCAAAATGATTAATTGAAAACTTAGCAAACAGACTTCGCACTATTTTGTAATTGATCTTAAGAAAGAGGCCTTGAAGATATACATGTACCAAATTCAGGAAGGCATGCAATTATATATATAGAAGAAGATATTGCTTCAGTGCTCAATATACTACTTCAAGTGTAAGAAAGATAATGTTATTTTTGCTCTGCTACTGACCTTTTCATGCTGAATGCAGATAATACTGGGAATATTACCTTGAGGTTCTTTTGCCATAATTCTTTGATCCTATGGACCTGTATCATACTGCTGCTCCATTGATAATGCTTGGTAATCTGTTGATAAGCATGTTGCTTGTACCTAAACACCAATTGATATTACTTTGATAAACCATGCAGAGGTTTCACTTCAGCTTGCACATTTACCCATAATTAAGACATCCTTCATAAATTCTATTATTGAGCTCTCCACTGTTTTCAACAACAATCATCAATATACTGAATCTGATCTTGGCCTCATTAATCTTTTGCTTTTTCTGTCATTTTGTTTAGAGGAAGTCACAGCATTTTCTTTTCTAGGACTGCTCCAGAACCATTGTTGCTTTACATACAATTCAACTGTTCTAACATAGTGATCTTAGGGAAGACATCTTCAATTTCTTTCCTAGGACTCTTCATGGGCAGATCACTCAGAAATTTATCACTTACTTGACTATACTCCTCCAAGGGGACTTTTCATAGATGAGTGATGTAATGATATTAATGATGACAGGAACTTTTCTTACTCATTCTTCTTAATGTGATTCATTGTCAATTCTAGCAATATGATGCACAATGTGATCATCATTTAAGTTTTCTTTCTATTACCATGGCTTCTTGTTTCCTTCTCTTCTTCCATCAATCTGTCAGCTAATTAAAACATTAGATAACCTTATTCCTCTATAGTTCTCTGTTAGAGGAATTTCCTTTCACTTCCTGATCTCATAGTTGTTCTCATTTCATGGAGCTCTTCTTAGACTACTTTTTGTGGGCACTACATATGAACTGCTCTCCCCCTGGGATGTTGCTTCATATTTATCACTGGTTGGAAATTTTCTTTGTTTCCTAGAGCAGCCCCCCCTAAGACTAGGATGTATTCATTATGTTATCGAGATAATAGGCTCCCCATTTCTCTTTTCCTTCCATACTCTATTGGGGTTCATCATAATGTTTGCACTCCTTTCCGATTCATAGTTTTGTTTGATTGGATTGGACTTCACATCTATCTGGATTTCCTTAATATATATGGCAGTTTACAGTCTTTTTCTTTGTGACCATGCTTAAGGCATACATAACATCTTATTTGACCAAGGTGCATTTGAGCTGATGTATAATATTTTGTTCCTCTTCTTGAATACATTTTACAATCAACAATTATATGTCCAAAATTATTGCATGCATAACAATAGCCATGGAAATGATTTGTGTACCTGGTGAAAGATTGCCTTGTCCATTTGCTTGCTTGAGGGGTTCCTCTCTTTTGTTGCATCCTTTGTTGGTTGGACTGGATTGGCTTTGTCTTACAATATGCTGCATTATGTCCTGGTTTATGACAAGAGAAACATGTGTTATTTTTCATAGGAGGGAGGAACCTCCTTTGACATCTTCCGAATTTGTTCAATTCATCCTTAGGAGCATATGAGCCTTTAGCAGTTGATTGTTTCATCTTCTCATTCTCTGTTCTTTCATGTTGCTGCTTGATTCTATTTGTTTCTCTGCAACTCGTGTTCTTGTTGGCTTCTGCTTCTGTAGGAATTTGCTGAGTTGTTTCACTGTTCTTTATAGCTTTTACAAAAATGATTTTCTTGTTATCTTCTGCCTTGGACGTACTGGTTTCTCCTTCATATCCTATCCCAGCCTTTATGAGAGGAGACCTTTGAGCATTTAGAATTTGGTCCAGTTGTTCAGAGCTTTTCATTTGAGGAGTATTCATTAATAAGTCTCTTTGGGCCTTTTCTAATTTCTTTCTCAGGCTCACTACTTCTTCTTCCAATTTTTCACATTCTAGGTTTTTCTCTCTCATTTGTTGCAGCAGAGTATCTTCTACTTTCTGTGCTTCTTCAAGTTGAGTCTTCAGGCTAACAATCTCTTTCTTATCTTCATACTCTTTCTCATCACAAATTTGCACCAATGTTTTTAGGTCTTTGTTTTCATGCTTCAATCTTCCTATTTCAGTCAAGGCTGTGTCAAGTTTGGCTTTTTCTTCAGCTGCAATTTCTTCATGGTTCTTGTTGGGGTTCCCATTTTTTGGCCAGGTTGGCAAGACCAAAAGATGAGACAACATAGAACCACTTTGGGACCTTAGGATCTAGCCCTCCTAGTTCCAGAGAGGGATCTCTCTATACAAGTCAAGGATATGTCTTTGAGGCTCAAAGTATAAGATTTTAGGCTAGTTATAGGCTCGAGGTTGTTTGTTTGATTGTTTGTGTTTGGTTGGAGGGAATCAGGAAAAGAAGGACCAATATAAGACAAGGATGAGAAAAGAGGAAGCTTAGGAAAAAGTAGATAACTCAGAGAACATCAAGGCCATTGGGCAATGGAGTCAAGAAAGGATTTACTTGTTGTTCAATGTGCAAGATTTCAGTTGGGCTAGTCATCTAGAGCATTTGGATCTTAAAGGGTGATGTGTGAAATGGAACATTAAGAAATGAAAATGAAAGGAGGAAAACCACCCAATCCGCCATAGATCAGCCGAGGTCATTTAACTCCGCATCTGCTTGGACCAAATCGTGGGCAATACAAGGGATCTTAGAAAGGTTAGCCGGTCGCGGTAAGGATCCTAACACTAATCTGTGCTTGTTCCCAAACCTTCCAAATAAATCCTACCAAGAACATCTAAACATGACTTCATCAATTCATACATCGTGAGAGCAGCAATGTCATCCACTACACCGGTTAAATCAATTGAAATCAACATTCAACATACACATATAAGCGTAAAACATTATACCGGAGAGTAAAAGAACATAGGGCACCTAACAAGGGTGAATCCTCATGCCAAACTTCGATGCAAGCCAGTAGAAATGAAATGAAATGAAACATGAAATAATAGCAAGTCAATCACAAATACAGAGAAAGAGGAAACATCACCAGCTGCTTTAGATCAGGATCCAAAGAAATGTGCTTGTCATATTAAAAACAAAACCAATCAGGTACATCATAGCCCATAGCTTGAACATTCAATCTGAATACATCTAATCTCAGCCTATCTTACAATATACACAGAGAACTTGTCTCAAGAGGAGAATACTTGCATTTCACTGATATCTCATCAACAACCAATACAATATTTACTCATGAGTTTTATAGCTGAAGAGGGGCAGAAGAGGTAGGTGAAGAGTCAAATGCAGTATTAAACTCTGAAACGAAAGAGGGCCGAAGCCCATTCTGCTTTTAAATTTTTGCATTTATTTCTAAGATGTCTTGGACGAAAGAATGAATCCTTTCGGCTTCGATTTACTTCTGTCTGCCTCTTGTTGTAATTTGGTCTGCAGGACTCTGTGGTACTTTTGGTGCAGGAACAGAATGGCAAATAAATGCCTGAATGGTCTGCCATGCTGTGAAATAAATGTTTCTGATAGTATTCTGGACGGTCAAGAGGGGGGAAACTTCACTTGGACACAATGCATACTGAAACAATAATGTGTACTGTGTCCATGCTTAGGAAGAAACATTCTGCTGATTTGAGACCCTGATTATATGGTTTTCTGCATGCTGGACTTTTCATGTAACCCTCGATGTCTTTGAACTGGTACCTCTGCCTTCTAAAATCCCTGAAAAGGCGCAAAAAACTTCCATTTCTTGCCTCGAGCCCTCTGCTGCTCCCGTACTGTCTTTGTTTGTGCATTCTAAGCTTTAATGGTGCCGGCGGAAGTTTGCAGAGCTCGAACCCTGTTCTTTAAATGCGAGTCTTGTCACCTCGTCGCTGTATTGAAAGTTGTGTAACCATGGTGGCGTTCACCATCTGATAACCCTACAAAATATGGGACTGGGTGATGAAAACCATGCATAAGGGGTAGCTGTGGAAGACGGGAGGACATAAACATGGCGGTGGCGAGAACAGTGTTTTTGAATGAAATGAATGTGAAAAATGCGTTGATATGGAGGAAACAACGACAAATAGGGTTGGGTGTGAACACGCTTTGTGGACCGTTAGATCATGACCGAGGGACGTAGATCAACGGTGGAGACCAAACAGTTGAACAATATATGAAATGGGGCGGAATGTACAAAAACATTAAACTTTAATGCAAATACGAAAGTTTGGGCTGCGAAGAAAATACAAAGGACAATGCCATGAAATGCAATGGAAAGCGACGACATGTACGGGAATGATCGTACGAGGCAGGACCCAATACGGAAAGCGCAGATCACAAAGGCGGAAAGTGCGATGGCGGAAAGCGGCACAAACAAAAACTACGCTTTGTGCTTTGCGATGGATGGGATGAGCGCAGATCGCAAAGGTGGAAAGTGCGACGGCGGAAAGCGGCACAAACAAAAACTGCGCTTTGCACTTTGCGATGGATGCAACTGGGATGAGCACAGATCGCAAAGGTGGAAAGTGCGATGGCGGAAAGTGGCACCAAACACAAAAACTGCGCTTGCGATATTGCGATGGGGCGGACTTGCGATGGAGGAAAGTGTGATGACACGACCGATCGCATCGCAAATATTTGCGATGGACAATTGGAACGTTTCGCATAAACATGCGCTTTTGCGATTATGCGATCATGCGATCGGCCCCTAAGGCTTTTAGCGCTTGGTTTCTGGGAAAGGGTTACGTGGGGAAGTGGTTAAGGTTTAGTGGAAAGGGGCTAAGCCCTATTACAAGGTCGGAAAGTGGGTTTTAAACCCATTTTAGTGCGTTTTTACACCAAAGGGAGGTAACGATAGAGGGGTAAAGGAGAATTAAGGTCAACAAAGAGTAAGGGAAGAATGTAAAGGGGAATCTTTGGGAAATTAGAAGGTTGATAGGGGGGAAATAGAGGGGAACAAAAACACTTTGATAGAAAGAGGAAAAGGCAAAAAGGGACATTTGCAGGGGTACAAGGGGTAACGCAGGTCTTAGGGAGAGGAACCAGTAGAGGGGATTTGTATAAGGCAAAGCACAGAGAGACCTCAAGGATGATGTGTCTTCAGGGGAGATGCATTCCTTGAAGGTCTCCAGAAAGACACAGCCCCCATCTTTCTTGTCAAGAATTTCATACGGGGGCTAACAGTGGCTCCACATGGGGATGGCTTCTCCTTGGAGGAGTCAAGAATCCAGATATGATCTTTGGAATAGGCCAGTTGCCTGTTGTCACAAGCCATATTTCTTCTTTGATTTCAGCGGCCACCACAAGATTGGAACACCAGCAGAAATATATCCCAACCAATCTACCTACCCAGACTAAAGTTCTAACTGTTCCCTTTGGGCGCATTTGAGCTTGCAGACCCTTTACATTTTATTTTGCAAAACAAAAACAAACCTATTCTAAATCTACCCTTATTGCTCCATGAGGCCAGATTAGACTGTTGGCCTCATACAATTCTCTACCTAATCTACTACCTGTTGGGATTAAACTGTCCAACAAGTTTCTTCACCTACATTCTAAGACATGAAATTTAAAACAGCCAAGCCAGGATTAGACTGTCTGACTTGCTGGAGTGGGATCTTGAAAACAAAACTGTGAAGGCATGAAATCTGCAGTTCTGATATATCCTTCTTTCTTTCTTGTGACTTAGGTTTTGAGCATATTTGAGTCACCTCTTTTCTTTGCTTCAGCTCTGGTTTTGGGCATATTAGAGCTGGTTCTTTTTTCGCTGCTGATCCAGATTTTGAGCTTATTAGGACCAGCTATTTTGCTTCCTTTGGCTTGGATTTTGATCAGGTTTGGGCCATGCTTTTTACTTCAGAGGTTCATGTTTTGAGCATGTCTGAACCTCTCTTTTCATTCTGTTTTTTGGAACATTTTTTTTTTTTTTGAAAATGAAAACTCGCAATGGTATGTACAATGGAGATGAAACTGGAAATGGAAAATCAATAGAAGTAATGTTTGAGCATCCTGCCATTGACAGGACCCCAAAACAATTATGTGCCATCAATTTCTTGCAAAAAAAACGCATTAGGACCCACAGTGGCCTGGATGACAAATGGACCTTGCCACAAGCTGTCAAATTTGCCATGTTTGCCCTTGTCCTCTCTTCTTGAATCCCATCTCAGAACCTTATTTCCAACCTTGAAATCTGAAGCTTTGGTTCTTTTGTCAAACTGTCTCTTTATGCCTTCCTGTACTCTGACAGCTCTGCTATAAACCTGCTCCCTTGTTTGCTGAAGATGGATAGTTTCATTTATTCTCCTTACCATACTGTTTTCCTCTGATTGTATCTCCTGGACAAGTTTGATCACTGGAACTCCAAGACTAGTAGTAAAAACTGCTTCTGTCCCATAAACCAGCTGAAAAGGTGAAATGCCAATAGATTTCTTTGTAGTGAGCCTGTCTGCCCACAAGGCATGTATCAACTTTTTATGCCATGATCTTTTGCTCTCTTCCAGCAGCTTCTTAATGATTGTAACCAGGATTTTATTTGATGATTCAGCTAGGCCATTACCCTGGGGGTAATAGGCAGTTGAATGTCCAAGTGCTATTCCGTACCTGTGACAGAAATCCACCATTCTTTTGGATCTGAAAGCAGCAGCATTGTCAGTGATTATTTTCCTTGGACAACCAAAACGAGATAAGACGAAGTCTTCTAGGAACCTAATGATGACAGAGTCAGTGGCATTCCTAGTGGGTATAGCTTCTATCCATTTAGTGAAGTAATCTGTAGCGGTTAAGATCCATTTATGTTGTCCAGAGGAGGAAGGGTGAATCTCCCCAATAAAGTCTAGGCCCCATTGCATGAAAGGGCCTTCTATGGTGATCGGTTGTAGAGGGAGGGGAAGGAGCTTCCTTTTTCCCTCAAAGATTTGGCATTTGTGATAGGCAAGAATCATTTTATGGACATCACTAAAGAGTGTAGGCCAATAGTAACCAGCCCTGAGTATCTTATTTGCAGTGGTTTTCCAACTCAGGTGGCCTCCACACTCCCCAGCATGGAATTCTTGTTTGACTCTTTCAGCTTCAGTTTCAGACAAACATTTCAACAATAGGCCATTTGGACTTTTCCAATATAAGTTTTCATTCAAGATGCAGTAGTTTTTGGCTTTGAGTTTTACGAATCTGGCCTTTGTTTTGGACAGTTCTGGAGGGGTATTGAGGTTTGTGAGCACGTAAAGGATATCAGTATACCAAGGAGAGTTCTGAAACTGCTCCTTAACGGTCAGATGGGGCAATCCTTCCTGCTCATCTAAGGCATTCATCATGTTAATATCCAAGGCCTGCAAATTTGTTTCAGCCATTAATTGGGCCAGGCCTTGACCTTTGATCAGTTTGGTGGGTTTTATTTCAAGGTCGTATTCCAAGATGGTAGCAATCCATTTGCCTCTTTTTCCATCAGGGTCTTGGGACAAGATATCTTTGACCACTATATTTGGCACATAGGCAATGGTGTGAGAATGAAAAATGTACACCCTAAAGTCTTTTAAGGCCTTAATCAGGGCATAGGCCTGCTTTTCCATGATGTTGTACTTTAAGGGTGCATCTCTTAAGGATTTTCTGAAGAAGGCTATAGGCTGTTCATTACCTTCTGAATTTTTCTGCAGCAAAACTGCAACTATTGTGTGTTGGGAAGCAAATGAAAAGATCAGAAAATCTTTTGAGAAGTCAGGGCTGATAAGGACAGGGGCCTGAGTGAGTGCAATTTTTACTGACTCAAAATATTTCTTGGCTTCGACAGTCCACTTAATTCTTGCATCTTTCCTTAGCATTTCAGTCATTTTCCTAAGATGTTCAGCAAGATTGGGGATAAATCTTCTAAGGAAATTGATCTTCCCTATGAAGGATTGCAATTCCTTGATGTTCCTTGGATGTGTAATTTGAAGTATTCCCTCAACTCTCTGGGGGTCTATCCTGATTCCTTTCTCAGATATAATGTGGCCTAGAAATTTACCTTCTTGCAGCCCGAAAATAGTTTTCTTAGGATTTAGGGACAGACCATACCTTCTACATTTTTCAAAAAATTTCCTCAGATGTTTCAGATGTTCTTCTTCAGTTTTAGAAAAGACAGTCAAGTCATCCAAGTAGATAACTATAAAGTGTCCAATCTCCTCTGAGAAAGCTATGTCCATCGCTCTCTGGAAGGTAGCTCCAGCATTCATCAATCCAAAGGGCATTTTCACATACATGAAGGTGCCCCATGGAGTGGTAAAAGTTGTTTTGAGTTGATCTTCTGGGAGTACCAGAACTTGGTTGTATCCTGAAAAACCATCAAGCAGGGAGATTCTTTTGGAGCCCACTACCTTCTGTAGGATATGCTCCATTCTAGGCAAAGGGTAGTTATCTTTCATGGAGGCTCTATTAAGGTTTATGAAGTCTATGCATAGCCTGATCTCCCCTATTTTCTTCCTTACAGCCAGTAGGTTTGACACCCAATCAGAAAACCTTACAGGGACTATTATGCCTGCATCATACATCTTCCTGATCTCTTTCTCTACTGCAGGCAATTGTTTTGGATTGATTCTTCAAAGTTTTTGTCTGAAAGGCTTCTGATTTTCCTTTATTGGTATCTTATGTTGTATGATGTTGGTGTCATAGGCCTTTAAGTCTTCATAGCTCCATGCAAACACATCAATGAATTCCTTAAACAGGTCTGTGTATTTCTTTTTCATGTCTGCAGGTATAGACTTAGCCAGTTTAATCATTTTGGGTTTGTCTTCAGTGCCAATGTTGTATTCTTCTATATCTGATTCTGCATGTTCTATAGTGGGCTTCTTTGCTACATCATCGAAATCAAAGAGGTCCTCTAAGGGTGCCAGGCCTCTGGGTATATTCTTGTCTTTGGCCTGCAACACTTCGACCTCTTCATTTTCTGCGTTTTCACTATTTTCGTTGAAATTTCCAGTTTTCTCAGAAAAAGAATTTATTTCTATGTTACAGGGTGTTTCTTGTTCATCTGGGGGATCCTCGCTTGGGCAGATATCATCAGAAATCGAGTCCAAATCAGAAAATTCAAACTCATTCCTGCCCACCAGTAAATCTTCGATCTGTTTGTCTCCTTCAAAGACCTGCCAATATTTTTCATTGTCTGGCACTACAGGCCTGAATTTGGTCTGAATGATAATTTTTTGGTCAACTGGGGCCTTAGGATATGAGCTAGCTAGGCAAGCTAATCCATTTGAAACTACATTTTTCCCCCCTAGGAATGAATACTAACTCATATTCAACAAACGTTTTCAGCAAATCTAGAGTATCATTCCTGTATGCCCTAAGCCTGGGGTCTTTTGCTGAATATTCACCATTCACCTGTTTGATCACTAACTCTGAGTCTCCTCTCACAGCTATCCTACGGGCCCCTATTTTTTTCAATAGATTTAAACCCAAGATCAGAGCCTCATATTCTGCAATGTTATTCGTGCACTTAAAATGCAGGTTCACAGTGTGGCTCTCTGCATGATCATCTCCTGTGTTATGTAGCCACACTCCTACTCCGACACTTTTCCTAGTACAGGACCCATCAAAGTTCATTTCCCACAAGGGTTCGTTATTTACTTCGTCTTCATCCCCTCCCCTACAGCTGGATTCGCCATTACGTGGAGTTGTGAGGTTTGTGCTAGGAGGGGGGTCATTTTGTGGTTCATTATGGGCATGGAGGTCAGGGAGGTGGCTAGCTTGCTGTTTTTGTTCTGTTTCTGTTTCATTCAGAGTTATATTTTCAGCAGTTTGCCCATGGTCTTCTTCTTCGTATTCTTCCAGAGTAGCCATTATGTTGGAATCCATGGGTTGTATGTTTGTATGTCCATTATCTAATCTCGGCTCTTCTGAGGATTGGTCATTGTAGAGAATGAAAGAGTCTAGATCTGTATGTACAGAGTATAATGGTGATTTTTCAGGTTTCTCGGGGCTACTGACTAAAAATTTCATCTGAGACTCTCTATACAGTCTTCTAAGTTGGCCAATTATAGGGATAGTGGCATATGAGCCATCCATCTGCATTGTTCCCTGCAGTTTGGCTCCCCATGATCTTGATAATAGCATGCCATACTTAGGTGGCACATCTGCCACCACAACATCCATGACCATACATTTAGTAGGAATCTAGGTTAAACTCACACATAAGTCTTTGATGAGGCCTAGGCATTTTACTCTGCTAGAGTCAAATGAATATAAGTCTTTATAGGGTTTGGTGATTTCTAGGCCTAGCCTCTCCATCACTACCTTGGGCATTAAGTTATGAGACGCTCCAGAATCATGCATTGCATTGTGCAAGATCTTGTCATGAATGTTGAGACTGATATAAAAAGGTGGAACTACCCCTTCCTGAAACTTTCCCTCAATCTTTGGACCAAACAGCAGGGCGGGTTGATCATCATTCAGATTTACAGTATCATTGTTTTCCCCTAGATTCAATGCTTTCAAAATTTGTCCTTTATATACATCCTGAGTGGCCAACTCAGATAATGGTACAGAGATTTTGATTTTTGCAATCTCACTCTCTAGATTGAAAGTGGACTGGACCTTTGTAATGTTCAATTCCGTTTTATTTGCTACTGCCTTAGTAGCCGAATCAGATTGTGATTTCTCACTATGTACAAAGTTTGGAACAGTTGTATCGGGAGCACTAACTGAAGTGCTAGTATTGCTGGTTGGTTGACTTTGTTTTCCAATGTCCTAGTTGTCCTTCTCCTTATGTTTACCATAACTTTCAGTTGCTGATTTGTTGTTTGCAGCAGATGCTTTGGAGGATTTATCAGGTCTTTTCTTGATGGTTACCTCAGGAGTCTTTGTTTTGGAAATATCTTGGCTTTTCTTGCTCCTAAGTTCATATTGTTCCCTGACCTGCATCATGGCATTTTCAAATCCTAATCTGTAATCCTCAGTTTCTAACCATTCCTCAGTCCAATATGAAGGTGAGGGTTGATCTTCTTCTGAATCACAGTTAAGGACTGAGTCCCCTGCTTCAAACATGTTTATGGTATTCCCTTCAGACTCTTCAATGATTCCCTCGTCTTCATCTAAAAAAATTTCTTGAAATGGGGGAGTAATTTGTTGGTCTGACTCTCTTTGTATGTTGGGAACAGCATTGTTTCTTCTAATGTTTTGGTTCTGGTTTCTGTTTTGGTTGTTGTTTTGGAAAACCATCCTCTTTATCATTTGTTGAAGTTCTTCCACATTTTTGGACAGTCTGTCATATTTAGGATCAGATGTGGAAGCCACATTGTCATCCTGATATGTTACCCTCTTTTCAGCTTTTAGTCTTGCCCTTTTTTCCATTAAGTTTGCTTCTATGGTTATAGCTCCTTTCTGCATGTCTTCCAGTGTGGTATACTCTTTATCTCTAAGCTCGTAGGCCAGGTTAGCATCAAATCCATCAGGATACTTAGCCAGGGCCATACCTTTAGGAGGCTTCATGTGTGGAGGGAGAGCATTATAAATGCTGTTGAATCTAGTGGTGTAATCGTGAACACTCTCCCCTACGTTCCTCTTAAGGGACATGTATTCTGCTAGGAGCTGGCGAGGGTTTGCTCTAACCTCCCATTTGTTTATAAAGGTCTGGTATAATGCAGGGAGATCTTGAATACTGTCGGGAGGCAACCCTTTAAACCATTTCTTGACCTCACCCCCTAAGCTTTGGGCAAATATCCTCATTTTGATTGTTTCATCATCAATTTCCATATAATCAAAAGAGTCCTCCATTTTATCTACATGTTGTTGAGCTGTTATGGACTCTTTAGCAGTGACGTGTGGGATTTTTTACTGATAATCATTGGGCAAGGGTAACAAGGGTTGAGGTAAAAGCAAAGGTGCATACCAGGCTGCCATAATGATGTTCTGATGGGGTATAAGGTTAGCTTGAGAAGCTGGTATTTGGATGACAGGGATGTTTGGACCAGCAGAAGTCTGTTGAGCAGATCTAGGGTGAGAGAAACCCAAGTTTTGAAGAAAGTGAAAATCAGGTGGTGTGGAAGGAGGGGTTTCACTGTCCCTAGTGTTTTGACCACTGTTAGATGGTGTATTTCAAACTTCGAGGTCTTGCTGTTCTAGATGATTGAATGACCTAGTTCTCGGTATTATATTAGGTATGTCTAGGTCAGGGGGGAAATGTGCTAGAGCTGTTAGGTTTTCTAGTGTAGAATTAGCTCTAAGAATGTGGCTGGAAATGGTTGGTATTTTAGGTGTAGGAGCTCCTTTGAGTATACTCTCTGGATTTTCAACTATTTCCGGTAGGTCAGGGTTGGGATAAGCTCTTGTGTGAATGGTTCTGAAAGCCAGAATGTTGTTTGTAAGCTTAAGCAGCTTAACCCTATTTGTCACTTCTACTGTGGTTAATGTTGTCTCAGGGACTGGTCTCCCAGTGGAGTCTTCATTATGTTTCGGGTCTGATCTCCCAGTGGAGTCTGATGCGAAACCAAGATGATCAGCAGGCCTACTGATCACCAGTGGAGTCTTTTAATGTTTAGGAACAATGGAGTTTCTAGGTGGAGGGTTTAGGATGTTTCTAGGGAGTACATTGTCCACCACAGTGCTGATGAAATAGCCCTTTTCAAGGATATCCCACTAAACACAGCAAACTCTAACCAGAGATCGACTGGGAGGGCATTTACCAGACATGTCACCTCAAAGAAGAGGATGAGATCCGGAGGCTACCTGGCCCTTTCCAGGCTCTGTCTAAGAGTATGGGGTAAAACACACAAGAGGTAAGTGGAATGGGAAGGATAAGTGTTTTACTAACAACCTAACCAGAGATTCTGGGTTTTCTAAGGTTTGGAGATATATCAAGATGAAAGTACTCAGAAATTCCCCAGCGGAGTCACCATTATGTTGGTGACGATGCTGGGCTATCCACTAATAATGTTCTCGGTTATAGGCTCTTCAAAAATTCCCCAGTGGAGTCGCCATTATGTTGGGGTTCCCATGTTTTGGCTAGGTTGGCAAGACCAAAAGATGAGACAACATAGAACCACTTTGGGACCTTAGGATCTAGCCCTCCTAGGTTCAGAGAGGGATCTCTCTATACAAGTCAAGGATATGTCTTTGAGGCTCAAAGTATAAGATTTTAGGCTAGTTATAGGCTCGAGGTTGTTTGTTTGATTGTTTGTGTTTGGTTGGAGGGAATCAGGAAAAGAAGGACCAATATAAGACAAGGATGAGCAAAGAGGAAGCTTAGGCAGAGATAGATAACTCAGAGAAAATCAGCCATTGGGCTATGGAGTCAAGAAAGGATTTATTTGTTGTTCAATGTGCAAGCTTTCAGTTGGGCTAGTCATCTAAATTATCTGGATCTTTAGAGATACTGGGTGGAATGGAACATTAAGGACTGGAAATGAAAGGGGGAGAACCATCTAATCTAGTCTATAGATCAGGTCAAAGTTCATTTAACTCCAGACCTGCTTGGACCAAATCAGGGGAAATACAAGGGATCTTAGAAAGGCTAGCTAGTCGTGCAAGGATCCTAACACTAATCCCCAGTGTTCCCAAACCTTCCAGCTAAATCCTACCAAGAACATCTAAACATGGACTTCATCAATTCATACATCAGAGAGCAGGCAATGTCATCCACTACACTGGTTAAATCAATTGAAATCAACATTCAGATACACATATAAGCAGAAAACATTAAGGGCTGGGAGAGCAGCAACATAGGGCACCTAACAAGGGTGAATCCTATGCCAAACTTCTGATGCAAGCCAGTAGAAATGAAATGAAATGAAACATGAAATAATAGCAAGTCAATCACAAATACAGAGAAAGAGGAAACGTCACCAGCTGCTTTAGATCAAGATCCAAAGAAATGTGCTTGTCATATTAAAAACAAAACTAATTAGGTACATCATAGCCCATAGCTTGAACATTCAATCTGAATACATCTAATCTCAGCCTATCTTACAATATACACAGAGAAATTGTCTCAAGAGGAGAATACTTGCATTTCACTGATATATCATCAACAACCAATACAATATTTCCTCATGAGTTTTATAGCTGAAGAGGGGCAGAAGAGGTAGGTGAAGAGTCAAATGCAGTATTAAACTCTAAAACGAAAGAGGGCCGAAGCCCATTCTGCTTTTAAATTTTTGCATTTATTTCTAAGATGTCTTGGACGAAAGAATGAATCCTTTCGGCCTCGATTTACTTCTGTCTGCCTCTTGTTGTACTTTGGTCTGTAGGAATCTGTGGTACTTTTGGTGCAGGAACAGAATGGCAAATAAACGCCTGAATGGTCTGCCATGCTGTGAAATAAATGTTTCTGATAGTATTCTAGACGGTCGAGAGGGGGGAAACTTCACTTGGACACAATGCATATTGAAACAATAATGTGTACTGTGTCCGTGCTTAGGAAGAAACATTCTGCTGATTTGAGACCCTGATTATATGGTTTTTTGCGTGCTGGACTTTTCATGTAACCCTCGATGTCTTTGAACTAGTACCTCTGCCTTTTAAAATCCCTAAAAAGGCGCAAAAAACTTCCATTTCTTGCCTCGAGCCCTCTGCTGCTCCCGTACTGTCTTTGTTTGTGCATTCTAAGCTTTAATGGTGCCGGCGGAAGTTTGCAGAGCTCGAACCCTGTTCTTTAAATGCGAGTCCTATCACCTCGTCACTGTATTGAAATTTGTGTAACCATGGTGGCATTCACCATCTGATAACCCTGCAAAATATGGGACTGGGTGATGAAAACCATGCATAAGGGGTAGTTGTGGAAGACGGGAGGACATAAACATGGCGGTGGCGAGAACAGTGTTTTTGAATGAAATGAATGTGAAAAATGCATTGATATGGAGGAAACAATGACAAATAGGGTTTTGTGTGAACACGCTTTGTGGACCGTTAGATCATGACCGAGGGACGTAGATCAACGGTGGAGACCAAACAGTTGGACAATATATGAAATGGGGCGGAATGTACAAAAACATTAAACTTTAATGCAAATACGAAAGTTTGGGCTACGGAGAAAATACAAAGGAGAATGCCATGAAATGAAATGGAAAGCGACAACATGTACGAGAATGATCATACGAGGCGGGACCCAATACGGAAAGCGCAGATCGCAAAGGCGGAAAGTGCGATGGCGGAAAGCGGCACAAACAAAAAATGCGCTTTGCGGTTTGCGATGGATGGGATGAGCACAGATCGCAAAGGTGGAAAGTGCGATGGCGGAAAGCGGCACAAACAAAAACTGCGCTTTGCGCTTTGCGATGGATGCAACTGGGATGAGCGCAGATCGCAAAGGTGGAAAGTGCGACGGCGGAAAGCGGCACAAACAAAAAAACTGCGCTTGCGATATTGCGATGGGGCGGACTTGCGATGGAGGAAAGTGTGATGATGCGACCGATCGCATCGCAAATATTTGCGACGTAGTCCATCGCATCGCAAATATTTGCGATGGACAATTGGAACGTTTCACATAAACATGCGCTTTTGCGATTATGCAATCATGCGATCGGCCCCTAAGGCTTTTAGCGCTTGGTTTTTGGGAAAGGGTTACATGGGGAAGTGGTTAAGGTTTAGCGGAAAGGGGCTAAGCCCTATTACAAGGTCGGAAAGTGGGTTTTAAACCCATTTTAGTGCGTTTTTACACCAAAGGGAGGTAACGATAGAGGGGTAAAGGAGAATTAAGGTCAACAAAGAGTAAGGGAAGAATGTAAAGGGGAATCTTTGGGAAATTAGAAGGTTGATAGGGGGGAAATAGAGGGGAACAAAAACACTTTGACAGAAAGAGGAAAAGGGAAAAAGGGACATTTGCAGGGGTACAAGGGGTAACGCAGGTCTTAGGGAGAGGAACCAGCGAGGGGATTTGTATAAGGCAAAGCACAGAGAGACCTCAAGGATGATGTGTCTTCAGGGGAGATGCATTCCTTGAAGGTCTCCAGAAAGACACAGCCCCCAGCTTGCTTGTCAAGAATTTCATAGGGGGGCTAGCAGTTCTCACTACCATTCACACTAGCAGGTACCTCATTTGATTGAATATTTTCCTTTTGACCTGAATTTTTCTTTTTCTTAATTCTCTTCTCCTTCTTGACAATGCAATCCTCTATGTCTACTCCATGCATGAAATGCATTCTGTCCCAGATTTCTTTTGCTGAAGTTAAATCCATTATCAACTCAAAATCCTTATTATGAAGATTGTCATATATCACACACTTTGCCTTGGCATTCCGCTGTTGTTCTTGAAAATATGGAGAGTCTGTGCAGTAACCATCACACACAAGCTTCCATACCTCAGGTTCATTAACCATTAAACCTGTTTTAACCTTATCTCTCCATTCAGGAAAGTTTGTTGTATTTAGCACAGGTACATTTTTATAGTCTATGACTCAATCAGATCTCCTTCAAGCTATTAAGCTTATACCAAAGGAACCGGCTCTGATACTAATTGTTAAACCCTTAGTTAAACTGAGGGGGGGGGGGTGAATCAGTTTAACACATTCATGGAATTTTAAAACTTTTTCATTAATACTTGTTTACACCTTCATTTCATGTTCAACTTAGCATGTGAGTAATCTTATAATGTGAGCAGCAAGCATTAATATAAGGTAACAGTAGACTTAATATGAGAGAAGCAAGTATTAAGCAGATGATATAAACCAGATCAACACATAAACATCATGCACAGAGACACCAGATATAAGTGGAAACCCATAAAGGGAGAAAACCACATCTTATTATTGTTGTGATGCAAAGGCAAGCTCCAACTCCCTCTCACCACTGATTTTCTGTAGGCTCCAACCCACAGGACGCTCCTACCTCAATTCTGCAAGCTACAACTTGCAAGAAAGCTCCATCTCCCATCAATTTTATGTAGGCACCAACCTACAGGAGGCTCCTACCTTAGTCAGCTACAACTAACATTTATCAAGCTACAACTTGATGTGGAAGCAACAACTCCCATATATTTTCTACAGGCTACAACCTACAGGAGGCTCCAACCTCAGTCAGCTACAACTGACATCTATCAAGCTACAACTTGATAGGGAAGCTCCAACTTCCTTACTCTTTCAAAAGGAAAACACTCGCTGATTTACCTTGGATATCAGCTCTGTTCTGTATCATCTTCACTGTTGTGCATCAGTCTTCATATCTGCCTTATATCATTTCTGCATCTTCTCAGATTCACTATGAGCTCCTCCTTCTTCTCTGCCTCACTGCTTCATTTCTACATTCTCTAAATTTTCACAACATCTTGTTCTGCTCCTCCTTCTTCTTCTCTTCTCTGCCTCAATTCCATATTCAGCATTCTCTATGCTCACTCTCTCTCACCTCTTGCAGCTTTCTTATTTTCTTCAACTCTCTTCAATTCTGCTGCACACTCTCTTCTTCTCTCACTCTGTTTTCGTCAACCTTCTCCCTTTGGATATTACCCTGTTTTATACAAAAGAGCTTCATGGTTGTTTGTATTCTACTGGGAATTCGAAATGGACAGCCGTGTCTCTTTGCCTTCTGCCTTCTCATTTATAAAATATAATTGTAGGTACCAATTTAACATTACAGTGGGATATTTGTTCTGTTCTGGAGACTTGCCAATGCATCACAACAATATAAATCAATTAAAAAATTTACATTTCACCTTTTCAGTTACATAAAAACAATTTCACTTAGCCCATTTTCTGGCCTTTGGTTTTGCTGGTTTTGTCCTTTTCTGCTGTTGTTAAGAAACGGTTCTGCACGCTCTAGTTACTGCTACTCCATGCACCTGCGCATGTACACCTATCAAGTTCATTCCTGTGCATATTCCTATTCACCATGATTATGTGTCTGCTGTATACATATAGCTGTGTTACAATACATATAACTGCTGAATTTAAATCTGGGCAAATTCCAACGCTTTGGTTTCCTTTACTGGAAATTTAAATAACTAAATGCGGAGGCTTTAATATCACCATGGTTATAAACCCAATATATGTATGGCATATCTGTAAACTCTAATCAACATTTGACCTTCATAATCGTTTCTGCACGCTCTCCTCTACATTGCAGTTGTGTGACCGCTGCATATATATAACTGTCTTTTTAATATAACTGCTGGGCAGTTTCAACCAACGCGTATCATATCCATGGTCCTTTTATAATACAGTGCTTTAATAATGTCGCCCTCTCTTTTTCGGTTCACTATATTCATTTTCTCGTTCATTGCAGTTGCATAACTCTTTTAATCCAACATAAATAACTCTCAGCAATATTATTAAACCTTTTTAATAAAACTTGGATTTTAATTACTGAACAACCAACGCTGACCTTCAAAAGCTCTGGGTCCCACAGCTTTATAAATTCTAAACTCTTCTGCTCTAATCTTCAATGCGATTAATCGCAACTTGAATACTCCTGATGCGATTGATGTATTATCCCTCGACTGCTTCCGATTGCGATTGATCGCAATCGCAACTCCCAGTTGCATGTTCCGATACTCTACCCTTTTCCGATGCGAACAGTCACTGTTCTACCGGAATTCAAACACATATCAATTATGGTTCATTGATCCATTGGGTCCGGACTTTCATCGCAATCGCGACTCTTTGTTTACATGTTCCGCTGCATAGTTTTTCTCCGATGCGATTAATCACAACTTGAATACTCCCGATGCGATTGATGTATTATCCCTCGACTGCTTCCGATTGTGATTGATCGCAATCGCAACTCCCAATTGCATGTTCCGATACTCCGCCCTTTTCCGATGCGATCAGTCACCGTTCTACCGGAATTCAAACACATATCAATTATGCTTCATTGATCCATTGGGTCCGGACTTTCATCGCAATCGCAACTCTTTGTTTACATGTTCCGCTGCACAGTTTTTCTCCGATGCGATTGGGAAAGGGTCCCACCTTATGGTACTTTGGTTCTTTCGATCATAAAGCGCTCCATATAAATTAATATATATGCTTTGGACCTTTGTGTATAAGGCGCAATATATGTAATGCGCTGCATATATATATATATATATATAAGCTTTATGTTTCAGCTTTAGTGTATCCTCCAGCGTGGGTAACGATTCTCGGAATATATACTTTTCTGCTCGGGTTAGGATTCCCGGAATATTGTGTATTTTTCCGCCTGGGTTACGGTTCCTGGAATTGTGTTTATGTATCCTTCCACCTGGGTTACGGTTCCCGAAAGTTATGTTTAGTGTATCTACCAGCTGGGGTAGTGATTCTCGAAATAACGGCTCTGCCTCTGCTTCTGCCTTTCTGTGATAACGGCTCAGCCTCTGCCTCTGCTTCTGCCTTTCTGTGATAACGGCTCAGCCTCTGCCTCTGCCTTTCTGCGATAACGACTCTGCCTCTGCCTCTGCCTTTGCCTTTCTGCTTCTGCCTTCGCTGTACCTCTGCCTCTACTGCTCAACCTCTGCCTGTCTCTACCTCTACTGCTCGACCTCTACCTTCATTGTGCAATTCCTCAACATAGTTTAATTAACAAACACCACTTCCACTGTTTCTTTATATGATTCTGCTTACCCCTGACTGTTCGAAATTACTATTAACGCACAGCATATTCAATCTTGTTCGACATTTGCTTCCTCTGCTCCTTGACTGATGCTACTCCTTACTTAGCTTTTTGCTGCCTCTGCTACCTCTCTGCTGCCTTTGTTCCCTGTCTTCTACTTTGCCTTATTTTTTGTTTAGGTGCTGCTCCTTTGTGCTCCTTTGCCATCAATGACAACATTTCCAACAGAGTTAACCAATTAAAACTCAAAATAAACTCAAGTAGGGCTCCTTAAAAGTAGGAGACACCTTAAATGCCTCTAGTTTGACCCCAACTACAATTGACTAAGCTAACTAACTCTTCCCAACTAGAATTGACTGAGCTAACTAAGTCTTCCCAACTCAGTTAACTCGTACAAGTTGTCATATGATGTGGAACTACAATTTACTTCTAATTTAATTAAGGGAAAATTAAATTAGAATCTCTTTTGATGCCATTTTCAATATTTCTTGTTGCCAATTTCAACAAATTATTCATCGCAAGTGTAACCATAGATATAGTATATTCTAGGATTCATTTTTAGATTTAAAGGTATATACTTTGATGCATATTATTTTTATTACTATACTTTTTAAACCATGGAAATTGGTAACTCTTTGGAGTGAGTTAAGCTATGCTTGGGATCAAATCAAGTGACTAACACTATAATTAAAGAGAATATCCAATAACTCATAAGCCAAAAATACTAATAACTTGTAACTTAGCAAGGGTTAAAGGGTCCCTAGGTCATGGGTTTCCACTTAGTCAACATGTGTCATCATGCGATATTGAAGAATAACTCTAATAATTCTAATCTCACTAAATATTGATAAAAAAGACTCATATTCTTTAGTTAAACCTCTTCCAATTCATTTTTTAAAATAAAAATAACCCCTACTTTTTATAAAATAAGCCTTTTTTAAACCCCAATAACTATAAAACCCCTCTCCCCCATACATTCAATATATTGTCTTTAATTTTCATAATTTTAAAACCTTTTTATAAATAAATCTGAATACTGGTTGACAAGATGAAACCCCATCTCGACAACTTAAAATGAACATCTATTTAAAAAGTATTTACTCTTTTAATTTTATCTCAAAAACTACAAAATCTCATTATAAAATGATGCATTTCTATATAATTTAATCTTATTATTAAAAAAAATTAAATAATCAAATTCCAAATATAAACCATTAAAGTAAACCTTTTTTAAACAATTAATATTATTAAATAAACAGTTAAAAAAAACATTCTGGGATGGGTGAAGTGCAAGCCCCGAAAATGATGATTGACGCTATGTGATTCATTTCACTAGTTTCAATCTCACTTCTTCACCCCTCTGAGCATCGCTCGATGCAATGAGTGCTAAGTGGACAATTCAAAAATCATGAGAAATTAGTTAGTTACAACTACCTCTCATGGAAATGGTCATAGATGAATGACTTACTTAACGCAGTTGAATCTCAAAAAATGATATCTAATATAATGCACTGCGAAAAACCCTCAATACTTAAAATATAAATAGTGAAGGGAGCTCTAATTGAATGGTTCATGAGGCACAATACTTGCTAAGGTTTTGCAAATGGGGTAGCAAGCTAAGTGGGCTTGATTGTGGGGAAAACTCCACAGTTAAGCACGCTTGAGCCAGAGGTGATCTGGGATGGGTGACCTCTCGGAAAGTCCTGGTTATCGGACATGATGTGATTCATTTCACTAGTTTCAATCCCACTTCTTCACCCCTATAAGCATCACCTGATGCAATGAGTGCTAAATAGACTATTCAAAAATCATGAGAAATTACTCAGTTACGGCGATCGTCATAGATGAATGACTTACCCGATGCAATGAATGCTAAGTAGATTATCAAAAATCATGAGAAATTTGTCAATAACCACTATCTCTCATAAAAATGATTATAGATAAATAACTTACTTAATACCCTTGAATTCCAAAAAATAATATCTAACAATTAAACTTATTAAATAAACCATTAAAAACATCTTAAAAAACTCGATGTTAACATCTTATTAGCAATTACTGTTAATCATAATTGTAGCCGATAGTCGAAAACACTTGGAAGTGTCTTTCAATCAACCCGTAACTTCGAACAATCCGCAAAGTTAGTGAATCAAATTCAACCAAGAACTTCTAACGGTACTCAAAGTCAAGGAACCAAATAAAATGTGGGGGATTTTGTTTTCCTTCATTTTCACTAAAAACAACTTTGAACATTTTGGATTTCATAGTAACATGATGAAATGGATTGAAATATAATATACATCTATTAAATTAAATAAAAATTAAATTCAGATTTTTTGAATTTTGACTTGTTTTAAATTTTCATTAAGAAGATTAGTCTCCCTTTAATCCGGTGTCGCTTTTCAAAAAATCTGACAATCCAAATGCTTTAATCTTTGGCAACCAAACTTTTGAAATTTTACAACTATAACTTAAATTTCTCAAAATTTCTACCAAATTTTACTAAAATCTTAATAATTTCCATAATTTTCCATTAAATTTAATGTCTAATTAAAAATTCATATATATACATATAAGACAAATGTATCAAAATATGATCAATTGGAATTCACTATCACAATACTGTGATCTTGCAATGCAAGTCCCCATTTTCAAATCCCCATGAACAAACTCGTGTCAAAGCAGGCACCCAGAAAATCCGTGTTCGAATCCCACTCAAACATCACATGGCAGACAGTGCCAATCCCACCAACTGATGTCTGAAATACGAAAGTTCTACCTAAAACGCCACCAGATCTAACTGTAAACTGGTCCAGTGCCAATCCCACTTAACCATTTATTTCCAGTAGGTTCTGTTTAGTTATTTTATGTTTTAGAGTTTTGTTTTATAGTTTATTGAGTTCAAACTATATATATATAAACAAAAATTCTACCTACAGTGTCATTTTATCTCATAGCAATTTGGTTAGGTTAGGTCTGTGTAAAATAAAATTATTTATTTTTAGTAAAACGTTTTTTTAAGTTGGGTAGGATTTTTATTTTTTATTTTTTAAGTTTGGTATTTGTATTTTAAAAATATAAATTTTTATTGTTAAAACATTTTTTTTCAAGAATGGAATTAGTATAGATTTATCTTAGATTTATGAAGCATGAATTTTTTTTCAAGTTTTGCATTCTAAAACAAATTTGCACTTCAAGAAATTTTATCTCTCTTGAGAATTAGATCTCTGGTTAAGATAGATCTACGATGGTAAGTACTTGTTAGAAATTGTAGCAAAAAAGACTCAATTTGACTTGTGCTTTAGTCAAATTGAGTAATTGGATTTTCCACATTCGCAGGATGGCTTGGAGTAGAGTTGTGCATGTAGAGATTGCTAAAATTTAGTTTCAGTAATTAATTGAGTTAGTTGAAAATTAGTTGAATAATATAACTATTAATAAGAATAGGCCAAACATGCATGGAATTTGAATTGTCTAGTTGGAGTGGAGGAAAACGCACATTGTAATTATCAATTGTATAATAGTTGAGTGTACATGGTGATCAATTTCTTGGGAATTGCGCAAGTAAATAGGGAATTCCCCTATTATTAAGTAGCTCAATTTCTTTTGAATTGCGCAAGGAAATAGGAGGAAGCTAGAAGCTTGAATTGGCTAAGTGTTGGCTAGAGAGGATAGTCAGCAGTAGAACATGTTTGCAGTGCAGGGGTAAAATCATTGTGTTCTTCTGGTTTTGATGGTTGCATGTCATTGCATGTGTTTCTAAATTGTGATTTCCATTTCGCGATATTGTAGAGGAAATTTGTAATCTCTTCTTTTCAGTTCAAATTCATCAATAGTAGCAAATTTCTATTAATTTCTACATGGTATCACTAGTTGAAATCATAATAGAAACTAGTCAATAGATATTCTCCTTCAGAAATTTCAATTTGTAGATTCAGTGAAGAAATTTTTATTCTGTGCAGAAAAATGCCTTTCAAGGGATTGAGATTGGAATTTTCCCTTGACGGAACCTCAAATTTCATAGCTTGGAAGGATAGGATGGAAGTTGTACTCGATGATAATGGTATTGGAATACACCAAAAAATGAAATTCCAAAACCAACAATATCATATGCACAATAGTTAGCCCAGTGGAAGAAGGATACTGCAAAATCAAGGAGGATCATCCTGGAGGTTGTGAGAGACCACAGTCTCGAATTTACATGAAAAGGAGACTCCATTTTCTAAGTGAAAAATTCTCACTAAGTTATTCGAAAATGATAGTGATGTCAAGAAATTAGCATTAAGGGACAAGCTCAGAAACATCCACATGCAGAAAAATGAAATTATTCCACATTACCTCTCCAGATTCACTTAGGTTTGAGCTAAACTAGGAGGAGTAGGATAAAATTTCCATCCTCTGATCCAGTGATCCTAGCTCTCCTTGGTCTTCCAAAATCTTGGCACAACTTCCAGGACTCTATAAATGGAAGGGAAAAATTACCAAATTGGGAGAGACTTTGGTGTGATTTGGTACCAAAAGAAATTCGAAAAAAAACTAGAGATGGAGTAACATCCAAAGCTGAGAAGGAAGAGAATTTCCTTGGTTGGGAAGGGAAATAAATATAAGGTAAAGAAGGCCCAAAGAAAGTGAGATTCCAGCCAGAAAAATGAAAAGAAGAAGGACCTAAGCAAGATAAAATATTTTCACTCCCATGAATATGAGCACTATGCAACAAAGTGTTTGCATAAGAAGTATAGCAAGAAGCCTTTAGAAGGAGTAGGAGCTAAAGAAGTTACCTCACAATTCAAATTAGACATCACCCTAATTCAATGCATGGTCATCACTGTAATGGGGAGTGTGTGGTACCTAGATTGAGGTGCCTTGTTCCATATGACAAGATGCAAGAATTCTTTAGTAGCCTAGAGGAGAAGGATCTCCAGATGCACATAGAACTTGGAGATGTTGGAAGGTATAGTACCAAAGGAATTGGAACTGTAACCTTTAAGAGGGATTCGGGCTCCCATCTTCATCTAAAATATGTTATGTATGTACCTAGGTTGAAGAATAATTTGATATTTGTAGCGGTATTGGAGGATAACAGCTATGATATTATTTTCAGTAAGGGGAAATCCTTTCTGAGACATGTAGCTACTAGACAAGTGAAACATATTGGATTTAGAGTGAAAATATCTACAAACATGAGGTGGAAGTTTGTGATGCACTAAGTAGCAAGGCAGAAAATGTATAGACTCGAGATGTTAGAGAGCTATGGCGCAGGCACATCGGAAACTTACACTATGGAACCTTAAAAATCATGTAGCAGATTACCACAGGTCTCCCGAAATGTACCCTTGACCAACATGGTGTCTACAAGGGATGCGCATTGGGGAAATATGTAAAATCCACCTTCCAAGGTCGAGATATCAGAGCAAGAGAAATATTGGAGCGAGTCCACTCTGATGTATGTGGACCATTTTCCACTTTCCAAGCGCTTAACCCAAAATATATGTCTTCTAATGAGAAAACTTCTTTCGTTGTGAGCAAGGTTTCAAATTTATCTATAACATTTGGAGATTCATAAAGCTTGTCCTCACTATCACCTTTCTCCTCTATGTTTTTTTTCCCCTTGCCTCCAAGTGTGTGGCTTGTCCACAAACTTCATCTAAATTTCTTAGGTTAAACATAAGGATAGTATGCTTCAAATAGGAATGTAAACCTCCTATGTATTTCAAGATTGTATCTTGAGAATGCATGTTTACTCCTAACAATAAAGCTCTCTTTCTAAACTCCTATGTGTACTCTTGAACAGTTTGGCCTTTGGTTGCCTAAATTTTTGCCAACTCATAATTGCTTTTTTCATATAGGCTAATGGATAAAATTTTCTTTTAATGGAAGAAATGAATTCAACCTAAGAAATGGAAATCTTACCATGAATTTGCATCTCCTCTCCAGTCTTGCCTCCCACCAAACTAGTGATGCTCCTTGTTACACGTTATTTTGTCACCATGACATTTGACTGTCTGTATAGGTCTATCACCACCTATATTGTGCTCCCTTAGAATTCAAAAACCATAATGTTCCTAAACCAAGTCTTGGAATTGGAGAAAAGCTCATTAAAATCCTTAAAGGTCTACCTCCGCGCTTTTTCTAGCTTTTCTTGCGGGTCTGTGGATACTTGGTCTATAAACCGCAGAAACCTCTGCACGCTCTGCTACTAAATTTTGCGGACCCTGTAAAAAGTCGAATTAAAAAAATGTAAATTTTAAAAGCCTAGCTGGTCGAATATTCTCCCAACTGGAAGCTTCTAGAGGCGCGATCAGTTCAAGCTTTATCCCTCCACTCATGGAGCTTATCCCTTGGTCCATGGAGCTCAAATCCCTTCATGAAAGGAATCCATCCCCCTGTTCATGGAACTGAAACTACCTCCATTTCCCTATAAATTGAGCTCAAGTTTCAGTCTCAAGGGTAGACATACATGTTAGTTGCTGAAGAATTTCTCAAGATAGCATACTCTCTACACTAGTTGTTGTTGACATAAGAATGATCACACCCTTATGCCCATAACTCAATGTTGGTTCAAAGAGAGGAAGGCTTTTCAAAATGGAGGAACAAATTTTCAGGACCCCAAGAGAAACTTGTGTGACATCAAGGCATCAGGTTGTAAAGTTACTATTTTCATTCAAAGATAATACATATGGATCTCCTTTTCTCATTGAGTTGTTCTTATGCTTATTTGAATAATTCAATACCTAGACTCCTTGATCACTAAGTTAGATTTGTTGTTATTAATTGTTATATGTTGCAGGTGCTTTTAATTCTTTTGTCTGTCTTTGATTGCAGGTTCTACTTATTGAAGAAGCCTCTTTGGAGCGACTGGATAAAAGACTGCACTGAACGTTGGATTTCAAGGTAGGGGCATGTCCTCTTTCTTTGTTTATAATAATTTTTAATTGCAAATAATCTAGAGAAAACAATTTACAAATGGATGTTTGTTTCTAGCTATTCATAGAATACTAGGGAGATTGCTCTTGTCCACAGGAGGGATTAATCCGCATAACCAAATGGCGACTCCACTGGGGATTAGAACTTAGTTTTCCTTTTTTATTTTTCAGTTTGAATTTTGAGAGTTTTCTAATTTTGATTTTTCTGAGATTGGGTTGGGTAGATAACTTTTGAGAATCCCTGAAAAGAAAAAGTTGAATATTTATTTTTTCTGTACTTTTCCTTTCCTCCACAGTTTTTATTTGAAAACAATGCGACAACCTCCGCAGTTTGTAGTTCAGAACAGTACGATACTGCTCTGTTCTCAATTAGAACCTACGGACCTTTGGAAATTTTTTGAAAAAATAAGTATTCTCTTTTTAGGAGCCAGATCACATGATTCTTTGTGTTTTCCCGAGTCTATCTTAGTTGTCAAATCTTATGTGTGAATTTCTTTTCAGCAACTTTTACGTCAGACTCTGTTAAGTTAATTGGGCGTTTTGAATATTATTTTTTGAGAAATTCTTAATTTGATTTCCTTTGGTCCTTACTTGGAGGTTTGTCTCAATCTCTTAACAATTTTGCATTTTTTTCTTGTTAATCGCCTTTTAGTGTTTTTCCTTTTGACCTTTGAAATTCTTACACAATTTTCTTTAATTACACTTGATTGGTTCCTTAGATTACATTAGTGAAGGATAATAGCCTTGTTGTTCTTTTGCTTATTTGGAATCATCTTATGTACAAGAATTCTCTTGCATAGATTACATTTGCATACTTAGAATTCTCATTTTCAAAATATGAATGAAAAATGTGCATAGATTACATTTGCATGGTTTTCAAGTGAATTGTGCACAGATTACAACTACATAGTTTATATTCTAGAAAAATCAATCGTAGATTTAGATCAGCTTCTTTGATTTGAATTTACATGTTTTTATGCTTGTTTTAAAAACATAAAAATAAAAATTGGAATTGATTAGAATTAGTTTTTCTTGTTGAAATTAGTGCATTAGACAATTTGTTATATTTTCTCTTATTTATCAACTTTTGCAATGTTGGAATTGAATGGAAACTCTCTCCTTACTTTAATTAGGATTCATCGAATTGAAAAGATTACATTATCATATTCGATTTCATTTAGTTTTGGGTCAATTCATAACACCATTGGTTTCGTATCCATTTACCCTTTAAGTAATAACAACCCAAATAACACATCGTTAAATAAAATTCATCTAGACATTTTTATATTTTCTAGGGCTCTTTCCACCAATCTAGCTTAGGCTAGTGCTTTGGAATAGGCTATAGTTAACTTTCCAAAGCAACTAAACAAACAATAGTATCTTGTGATAAGGGAAAATTCCAATTGTTGCAATTGTGCTTTGGGAAGCTCTTCTTAAAAGAGTCAAGCACGAGATCATGTCAAACCCAGTGAGGTAATCGTACCTATCTCATTGGCAAAGATAGAAGATGTGCACGTAATACAAATGGTAAACCTCGGATTACCCATTGTCGAGGAGCCTGGGGTCACTTGTTGGCAAACCTCGGATTTACCATGTCGAGGAGCCTTTAAGGAGATTGAGCTTGATACTCTGCCTTTGCGTGTATATTAGATCGTAGACTGTCCCCCCAGGTGCATTTGTCTCCATTGGTGACCTTAGTGACCATAATATTTAGGATTTTTCCCAAGGTGACGGTGGAGGGAAGGTCCCACTATACCTGGAGCAGATGTTGACTAGACTCACTTGGACTTTCCGGAGGGTGCACTTCACTTCAATATGGCATAGTGTACGTACTTGCACCGATATTTTTCATTAAGAATGTTGTCAGGGTAACTGTTATGATAGCCAATTTTTCACATTGATCTCTGTGACATTGGATTTCATCACCAACTGGTGATTTCGCTGTGAAAACAAATTGTTTGTGTGTGGTTTAACTCCTAGATTTGATAGCGTGTGTTCATTTGTTTGTTTTTACTTTTTAGAGACCTTAGGTGTGGATCAGGGGAAATTTTAGGGGCGAATTTTAAAGGGTTTTAGATTTTAGAGGGGTGAAATTTTTATATAAAACCCATTTTGTATAGTCTTATACAGTTAGCCCTATATTTATTTTAAAAATAAATAATTATTATTTGTTAGCCAAAACAAATAAATGTGCATAAACATTTAAAGGATGGATTCGCCTCCCGATTTCTGGTTTGGAGTGGATTTGAATGGCATTCACCACGATTTACTAGGTAGGAGGGGGATTGGAGTTACATTCGGCCCCATTTTTTATTGGTTGGGGTTTCACTATGCTTTACTGGTTGGGGTTTCACTGGCATTCTCATGGACACATAAGAATCCATGCCGATGGATATCCTCCACCATACGCGTTGTAGGTGGGGTCTCTATCACACAACAATACCCAAAGATGCCCTGTCTCCTTTCATATCATGTGAAATATGTAGCTCCCCAGTAGTTAATTCTGATCCTCTAATATAGTATCTAGGGGTCTGGCCAAGGCTCAAACCATGGCCACTGCATACCCACCTTCATATGCTTCTTCTCCACCCTATGATCTTCTCCTAGTAGCTGTAGTGGTCGTGATTCTTGTGGTGCCACTTTTTTTTTGAAACAGAGCAATCTGGTGGAGATGGAGGGTGAGATAAATCCAGTCTTGGTCATGGCGGTGCCCTTGGTGTTGATATTGATCATAAGGTGGCTCTCTTCCTCTTCCAACACTAATAGGATTTATACATTCTTAAGTGGTGGGGATCCCTCTTCCATTCACAGGGCTGGGAGATCTCCTATTGGCGTGGCCATTGTGCTTTTGATTGTTCTGCTCATGATCTGGTACCAGTCCTCTGGAGTCCATGATGATTCAGTGGAATAAATCTTGAGGTCGGCCATAGATAGATTGATTGAGTTCTGTGTGTATTCTTCTCTTCTTATCATTATTTTAATTCTTCTGTATGTATTCCTTTAGATATATTGCAATGTCGAGGTTATAATTAGCTATATGCTGTATAAAATAACAAATCGGAAATCTTTATATAGTGATCTATACGAATTTATGTTTTTTTATCAGTTTAATTGAAATGAGAAGGATAATTTGTTGCTAGATCCAGGAAATTTATTCATTGAAAAAAAAAAGAATCCATGCCAATGAAGGTGGTATGGAGTTGGGTGTGAGAATGGCTGAGTAGTGAGGCTTGAATTCCAGGATCTCGACCTCGTCATTCAAATAAGAAGCAACATCAATTGAAATGGAATCATTTCCATCAGCAGTGAAAGGAGCAGTTGAAGCATCATAATTCCCGGCAACAACAGCCGAACCAACAGAACTACAAGCATCCCCAGAAGCAGTACCAATAGCATTTTCATCATCAGTTGAACAAAAAATTGATTGGGGATCCATCTTATTTAGACTTTAATCACCCTTTGCTGCAAGCTTCCATGCATAGTCTTCTTTCATGGATACTCTCATGAAATATCTATATCCTAGCAACATCAGATTCTAAAGTGGAGAGGTAATCCCTTTTTACAATTTATGCCCTTTACTTCCTTCCTTAAGTTTCAACCAAGATCAGTAAACAGGAGTTCATGTAGTTCAACATTCCATAGTTCTAAGTAGTGGTACCCTTGTGGTAGAAAGAATATACCATGAAGGAATACTAATCACAAATGATTTGGTAGATATTCATGGGAAAAACTAAGATATTTATAGGTCCTACCATTGCATCTCTAATTGTTGTATTAGCCACTAAAATTCCCTTTTATTCCACCTAGTATCTTGTTTCCATAGGGTGCCACCTAAAAAAAAGTATCTAAATTCACCCTGCAAACTTGATTAACCTTTCTCAAGATGATACCAAGTTTCTATGTCCTGTGAGACCCCTTAAGGTATATTCTAAGCATGATGGAGCATTTTTCCTCAACCTAGCGATACAAGGAGCATTGTTTCTCAATCCAGAAACACACATGAGTACTGTTTCTCAATCCAGTGACATAGAGGAGCATTGTTTCTTAATATAGTGATACAAAGGAGCATTATTTCTCAAGCCAATGACACAGGGGAGGATTTCCCGCTCTAAGAAAGGTCTTCTTATGCTTCCAAACCCTATTGTTAAAGAATATTTTTTTGGGGGGTTTTAGTCTCCTCTAGGACCTTAAACATTGATGTATTTTAAGTTCCAGTTGGATTGTTTTCTTATTATTTTGTTTGTATTTTTATGTCTTGAATTTTGTGATGGAATCACAACTTAAAGATACTGAGTCTATCATCATAGAACATGAAATTCCATGGATGTGCCACTATTATGTTAACCCTTCTTCATAGGAGTGTCAAGTCTGCATGTTGAAAGTGTTGATAATGAATGTCGAATCATATAAAAATTGAGCTTATCTCATGGATGTTGAGATAGTCATCAGTTGAATCTGAGTTTTTTCCTTCATACACATTCTAATACTGCCATTATAAGACAGTTTAAGAGAAGGTAAAGATCTTGTCCCAAGAGTTACATTCAATATAGCCACAAAGACACCAAACCCATTACATCATGAAGATATTATAGGTGTGCCAAGATTTTTATTGAGAGACCAAACAGGTTTATCACCTCTAAGTGACAGAATATATGCT
This sequence comes from Pinus albicaulis, assembly GCA_034641835.2. NCBI lineage: Eukaryota > Viridiplantae > Streptophyta > Pinopsida > Pinales > Pinaceae > Pinus > Pinus albicaulis. Next base: position 1,362,837,430 of record CM076572.1, read on the forward strand.
TAGACAGTCATTATACACTAAGAGGTCAAATGAATGTTTAATATATTGCCACATTCATCCTAGAGAACATATGTTTGTTGAGAATGTCATGTAATACAAATTCTATAATATTGTTGAAGTTGTTTGTCAATATGTCAAGACATATATTTCTAGGTCCATTCATACTTTTCAGACATATATATCAGATCTGTCTCCAAACAACCACTGAGATAGTCACCATAGGAACCTGAATTTTGTTTACTTGAATGCTGGAAAATGAGGCATCTGAATCCACAAATTTAATCTGTTATTTGAATGTCAGAGGCATGAACTCATATTTACAAAATATAGGATGATATTAATTGTTTTTTAGCATAGGATCTATATCTGGAAGCAATGAAGTAGAAAAGTATGTAGGCACTTACATGATACTACAACGTATTTCTTAAAATGATACTTAAAGGCTCCATTGAATTATATCAAATGAAATTTGTTGGTGTAAGGATTTGATTTACATAAGTCACAATGATAAAACAACGACCAGATCTATCCATTCAACATAAATGATAAAGACACTCGTGACTCAACCACAAGTTTCAAAGCAGTGAAGAATTCAAAAATTTTGCCACATTTGAATGGATCTGACTTTTATGTCAAGCGTATGATAAAAGAAGGTAAAATGAGAGAATTTGTAGAGTACGATGCTTCCAAATTTATATCCTTTCTCCATTAGTTTTAATTTTACATGTATGTATTTTTTACAAATTTTCTTTGTACAACTTGGTTATTGAATTTGTTCTGAGGTATTGTCTTGGACAAGTCTTGGTGTCGTGGAACTATCTTTATTATGGCTCTCTGGATTTTATTTTTGGTTGATTTATTTGCAGTCTTGGATTTTCACTTTTCAAAATTGTAATCTTAAAATTTTCTACATTTGTTCACTTATGTTTTTTCTAAAGAAATTAGGTGCTTAGATCAAGGTCCATGCCACTGTTTAAACCAATAGCTCAGATAGATTTGATAAGAGTTTGATATTATGTTAATGAGGAAGCCATGACATTCATTTATGCATTGACACCTATACCCTGGTCACACATCGTTATGTGGTATGGTATGGGACTAGGTTTAAATGAGAATTGGATCTTCTCAGAAACCTTGAACAAGTTTGTGTCATTTGCCCTCTTTGACAAAGCCTACAACTTATTATCATTTAAATATATTAAGTCCAATGTATTTCAGCAACTTTGTCATGACAAGTTTGGCTTCCGACTGAAGAGATATCTAGGAGAAAAATTATCCTATGGGGTCACCCACTTTTGGTGGGTAACACACCTTAAATAGAATTAAAAATATTTTACGCTTTTAAAATTTTGTTTATATATGTAGATTGATAGATCATCTTTTTAAAGCCAAAATAATGTGCTATTGTACATGTTGTCAATGGAGAGTACATTGCACGGTTGTAAAATGAAACTGTAAGTTTCAGAAGTGAAAGTGACTTGTCATTCTTTTGTTTTTGCAATAGCTATGTGAATGCTTATTATATGCTTTTCAATGTTCTTATGGTTGTGATTTTTCATGATATAGTGACTATCTTCACTGAGAGTTCAAACTTGATATTGATTAAAATACTGCCCATACCTGAAACCACAAGCAACCGAAAATTCATTATCACACCTCTGTTAGGTGATAACAAATCCCAAGCAGTGTAATCATTAATACTAAGTTTGTTTGATTCTTTTTCTGTAAGAATAAATTTACAAGTTCTTGTGTCCCCTCTTTATTTATGAACATTGTCATAGTTCATGATCCTCCCTTTTTCTCTTGTTTCTATTGAGTGTTTTTTTATTTATATTGCATATATTATGCATTTGACATAGATAACAGGTTATTCTAGCAGAAATGTCTCTTTTCTTTCCAAGAAATGTAAATCTGGTAAGTTCAGGGGGATGCAAAATTTGCAGTTTTGTACAATGCATGAGAATATGAGTACGTTACCAATAAATTATTTAATTAATATTTTAAGCTTGTGACTTCTCAGTAGATGGGAATTGTCATGCACTTTCATATGATAGGTCTTTGAGAATACTGAAGAATTTGTAACATGGATATAATCTTCATGGTATGAACGCATCATTTTTTGAAAGTTGGCATTAGGTATGAGTTGTGATTGTTGGGTATGTGTTATATTCTTTCCACGACTAGTAATGCGTGGGGGGGTTATAGGGGGGGCATAAGCCCCCCTTGTACGTTGTGCCAGGTGCAGCAGGGGGGTCGCAGGGGGGGCGGCAGCCCCCCTTGTTGGCGTCTGGCATAGCGCTCGGGAAAAAAAATTTGGACCTTATTTTCGGTGGGCGGACCCGCCCATGGTTGTATGCATGGGTTTGCACATGGTTTTGGGGTACGATGGTTTTCGGCCCCTGGTATTTTGTAGATCCAGTGAAGGGAACTACGGTCATGTTCTAATCCAGCGTTAATGGATTGGGGTTTATGTATGCTTCGACATGTATATATATGTGTTGTAACACTAAAAGGAATATAATGAAAAATCAAGCTAGTCGTCCCGATTTGGGATCCAGGGGAAAATATCTGTGTTTATCTATTTTATGTTTTATGCTCTCGCTATTGTTTATTTTCTGTTTTAAGATTCATTTGTAGATAATTTCTGTACAGGTTTAAAACCTACATTTGGTATCAGAGTTGTTTCGGCTTCAAGGGGACACCTTTGTTGCTGAGGGTTTTTTGCTCGGGCCTGTGGTAGACCCTGTTTAGTGGGAGATCTGTGGGATTGATTCTTGCAGTGAAAGAAGATGGCGAGTAGTGGAAAGATAGAGATTGATAAATTTAATGGTCAGAGTTTTGAGTTGTGAAAGCTCAAGATGGAGGATCTGCTGGTGGATAAAGACCAATGGATCGCGGTAGATCCAGGTACTAAACCAACGGCAATGTCAGATGAAGACTGGAAGAAGTTGGATCGGAAGGCGAAGAGCACAATACGGTTGTGTGTCTCAGATTTTGTATTGTTGAATGCATTTGGGGAAGTTACGGCGAAGAATTTGTGGGACAAACTTGGGACTTTCTAACAATCTAAGTCTTTAGTGAATAAATGTTTCCTGCAGAAAAAGTTGTATAACCTGAGGATGAAGGATGGAGACTCGGTGACAGAGCATCTGAACGCCTTCAATATTGTGGTAAGTCAGTTGTCATCTGTTGATATTAAAATCTCAGATGAAGGTAAGTGCATCAGTTTGTTGTGTTCTCTACCAGAATCGTGGGACAGCCTGGTTATTGCAATAGGTAGCAATAAAACTACCTTGAATTTTGATGACATTGTCTCAGCCTTATTGTCGGAGGAAATGAGACGGAGAAATATGGAGGGTCAGAATGGAGATGCCTTATCTGTATGAGGAAGGTCCCAGAACAGAAACAAGAATAAGGTTTGAAGTGGGAGATCTAAATCTCCTAGAAATTTTGTAAAGGTGTGCTGGAAATGCGGAAAGGAAGGACACTACAAAAAGGACTGCAGATCTAAAGCTCTTAAGAAAGGAAAGGGATCTGATGATGCTCCTTCTGTAGAGGTAAAAACCACCTCGGAAGAAGGTGGGGATGTGTATTTGGCTTCTTCTTCAAATACAAATGTAGATCATGATTCATGGTTGATTGACTGAGGTGCATCCCTTCACTTCACTCCCCATAGGGAGTGGTTTTGCGAGTATGAGAAATATGATGGCGATGATGTCTTCTTAGATCATGATAGGAAGGCCAAAATCATCGAACGTGGAAAATTCAAGTTGAAGCTGCAATGTGGAAGGATAAGAACACTTCCTGGTGTTCTGCACATTCCTGCATTGGCCAGAAATCTGATTTCTGTAAGCAAGATGGATGATGCAGGTGTAAAAACAGTGTTCGAGAAAGATACCTGTAAGATGGTTCGGGGAGCACTGGTATTAATGCGGGGAGTTCGGATTGGAACTCTATACAAGCTTCAGGGTAGCACTTTTATTGATGGGTGCAACAGTTTTGTGGTTCCTGAAGGTGGAGCAGAAAGCCTAGCGGTCTCTGGAGAAAAGACCATGCTATGGCATCAAAGGCTTGGACATATTGGAGAGAATGGCCTTTGGATATTGCATGGAAATGGTATGGTAGAAGGTATGTCTAATAGCTCTCTGGATTTCGATTTATGTGAACAAGATATTAGAGCTTGTGCACAGTGATGTGTTTGGACCTGTGCCGATTCCACCACTGGGAAAGTCCATGTACTATGTTTCATTCATAGATGACTTCTCAAGGAATACATGGATAGATTTCTTGAGGAAGAAATCTGAAGTCTTTGACAGATTTAAAGAATTTAAGGTTCTGGTGGAAAACCAGACAGAGAAGAAGACAAAGGTGCTGAGGACAGATAATGGTGGGGAGTTCTGCAAGAAGGAATTTGAAGAGTCTTGTAAGAAGTGTGGTATAGCACGGCAAAAGACTACTCCATACACACCTCAGCAAAATGGAGTTGCAGAAAGAATGAACAGAATGCTGATGGAAAAAGGCAAGAAGCATGCTCAGTCGTACCAGGTTAGGACAAGAATTCTGGGCAGAGACAGTGGAGATTGCATGTTACTTGGTTAACAGATCACCTTCATCAGCGTTGGAAGATAAGACTCCACATGAGGTATGGACTAGTAAGAAACCCTCTCTTTCACATCTGAGGGTATTTGGATGTGATGCATATGTACATGTTCCAAATGAGAAAAGGACCAAGTTGGATAATAAATATGAAAGGTGCATCTTTATTAGGTATAAGGATGGTTTAAAGGGTTACAAGCTTTGGAACCTGGAAACAAGGAAGGTTGTGTACAGCCGAGATGTGGCGTTTAGAGAGGTGAAAAATGTTGTTAAACATAAATTCCTACCAAAGGAACCTGAGAAGATAGACTTTAAGCTAAAGGAGGATGAATCAGACTCTACAACAGAAGAAGACTCAGAAGAGGAAGAGCCACAAACTCCAGCTGTGAGAAGATCAGTTCGGGAAAGAAGGCAACCAGAAAGGTATAGTCCATCTACTTTCTGTTCAATTTTTTCCTTAACTATAACTGATGATGATCCGAGAACTGTCAGGGAGGAAGTAGATTCAGAGGATGGAAAACTCTGGAAGGAGGCCATGGTTGATGAAATGGCATACTTGCAAAAAAATGAGTGTATGATCCGGTGGAGTTTCTCGTCGGAAGGAAGCCCATCTAGAGAAAATGGGTGTTTAAGAAGAAGATGAATGTAGAAGGAAAGGTCGAGAAATACAAAGCTCGGTTGGTAGAAAAAGGTTATTCCTAGGTGCCAGGAATTGATTTGGTGATATTTTTTCTCCTGTTGCCAAATTTACTTCTATTAGATTACTTTTATTTGTTGTTGTTGCATTTTATTTTGGGATAGAATAGATGGATGTGAAGACAAAATTTCTTCATGGGGATCTAAAAGAGGATATCTACATGAAACAACCTGAAGGATTTATGGTGAAGGGGAAGAAAGAACTGGTATGAAGGTTAAATAAGTCTCTATATGGGTTAAAACAGTCATCAAGGATGTGGTATCATAAATTTGATACCTATATATTGGGACTTGGCTTCACCAGAAGCAAGGAGGATCACCGTGTTTATTTTAAACTAATTGGTGACCATGTTATTTATTTGGTCTTGTATGTAGATGATATGTTGTTGATTGGAAATGACAAAGAAATTATCTAAGATTTGAAGACCAAACTATTCTCCAAATTTGACATGAAGGATCTTGGTGCTGCAAACTATATTTCGGGCATGGAAATTAAGAGAGATCGGGCAAAGAGGAAGTTCACAACTCGCAGGAAGTATGTCGAGACTATATTGCAGAGGTTCAATATGCAGGATAGTAAACTGGTGAATGTTCCTATTCCTGTAGGTGTAAAGCTGTCTGCTAAACAGTGTCCCAAGACATAAGAAGAAGAGAAGTATATGTCCCGTGTTCCATATGCAAGTGCAGTGGGTAGCCTGATGTATGCAATGTTCTATACTAGACCAAACATTACACATGCAGTGGGAGTATTGAGCAGGTTTATGTCAAACCCAGGGAAGGAGCATTGGACAGCAGTGAAGCGGGTTTTTAGATATTTGTGTGGCACTAGTGATTATGGCTTGTGATACCAGGGAAGACCAAGATTGGAAAGAGTGTTGGACATTCATGGTTTTTTTTATGCAAACTGGGTTGGAGATCTGGACCAAAGAATATCTACAAGTGGGTATGTGTTTGGCCTATTTGGAGGTGCAGTCAGTTGGATGAGTAAAAGACATTCTGTAGTGGCTCTTTCAACTACAGAGGCAGAATACATGGCAGCCATTCATGCAAGCAAGGAAGCAGTTTGATTGCAGAGATTGTGTTCAAGTATGGGGTTGGTGTAGCAAGCTATAAGGATAGACTGTGATATCCAAAGTGCAATTTTCTTGGCTAAGAACCCTGCTTATCATTCAAAGACAAAAAACATTGATGTTCAATATCACTTTGTGAGATATATGGTTGAGGCTAAAAGGGTGTTGCCGGTAAATATGGACACCTTGAAGAATGTTGCAGATGCATTGATGAAGTCTATGAGCACTCTAAATTTCTCCTTTTGTAGAGAAAAATTGGGTGTTGCAAAGTTGGGCTAATGACTTAGCTCTCTTGTGGTCCCCTACGGAAATAAAACAACAAGTGGGAGAATGTTGGGTATGTGTTATATTATTTCCACAACTAGTCATGCGTGGGGCCGCGATAGCCTTCCGACGCTGTGCCGGTTACCGAGAAAAAAAAAAAATTTGTAATTTTATTTTCATAGGCGGACCCACCCATGTTTTGTGCATGAGTTTGCACATGGTTTTTGGGTACAATGGTTTTTGGCCCTTGGTATTTTGTAGATCTGGTCAAGGGAACTACGGTTATGTTCTAATCCAGGGTTAATGGATTGGGGTTTATGTATGCTTCGGCATGTATATATATGTGTTGTAACACTAAAAGGAATATAATTTAAAATCAAGTTGGTCGTCCTGATTTGGGATCCATGGGAAAATCTCTATGTTTATCTGTTTTATGTTTTATGCTCTCGCTATTGTTTATTTTCTGTTTTAAGATTCGTTTGTAGATAGTTTCTTTACAGGGTTAAAACACACTAGGGTAATTTTTTTTTCAATATTTTGGTAGGAGATTTGGATTTTTCATTAATATTTTTTGATACTAGAGTTAAAATGCAAGCAACAAAAACAATGAGGTAAACCGTGCAACTATTCCATAAAAACCGTCTCTGTGATTTAATAAAAAGGGGATTTCTTCCATTTTGAGTGCAGTACCTACTCCTTGGTTGCTTTCATTTCAAAACATTTTCCATAGCTCCATTGCACCTCTTCCTTTATTGGTATGATTGTATTTAGCGGTCTCATCTATTGATTTCACTTACTTGTGGACATCAATGTTACGTGTTTCTTTGATTGAGACCTTCAGATTGGCAGATGTGAAATTAAGATAAGAGGGAAGATATACTATCTTGGTTGTCCATTGATATAAATTCAAGTTTTAATATGTCATTGGCCTTATGGATATGCAATCTTAATGCATAATTTACCCCATCCTAAGGTCCATATGCTAGTGACCAATATTGAAGCTCTATACTTATTTCCAATCTTTTATACTTATTTACAATGGTATGAATACCTACAAAACAATTTTTGTTTTATTATCTTATACTACTTTCCACCTTACATTTTAGGAAAGCATACATTGTTCATATCCATTGGAATTTTCAAGGTTTGAGCTGGTGTTTGCATCCAAGGCATCAAATGCATTTAGCATAACATGTCTGATTTTTAAATTTGACGTAACACTCAATATTGTTGGGTATTAAATTTTAATGTTTGTTTTTGTTCTATGATTAGATGGTGGGGTATATTTCTGAAAAAAAATCCATTTTTGGTGAGGATTTGTTGAAATGTATGCTTAGAATATTTATGTACAAAAAAATTCACTGGCTGATATGGAATTTTTAAGTCATCTTGGTAGAAGAGCATACTATATGTTGATGATGTTACCCAAAACAAACTCTATTTTTCTTTATTGAATACTTTATGATATTTTTTTCTTTCATGAAATTTTGGGATCCTCAGCCTGGATTTTCCATCTCTATTGGACACAAGGAAATATGTGCCTCCCTTGGTTAAATCTCATTTTTGAGCATCAGCGTCATGGGGCTTTCACATTTTTTGGCAATGAGTAGCTACATAATTATTCTTTGTCCTTCTAGAGAGTCTTAATCCCAATTTGTAATTTTTTATTTTGAAAAATATATTTATATCTTTGATGTACAATGGTACTTCCCTTAGGCATGCAGAAGAGTCCCTGCCACTCCCCTGGTCTATCAGGATGAAAATTGCATTGGGTGAAGCAAAAGGTCTGGCAATTATTCATGGAGGGGCTGAAAGACCAGTGATTTATCGGGATTTTAAAACATCCAATATTCTATTGGATTCGGTTTGTACCTACAACTTCAAAATTATGAGATGGATCAATGTTACACTTTGGATTCTCTTAAGTCTTTATGGAGAGATATGCACTTGGTGCAGGAATACAATGCCAAGCTGTCTGATTTTGGACTAGCAAAGATGGACCTAAGGGAGACAACACCCATGTTTCAACTCGAGTTATGGGACATATGGTTATGCTACTCCAGAATATGTAATGACTGGTGAGCATTTTAACCAGTTTAAAACCTGTGGCAATGATATCTTGGTGAGGAAATTTTAAGATTGATACAGATCAACAAGAATTCTAGCCTCTTTAAGGGTCTTGTCTACTAAATGCAAGCAACAAAAATGACAAGTTCATTCTGGGAGAATTGTTCAGGTCTCGACCTATTAGCCTAATGTTGAATGTAGACCAACCAATGTTCAGGACTCAAGACAGTTTATGTGAGGTTGAATTTTCCTTAATTTATGAAAAAGGTATCTAAACATGCATACGTCTACTAAAAGAAAAATGTGTTTGGTGATACAGATTTAATTTGATCTCAATGTACTCTTCATTGTATTCTCTCTTATTCTTGACTTACAGATTAGCATAGGCATTGCCTTTTTTACATTGCCTATTACTAATGTGAATTTTAATAAAAGTTAGCATATACATTTCATATATTTACAAAGATAAACAAGAGTAATTGAGTTAATGATTAAGGTTGGAAGTCAGGACAGTTTGCAAACTGCATTTTTGTTCAGTGTCTGGATGGATGCATCCAACAATAATCCTATTAAAACCTTTAGATGGAGAGGTTATTATAATACAAAATTTGGCTTTCTTCAGTTCATACTATCTAGGGTTTTAGCTTTACTAGTTCACACTCTACTGTTTTAGAAATCTTCCAAGCTTCAAAATCACTCATATTTTTTTGAGAATTTATAGTCTATAAAAAATTGTTTCAGATGACTAAATACCCATACCAATAGAGAGTTAGTTGAGGCAACTTAACTTGTATATATCATTACCCTTAAAAAAAATTGTAGCCACCCTCTTAGACCCTATCTCTCTACAGTCACCCCCTTTGAATCCTAGTAAACTTGACATGAACATGAGGTATTTACTCCCATTCCTCCTTACCCTACAAGGAAACAAAATTATTGTAGTCTCTATTAATATTTAAGTATATATCATATCTCTTACTATATCTAGGCAGCTATAGTAATGGGCAGAAGATTGGAATCATGTAAAAGGAAACTGTTAATATAAGATGTCAAGTATGATATGTTAAACCGTGAGTAATATCCTTGTGACAATATGTTGTAATTTTATGTTTGAAAAGTATTTTGAGATAGCCACAAAGCTGGAACATGATGGATATTGTATTTGTTTTTCAGTCCTTCTAATCAAACCTTAAGCAACACAACATTCATAGGTTAAGGCCTTCAAACTGTCCTATAAATTGAAGCATGTGTGATTCAAATTTTTACATTGTTTAATTTGTTACTTCGTACATTTTGATTTTTACATCCTATAGATATCCTCTTGGATGATTTTTTTCATCTTTTATTTGGTTGGTAAGAGATGGTCAAATTCATATAGGGAATATTTGAATGGAGGAAGTTGGTCCATCATAATACTAATTGAATCAACGAGATCAAGCCGAATGAGTAGTTGTTTCAATGGACTCTGATGAGCAAAAGGCCAAGTATGGATACCGATCATGTCCCTTTGTTGTATCAACGGATTTTTGAGCATAGTGTAAAAGAGGGACAAGAAAAAACATTGTCTCAAGTAGGAATGGGTGAGCTGCAAACTCTATAAGGATGATGGGTTGAGTAATTGGCTACTTGCATTGAAAAATGTGACAAAGGAGGATGATCTATACTCCCTTTGTAGAAGACCAATTAGACTCTAGTAAACTAGGTACCCAAACCTTGGAACCATTTAGAGCTCTGGGTTGGGCCAAGAGTGTGCATGAGTGACATCTCGGTAGATATGTCTTGAAAAATATTTGAGAAAAACTACCTCTCAAGAAGTGCCAAGGACCCATAGCCCTTGTTGAGTCAGGGCTGAAGTGCATGTTGCAAACTAAAGTGAGGTCTTGTGAATAGTACCCCTAGATAAGTATATGAGTTTTTTATCTCGATCTCCTCTCCTTTGAGAAAGAAATGGTGATCAGGGAGAATTTCCTTAAACACATTGAAGATGATGACTTTGGTTTTGACAGTCAACTGATGAAGATCACAGAAAAGGGCCAGGGCATCAAGTTGTCTTTGCAATTTGTCTGGGGATGAGACTAGAAGGGCCACATCATCTGCAAACATCAAAATATAAATTAAGACATGGTGTAGAAGGCAACCATTGCCATCTTGGATGTGCTCATGCAAGGACTCCAACTTTTCAATATAGATCCAAATAGTGTAGGGGACAAGAGGCAACCTTGTTTTACCCCAATGATACTTAGGATAAAATCTAATAGCATGTGTGTTGGTGCATAGATGACCAATGATTGACTCATAAAATGCATAATGGTTGAAAAAAGGGTTTCTGAGATGCCAATATCTCTGAGTATGTGGAATAAATCCTCTACGGGGATAGAGTCAAAAGCCTCTTTGAAAGTCTATGAAACAACAGTAAAAATTCCAAGAGCAATATTGGGCTTCCTCAATTATGGCCTAGAGTGTAAAGATGTGATTAATAGTCTGGTGCTCAAGTTGGAATCCATCATTTCCTCTATCTCTATGTTGCATCTTCTAAAGCTCCCTAAATAGTTGCAGGTGGAGGGATGTAGCATAGAGCTTCCAGAAGCAAATCACAACAAATAGGTTGAATGGGCTGCAAGGTACATCAGAAACAATATGTAGTGGGAGCATGAGTGCAACTCCTATAATGTAATATCTAACTTCTGAGGTCCAAGACCTAGAGGGTCAAATTCTTCATCTAAGATATAAAATGTTACAAAGTTGAGAGTCTAAGAGAAGAAAGGGTCCCTCTCAAGAACTTGAGAATTAGGAGAAATATCTTTATTGAAGGTTTCCTGCTGAAAGTGATCAATTTTTGGTGGAGCTATCACCTACTAATTAGGGATAATAAGGAGAAATTGTTGGCCTCTAAAATTGTATTGTCAGTAGGTGAAAATCTCCTACCATATAAAGCTTAGTGAAGAATCCCCTGATGCAGGACTAGATAAATTGGAATATCTGATGTTTTGGAAGATCTAATATTGTGCATATAGGTTTCTCTTTGTAGAGACCTCGATCAGTGGGAAGGAGGTTGCCTTGTGTGATTGTAAAAAGGTCCTTGACAAAGACACTATTGCAAGGGTCTCATGGGTGGAGGTCAGGGGTCTCCTCGAGATCTCATGAATCTGCATGCTGAGGTTGCACTTCTCTCTACCTACTGAGGACTACAAAAGAGGGAGATGATTATCTTGTTGTGGGTTGATGGGATTTATTTTAAGGCTCCTCCATTTGAGTCTGTTGTGGGTGGCAAAGTCGACAAGTCGAATTGTGCCCCGACTGGATGAATTTGCGACACCAAAGCTTGTTTATTCAACATAACAGAAAATATATTTTTTCAAGTGATATTGTTGTTGAAGTCATATAAGGAAGCCTCTTTACAGTGTCGTTGAAAACAAGAAAAAAAATCATGTGAAAATCCCTTGAATTTGAAGAGGAATCATCGAAAAATATATATGCAAAAATCATTTTGAAAATATTTAAATGCAAACTATTTATCAACAGTTTATAAATATCATTTTCTTTTGCAAATATCAACAATTTGAAAATATCAACAGTTTATAAATATCATTTTTTTTGCAAATATCAACAGTGTATACATCCCAATTTTCTTTTACATGTATACAACCTTAAGACAACAACTAGTATTCTAGTTTGGTTACTAAACATAAAATTCTATGAAATACATGACAACTATTGGCTTCTCTCAGCCCAATGTTTGAAGGTAGAGTCCTGATTTCCAAGATCCATGTCTTCTATCATTTGGTGAAATATGTATTCCTTGAATTCTGGAATTTGCTTGAACCGAATTTTTTGATACCCTATGATTTGAAGCAGCAAAATGAGATACTTTTCTAAGATTAAGGACCATATTTCTCAACATACTGCATTCTTCCTCCACAGAATTGATTTTCTTTTTTTATTGGATTTTTGTTCTCAATTATGGCATTTTGAGAAGTGCACTAGTGGTAGTTTTCATATAATTTTGTAGTTATAGAGAAGAGGGAAGTTCTCTTGCATTGAATGGATTATGTCTTCAAATAAATTCTTGGACCTCCTAGGCTTCTCTAATCCATGGATATTATTGGTAGAAATAAACAAAGTTGTCAGCCAATAGCTCTTAAGGGGTTCGAACTTCCATTCAGGACCGTGAATTCAAGATATAGGAAAAACCACACTACATTGCATACCACAAAACACTACAAGAGAGCCTAAGATCCATAGATTTTTGGAGCTAGATAAACTTGAAGGACCGAATCCAGATAAAACCTAAAGACCATACCCCCAGAAGAAAGTTCTTGGAACACCAACAAACAATAATTCACCGAAACTATAAACAAGAAGAACAGTAAGACTAAATCCAATATCTATGAGTATGTGGAATAAAGTCTCTATGGGGACAACGTCAAAATCCTTTTTGGAAGTCTACGAAACAACAGTAAAATTTCCAGGAGCAATGTTGGGCTTCCTCAATTGTGGTCTAGAGTGTAAAGATGTGATTAATAGTCTAGTGCTCAGGTTGGAATCTAGCCTTTCCTCGAGCTCTATGTTGCCTTTGCTCAAGCTCCCTAGAGAGTTGCAAGTGGAGGAATGCAACATAGAGCTTCAAAAAGCAAATCTCCACAAATAAGTCCAATGGACTGCAAGGTGCATCATAAATAGTATTTAGTGGGAGCATGAGTGCAGCTCCTATAAAAGGCATATCTAAATTCTGGGGTCAAATACCTAAAGGGTCAAATTCTACATCTAATGTTACAAAGCTAAGATTCCCAGAGAAGAAATGGTCCCTCTCAAGAACTTGAGAATCAGGAGAAATATCTTGATTGAAGGTTTCCTGCAGAAAGCGATCAATGTTTGGAGGAGCTATCACCTACTAATTAGGGAGGACTAGGAGAAACTGCTGGCCTCTAAAACTGTATTACCAGTGGGTGAATATCTCCTACCATCTGAAGCTAAAGTGAATAATCCCCTAATGGAGAACTTTGGATAAATTGGAAGATCTGATCTTGTGCATATAGGCTGCTCTTTGCAGAGACCTGGATCAGTGGGAAGGAGGGTGTCTTATGTGATTGTAAAAAGGGCCTAGACAGAGACGTTATTGCAAGGATCTCATGGGTGGAGGTAAGGGGTCTCCTCGAGATCTCATGAATCTGCATAATGAGGTGGTGTTGCTCTCTACCTGTAACTTATTTCTTTTGTGTGTGAGCTCTACAAAGGAGGGAGGTGATCATCATGTTGTGTGGGTTGATGCGAGTTATTTTAAGGCTCCTCCATTTGAGTATGTTATGGGTGGAAAAGCTGACAAGTCGAATTGTGCCCTCACTGAATGAATTTACAACATCAAAGCTTCTTTATTCAACATAACAGAAAATATACTGTTTCAAGTGATACTATTGTTGAAGTCATATAAGGAAGCCTCTGTTGCCTGCATATTAGATAAAACCTTTGTAAAGTGCCAAAATTTGTAGTGATATCTTTTGCTAATATTTGAAGTGTTTTCTTCCACTTCTAACATTGACATCTAAACTATAAAATTATAATATAACTTCATACATATAACCTATAAAATTCTAATATAACTTCATACATTGTGGTGCTCTCTCTAAAAAAGGTTCTGAGAAATCCCCAAGCTCAGAAATATTTCCTTCACTGAAAACTATCAAGTCTCTGCATCTGAAAGAATTTGAACAAGAATAGTTTTAATTCCCATAAAACATACCGGTCCCCATTTTTTTAACCATATTCTTCATCTCATGGATTTATTTGCAAAGCAGCAGGGAGTTCTAATAATGTTGTAGAATCTATATTTGCACAACAATATTTTTGCTAGAGTTTTCTCTTCATGGATTTTGTGTAATGGGTCTGTTTAAATTTGAATATTATGTTGCCTTCATGATCACTAATCAAACTCATCACCACTACTACACATGGTGTCATCACCAAGAGCTACACAAACATCATTTGGCTCAGAGTCCGAGGACTCCTCAAACTCCTCTCCAACCTCAATATCAGTGCTAGTAGTAGCATGAGCAACAACACTACAAATAGCAGAACTAGAAGAACACGTTTTCCAAACTGCACGAGAACTACTTTCCTCATGAGTCACCATGTGCCATGCTTGGTCTCAGTGGTTCGCTTCCTTCAACTCATGGTTCAACTACCATATATTCATTGGAACCAACACCCTGAACTCCACTAGACAACTATTCACCATTTTGTACTAGTGATTTGCCAATTGTACTAGTGGTTCGCCATGATTTTACAAGATAATATAATCTCGTGAGAGATTCGTCAAAAAAATTATATATACATATTATATTATTAATAAAATCACCTTCCATTTTTCCTATGTATCATGGGGATTCACCCATTTATTATACATATAAATTTAGGGGGGTTCTTAAAATTTTCCTTGGTGTGGATTGTGAAATTGAATTGTTAATATTTTTAAATTGTTAATTAAATTCACTGAAGTTGAATATAATGGAAATTGTTTCGTAATTTACCAACCAAGGAACCCCTCTTAATGAGAATCCTAGTACTTTTCCTTGCTTTGGAAATGTTGGTCCTCCTTATATGGCTATATTTTCATTACCTGGATTTACCATAGGTTTACCGATATGGTTATTTTCAAATTTCATTGGCCTCGAATTCTCAAATTGATTCCCATTTCAACCGCATGCTTCACCTCAAGCATTTTCACCATCTGGTCACCAACCCCATGTCGATCGTTTACCTTCTTTGCCCAACATGTCTTCCTTCCTTTCTTCATCTTTACTTGGTAAAAGCCTTGACGCTAGTAACCAGGTGGCTAAGAAGAAGAAGAAAGGGAAGAATAAGAAGAAGCAAGATAAGAAGGAATTCAACCAACCAACCATGGCTATAAGTGTTAGTAATGTTGAGGAAACCTCCAACATGCGTTGTAAACCCAAATACCCTTGTAAAATTTTTAAGGGTGACCACTTCCTTATCAATTTTCCTAGTATTCCAAAGGTCTTGAAAGTATGGTTAGAAAATCCTCATCAACTTACTGTTGATCCATCAACCAGTGATTGTCAGGTTCCTGGGAAAAAGGGTAAAGTTAGGTTTCCTTGTAGGTTATTTAAAGGGAGTCATCAAACTCATATTTTCCCTCATATGGATGAAGCCTCAAAATTGTTGGAAAACCTTACTGTTCCATGGCAACAACTTCCCACTGGTTATGATAAAATTTCTCCCAGCCTACTGTCAACTGACGAAGTGATTGATCTAATTCCAAGTACAGTCAATCCCACTCTTACATTGGAGAGTGAAGATCATATCACTTAGGTTGATGATCCATTAGTTGATCAAGTGGTCGACTTGATTTCACATTCGGTCGATCCCACTCTCCCTATAGAGAGTGAAATTCATACCGCTCAAGTTCTTCTTGTTACATCAGATTCTTCTACACCAAGGGGAATTTCACCTATTTCTTCAGAACCCCCTCCAATTACCAATGTATTTTCCTTTGATTGGAATAGACTAACCGAACCTCGTCTTCCTTCTTCCATCCCTTTCCAAATCATTGTGAAGGCTTATGGTAAGAATGTGCATCGCACAAATGTAGATGAAGGTGCTTCTATTAGTATTTTATCCTCAACTGCTTGGCAATCTTTGGGTTCCCCTCAGCTTGTGCCTGTTACACAAAATTTTTCAGCTTTTAACATAACCATTAGTGAACCTTTAGGGATCCTTCCTAATTTTCCTATTACCTTGGAAGGTAAAACTGTCTGTATTGATCTTATGGTAGTCCGAGGCCCCTTGGATTTAAATTTTCTACTTGGGAAAGACTATGTCTATGCAATGAAAGCTGTCATATCGCCACTCTTTCACATGATGTCTTTCCCTCACAATGGAACATAGGGTCCCTATATTAATAGTGTAGTCCCTTATTATGTTAGTGTAGCCCCACTTATTGTTATTTTTGTACCCCTAAAACCCCCATATTGTTATTATTGTGCCCTTACATTATTATTGTTAGGTCGGCTATGATTACATTATGGTCCCACTAGGATTATATTGTGGCCCCATGGACTCCTATATAGAGAAGGAGGTTTTTTTCATTTGTATCATCCAAGACTTGTTCATTTATGTAATGTATTGGAGGTTTCCTCCTTGAAGTGGCTTATTTATAAGGCGTTGATATCTCTTTTTTTCTATTTTTGGAGCTGGTTACACAACATTTGGTATCGCAGCCTTGGATTCTAGGGTTTCGCCGCTCCAAACAAAGCCATCGTGGAATTTTCGCTATAACTTTTTTTTTCACGAAGTTTTGGTCGAAATGTTTAGGCGTGTCGAAATCCTGAGGAAGCTTGTCTAAAAATTTCAGAGCTTGGTTCGCAATATTTGAGGAGATATCATCTGTGGAAGTTAGGTATTTTTTCAGGCTCCTAAACAGGTCATCGTGGAATTTGCGCTATAATTTTTTTTTTACGAAGGTTCAAAGTCTAAAATTCATATGGTGCGAAGCTGAAATCCTTGGGAAATTCTTCAAAAAATTTCAGAGCTTGGTTCGCAATAGTTTTGGAGATATGATCTGTGGAAAGTAGTGCTTTTTCAGGCTCCTGAATTGCATCTCAAAGAGGTTATCGTGGGAAAAGTTCAATAACTCTCTCTCTGGGCAGTGGATTTGAGTGCTGTTAAAATTAGTCACAAGTACACGGACTGTAGTTTCTTGGCTATCAATTTCAGATACAAAGGACGAAACAGTGACACGTGGCAAGTCGTACAAGTTCGCTCTACTGAACCAGTCCAGAATTAGGTCATTGTGGGATATTGGACACAACTTTGTCTTGGAGAATCAAAATCAGGTCAGACCTGTGGCATTTGAAAGAAGCTTCAGAGGGCTACTACAGGGCTGAATTTCAGATATTGAATATTTTCAATTACAGAGATAATTCAATTTCAATATGGATCTCCTAAAAGCTAGTAAAAGGTGTGTATTTTTTTTCCGAATTGCATAAGTCTTGTTTGAAGAATCAAGTTGAATTGATTCCAAGGGAATAGTGTAGAATATATATCAGTATTGTATTCTAAAATGGCCCCTAAAAAGAATTCAACACCCATTAAGCCTTCAAAGGCTCTACTATGACTCATGAAGATGAAGAATTGCAACATGATCTATCAAAATTACAAGAGCAAGTGCAACAAATTTCACTCTCGCAAAAAGCAACAAAAAATGAAATGGAAGTTTTGAAGAAAGGCGTGGAAGTGAAGATGGAAGGTTTGAAGAAAGGCATGGAAGCTAAGATGGAAGGCATGGAATTGAATATGGACGGTTTGAAGAAAGGCGTGGAAGCTAAAATGGATGACGTGGAAGCTAAGATGGATGACATGAAAGACAACATGGAAAACATGAAGAGTGATATAAAAACATACATGGAAGGCTTGATGACAAGCTTAAAACCAGAAATGATTCCTAATGGTGGAAATATAGGAGAAGAACCTCATGATGAGAACAAAATAAATGTTAATCATGATTTCATAAACTCGAATGTTGGCGGGAAGAACCACCATATTCCAAAAATGGATATGGAGAAGTTTGATGGAAAGGATCCGGTAACATGGATACTACAGATGGAGCAATATTTTGATCTCCATAACGTGCAAAACACACAAAAGGTACGTATTGCAACTTTACATTTAGAACAAAATACATTCGTATGGTATCAATGGCTTTTCTCCCGTAAAAAAATTGTCACTTGGTCAATTTTTACGGAGGAAATGATAGCACATTATGAGGATACAAAGAGCAACACCTTCTTTAGCCAATTGATAAATCTCAAACAAAAGGGTTTATTGGGGCAACACATTGAGGACTTCCAAAAATTGAATATAAGGGTAACTGATATTCCAGAGGAACACAGGATTGATCTCTTCATAGGCACTTTAAAGGATAACATCCAACATGAAGTTCACGTTTTGGAGCTGGATTCATTGGAGAAGGCATTCAGGTTGGCAGGAAAAGTTGAATGTAAAATAATGGCGACAAGGAAGCCTACCACTCAATTCTATAAAGAAGGAAGTGTTGCTACGCCTAGATTTCCACAACCTACAAGGTTGACACCACAACAATTGGAAGAAAAAAGAGCAAAAGGGCTTTGCCATAGTTGTGATAGCAAATACACTAAAGGTCATAAGTGTGCTGAGAAGAAATTATTTTACATAGATTGTGAAGAGGAAGAAGAAAATGAACAAGAAGAGGATATACACCAGGAACCAACCCTAGAAGAGGAAGAAAAGAATCCGACCATATCGTGTAATGCACTAGCAGGAATTACCACTCCTCAAACTCTCAAGATAGAAGGACATATCAAGAAGAAAAAGGTAATAGTGTTGATTGATTCAGTAGCACCCATAATTTTATTCATTGTAAGGTAGCCAAGGAATTGAATTGTTTCCTATACCCAACACCAGAATGTCAAGTGATGGTTGCAAATGGAGGAACTATAAATTGCTCTGGAAAATGCCATAATATCAAGCTAACTATGGGGGAATATGTATTGAATAGTCCAATTCTTTCCATTCCTATGGGAGGTGCTGATGTTGTACTAGGAGTACAATGGTTACAATCTTTGGGGACGGTAGCTTTTAATTTTCAAGAACTTTTCTTGAAATTTTTTTCAGAAGGAAAGGAAGTCGAATTACGGGGTATTGAAGGGAAGCCGTGAAGGATAATAAGCTCTAATGTCATGACAAAGCTTCTAAAGAAAGAACAACGAGGCGTAATTGCACAATTATGCTCACTAGAAGTTCCAACATCAAAATCATCTATTTCTGCAGATCTCCAACAAGTCTTGGACAATCATTCCAAGGTGTTTGAAACTCCCCAAGGACTCCCACCTATTCGTGATCATGATCATGCTATTCATTTGATTCCAGGAAGTGTTCCTCCAAACATCAGGCCTTATAGATATCCTTACGTCCAAAAGAGCGAAATTGAACGTATGATTGCAGAAATGTTAGAGGCAGGTATAATTCAACCTAGTCAAAGTTCTTTCTCTGCTCCCGTAGTATTGGTACACAAGAAGGATGGATCATGGCGAATGTGTCCGGATTATAGGGAGCTCAATAATCTCACCATTAAAGATAATTTTCCCAATCCTGTGATTGATGAATTATTGGATGAATTACATGGAGCAATTTATTTTACCAAGTTGATCTTCATTCAGGATATCATCAAATTAGAATGAAGACTGAAGATATTCCAAGAAAATCATTTCGAACTCATGAGGGTCATTATGAATTTTTGGTCATGCCTTTTGGCCTTACCAATGCACCTTCTACATTTCAAGGGTTGATGAATTCCATTCTCAAACCCTTCCTTAGAAAATTTGTGCTAGTATTTTTTGATGATATACTAATCTACAGCAGGTCTTGGAAGGATCATGTTGAACATGTTGACAGTGTGCTCAAACTATTGCAGGAGAAACAATTATATGCAAAAAAATCCAAATGTTTCTTTGGAGTACAAGAGGTGGAATATCTGGGTCATATTGTATCTCATGAGGGTGTTAAAGTAGACCCTAACAAAATTAAAGCCATTAAGGAATGGAAAGTCCCCACAACCATAAAGCAGTTGCGAGGATTTCTAGGGTTAACAGGGTATTATCGCAAGTTTGTTAAGAATTATGGGAGAATAGCAGCACCTCTAACAACATTATTGAAGAAAGATGCATTCTCATGGACTCCTGAAGCAACTAAGGCCTTTGAACGTCTTAAAGAGGCAATGTGCCTAGCACCGGTCTTAGCTACACCAGACTTCGCAAAAACCTTTATCGTGGAATGTGATGCCTCAGGAAATGGAATTGGTGCAGTTTTAATGCAGGAAGGAAGACCCATTGCTTTTGAAAGTCGTCCAATCAAAGGAAAGTATTTGCATAAACCTATTTATGAGAAGGAAATGTTAGCAATACTGCATGCACTAAAGAAATGGCGAACTTACCTAATGGGAAGACACTTCAAGGTAAAAACTGATCATGATAGTCTTAAACACTTTTTGGAACAAAAGCTATCTTCAGAAGAGCAGCAAAAATGGGTCACAAAGATGTTGGGTTATGACTTTGAAATAATCTACAAAAAAGGAAAGCTTAATGTTGTTGCAGATGCACTCTCAAGAAAGAATGAAGAGGTGGAAGCATTGCTTTGTGCTATTTCTATTATCCAACCAGATTGGATAACTGAAGCAAGAGATGAATGGAAGAAGGACAAAGATGTATGGACACTCATTCAAAAGTTGCAGCAAGATCCTAGTACATCCGATACATTTAGTTGGAAAAATGATTCCTTATGGTACAAAGATCGCTTATATCTTTGTAAGAATTCCCAACTAAAACAAAAGATTCTTCTCGAATTGCACACTTCTCCTTTAGGAGGACACTCAGGATTTTTAAAAACTTACCACAGGGTGAAGAAAGAATTTTTTTGGGATGGCCTTAAATCTGATATTCAAAATTTTGTGGCGGAATGTTTGGTTTGCCAGCAGAATAAAGTGGAAACAATTAAGAACCCGGGACTTCTACAACCTTTATCCATTCCAAGTCAACGTTGGGAGGAGATTTCAATGGATTTTATCACAGGTTTACCTAAGTCCGAAGAAAAGAGTGTCATCATGGTGGTAGTTGATAGACTTACCAAGTATGCACACTTTTGTGCATTATCTCATCCATTTAAAGCAAGTACGGCTGCTACTACATTTATGGACAGAATTCAAAAGCTACACGGAAGCCCAAGGGTTATTGTGAGCGACAGAGATCCCATTTTTACTGGAAATTTTTGGACGGAGCTATTTTCTTGTTTGGGTACTCAATTAGCTCATAGCTCATCTTATCATCCGCAATCTGATGGTCAAACGGAGATAGTAAATAAATGTTTGGAAGGATATCTTCGTTGTTTTGTATCTGATAAACAAACACAATGGGTCAAGTGGTTACCTCTCGCCGAATGGTGGTATAACACTTCCTTCCATACTGCAGCAAAAATGACCCCATTTATGGCACTTTATGGATATCATCCACCATCGATCACATCATCTTTAAGGGAAAATTCGAAGGTTCAAGCAGTGGAAGATCACATCGAGCATCAACAAGAAGTTTTCCAACTCTTAAAGGATAACCCTAATTTGGCACAAAATCGAATGAAACAACAGGCAGATCAACATCGCAGCGAGAGAAGTTTTGATGTAGGAGATTGGGTATTTTTACGGCTACAACCATACAAACAAATGTCCCTCAAGCAAGCTAAGAAGGATAATAAATTATCGCCAAAGTACTATGGTCTTTACAAGGTGTTGCAAAAGATTGGTACTATGGCATACAAATTGGAGCTTCCTGCTTCTTCGCGAGTACATCCAGTTTTCCATGTTTCATGCTCAAAGAAGGTTATAGGTGAAAATCTTCCAGTTCAAACAGTATTGCCAGAACTTGATGGGGAAGGGAAAATCATATTGGAACCTGAAGCAGTCATGGAAAAAAGAACTCGACAACTACTGAATCGATCAATTTCAGAGTATCTCATCAAGTGGAAGAACTTACCCACTGAAGATTCTACATGGGAGGATGAGAATTTTATACAGAAGCACCCGGAGCTACTCAAGTGTTTAGGACAACACTTTTTTTGAAGGAGAGGGGCATGTTAGGTCCCTATATCACTAGTATAGCCCCTTATTATTGTTAGTGTAAACCCCTTATTGTTATTATTGTACCCTCGTAACCCCCATTTTGTTATTATTGTGCCCTTAAATTATTATTGTTAGGTCGGCTAGGATTACATTGTGGCCCACTAGGATTACATTATGGCCCCATGGACTCCTATATATAGAAAGGAGGTTTTATGAATTGTATCATCCAAGACTTGTTCATTTATGTAATGTATTGGAGGTTGCCCCCTCGAAGTGGCTTATTTCTAAGGCGTGGATATCTCTTTTCTTCTATTTTTGGAGCTGGTTACACAACAAGAAACATTGTGACTATTGACCAGATTTCATTCATTAGTCTTAATTCGACTACCAATAATTCTACATCCCTAAATTTTCCTTATACGGAAGTGGTATCTACCCCACTACGGGTTAATTATGTGGCAACTAGTCCCATGTTTTCAGTTACCAATGCAAACGATCCTCTCACTGTTTTCTCGTCTTCCTTTGATTTAGATCCAGTAATTGACATGGAAAACCCTATGGGATTATTTGAACTCGGTGTTCTTATCCCTATTGAGTCCCTTGACATGTTTTCCTTCCAGATAACTATTCTTCCATCTGATGAAGACCTCTTGGAAGCCATGATCGAGGAGTGTCCCTTGACATGTGTTTCTTCTAGTTGGAAGCCATGATGGGTTCCCTTGAGGATATTTCATTTTATTGTGTCAACCTCGTTAAAAAATGAATTAGTTCATTATGAGGATGGTTCTTTTAATGTGTCAACCTCGTTAAAAAATGAAACAGACCCTTATGAGGATAGTTCCTTTTACTGTGTAAACCTCGTTAAAAATGAAACAAGTCACCTTGAGGATAGTTATTTTACTGTTTCAACCTCATTAAAAAGTGAAACAGGTCACCTTGAGGATAGTTCTTTTACTGTGTCAACCTCATTAAAAAAAATGAAATAGGTCACCTTAAGGATAGCTCCTTTTACTATGTCAACCTCATTAAAAAATGAATCAAGCAATGAGGATAGTTCTTTTCCTTTGTCAACCTCGTTAAAAATGAAATAGGTCACCTTAAGGATGGTTCTTTTCCTGTGTCAACCTCGTTAAAAAATGAAACAGGTCCCCTTGAGGATGATTCTTTTCCTGTGTCAACCTCGTTAAAAAATGAATCAAGCAATGAGGATAGTTCTTTTCCTATGTCAAAATCGTTAAAAAATGAAACAGGTCACCTTGAGGATAGTTTCTTTTACTGTGTCAACCTCGTTAAAAAATGAATCAGGCAATGAGGATAGTTCCTTTTACTTTGTCAGCCTCTTTAAAAGATGAATCGGGCAACAAGCATAGTTCTTTTTCTGTGTCAAGCTCATTAAAAAATGAAACAAATCCTCTCCTAATTGAGTCAAGTCTTTGATTAGATCTCATAAGTGTCAAGTCGAGTCTTTCATCTAATCTCGTAAATGAACCTTCATTCCATCCACCTATTAGTAACTAGTAGTCCACTTAGGTGAATGAAATGAAGCTTGGGGGGGCATATGCTCTTGTAGGTTACACTTGGGGGGCATTGAAACTTATCTCAAGCACAGTTTTCCTACATTTCAAGCTTGTGTAAAAATGAAACCAATCTCAAGCACAATTTTCCTACGTTTCAAGCTTGTGTAAAAATGAAACCACTCTCAAGCATAATTTTTCTTATGTTTCAAGCTTGTATAAAAATGAAACCTATATTGAGTCCATTTCGGTTATTATTTTCAAGACTCATTAAACTCATGAAAATCCCGAGATTACTTTGCTATATTTCATTCTCGTAAAACACATGAAAGTGTCAAGTTCTTTCTGTATTTTCCTGCTCGTAAATTAAATTGGAAGTCAGCCAACTGAGTATACTTTTATCACTTTTTCGGGCTCTTGAAAATTACGAAAAAGCGAAACCCTGTGTTAGGTCCCTATGTTACTAGTATAGTCCCTTATTGTTGTTAGTGTAACCCCCTTATTTTTATTATTGTGCCCTTAAATTATTATTGTTAGGTCGGCTAGGATTATATTGTGGCCCCACTAGGATTACATTGTGGCCCTATGGACTCCTATATATAGAAAGGAGGTTTTGTAATTTGTATCATCCAAGAGTTGTTCATTCATGTAATGTATTGGAGGTTTCCCCCTCGAAGTGGCTTATTTCTAAGGCATTTATATCTATTTTCTTCTATTTTTGGAGCTGGTTTCACAACATTTGGTATCAGAGCTTTGGATTCTAGGGTTTCGCTACCCCAAACAGGTCATCATGGCATTTTTGCTATAACCATTTTTCTACGAAGGTTCAGAAGCTGAAATTTTAAGAGTGTGAAGCAGAAATCGTGAGGAACACTGTCGCAAAATTTAAGAGCTTGGTTTGCAATATTTTCTGAGATATGATGTGTGGAAGATAGGGCTTTCGCAAGCTCCTGAATTTAACCTAAACAGGTCATCGCGACATTTGCGCTATAAATTTTGTTCTACCCAATTTCAGAAGCTGAAATTTTAGAGAGTGAAGCCCAAATCCTGAGGAACATCGTCGCAAAATTTCAGAGCTTGGTTTGCAATATTATTAGAGATATGATCTATGGAAGTTAGGTTTTTTTTCAGGCTCCCGAATTTCATCTCAAAGAGGTTATTGTGGGAAAACCTTCATAACTCTCTCTCTGAGCATCGAATTAGAATGCTATAAAAATTGGCTGCAACTACACGAACTTTAGTTTCTTTTCTATCAATTTCATATCCAAAGGAGGAAAGAGTGACATGTGGAAATTCATACAAGTTTTCTATACTTAACCAGTCCATAATTGGGTTATTGTAGAAGATTGGACATAAATTTGTCTTGAAGAATCCAAATCAGGTCAGACCTGTGGCATTCGAAAGACGATTCAGAGGGTGACTTTAGGGCCAAATTTCAGATATTAAAGATCCAAAATCACAGAGATAATTCAGTTTCAATATCAAGCTCCTCAAAATCAAGAAAAAGGTGTGTATTTTTTTCAAATTGTATAAGTCTTGTTTGAAAAATCAGTTATACTTGATTCCAAAGGCTTATTGAGCATATCTATCAGTATTGGGTTCTAAAATGCCTCCTAACAATAATTCAACACCTATTAAGCCTTTAGAAGGCTCTACTGTTACTCATGAAGACGAAGAAATGCAGCATGAGATATCAAAATTCCATGAGCAAGTGCACCAAATTTCACTATCGCAAAGAGCAACAAAAAATGAAATGGAAGTTGTGAAGAAAGGCATGGAAACTAAGATGGATGGTTTGAAGAAAGGCATGGAAGCTAAGATGAATGGTTTGGAAGCTAAAATGGATGGCATGGAAGTTGGCATGGAAGCTAAGATGGATGACATGGAAGCTAAAATGGAAAACATGAAGAATGATCTAAAAGCATACATGGAAGGTTTGACAAAGTTGATACAACAAATGTTTCCTAATGGTGAAAAGATAGTAGAGGAAACTCATGATGAGAACAACACAAATGATAATCATGATTTCATAAACTCTAATGTTGGCAGGAAGAACCACCATATTCCAAAGATGGATATGAGGAAGTTTGATGGCAAGGATCCCGTAACATGGATACTATATATGGAGAAATATTTTGATCTCAATAATGTGCAAAACACAAAAAAGGTATGCATTGCAACTTTACATCTAGAACAAAATACATTTGTATGGTATCAATGGCTTTGCTCCCGTAAAAAAATTGTCACTTGGTCAATTTTTATGGAGGAAATGATAGCACATTATGAGGATACAAAGAGAAACACCTTCTTTAGCCAATTGACAAATCTCAAACAAAAGGGTTTAGTGGGGGAGCACATTGAGGACTTCCAAAAATTGAATATAAGGGTAATTGATATTTCAGAGGAACATAGGATTGATCTCTTCATAGGTACTTTAAAGGATAACATCCAACATGAAGTTCGCATTTTGGAACCTGATTCATTGGAGAAGGCATTCAGGTTGGCAAGAAAAATGGAATGTAAAATTATGGCGACAAGGAAGCCTACCACTCACTTCTATAAAGAGGGAAGTGTTGCTACTCCTAGATTTCGACAACCTACAAGGTTGACACCACAACAATTGGAAGAAAAAAGAGCAAAAGGGCTTTGCTACATTTGTGATAGCAAATACACTAAAGGTCATAAGTGTGCTGAGAAGAAATTATTTTACATAGATTGTGAAGAGGAAGAAGGAAATGAAAAAGAAGAGGATATACACCAGGAACCAACCCAAGAAGATGAAGAAATGAGTCCGACCATATCGTGTAATGCATTGGCAGGAATTACCACTCCTCAAACTCTCAAGATAGAAGGACATATCAAGAAGAAAAAGGTAATAGTGTTGATTGATTTAGGTAGTACCCGTAATTTTATTCATTGTAAGGTAGCCAAGGAATTGAATTGTTTCCTATACCCAGCACCAGAATGTCAAGTGATGGTTGCAAATGGAGGAACTATAAATTGCTTTGGAAAATGCCATAATATCAAGCTAACCATGGTGGAATATGTATTGACTAGTCCAATGCTTTCCATTCCTATGGGAGGTGCTGATGTTGTACTAGGAGTACAATGGTTACAATCTTTGGGGACGGTAGCTTTTAATTTTTAAGAACTTTTCTTGAAATTTTTTTCAGAAGGAAAGGAAGTCGAATTACGGGGTATTGAAGGGAATCCAGGAAGGATAATAAGCTCTAATGTCATGACAAAGCTTCTAAAGAAAGAACAACGAGGCGTAATTGCACAATTATGCTCACTAGAAGTTCCAACATCAAAATCATCTATTTCTCCAGATCTCCAAAGAGTCTTGGACAATCATTCCGATGTGTTTGATACTCCCAAAGGACTCCCACATATTCGTGATCATGATCATGCGATTCATTTGATTCCAGGAAGTGTTCCTCGAAACATCCGACCTTAGAGGTATCCCTATGTCCAAAAGAGTGAAATTGAACGTATGATTGCAGAAATGTTAGAGGTTGGTATAATTCAACCTAGTCAAAGTTCTTTCTCTGCTCCTGTAATATTGGTACACAAGAAGGATGGATCATGGCGCATGTGTCCCAATTATAGGGAGCTCAATAAGCTCACCATTAAAGATAAATTCCCCATTCTTGTGATTGATGAATTATTGGATGAATTACATGGAGCAATTTATTTTACCAAGTTGGATCTTCGTTCAGGATACCATCAAATTAGAATGAAGACTGAAGATATTCCAAAAACAACATTTTGAACTCATGAGGGTCATTATGAATTTTTGGTCATGCCTTTTGGCCTTACCAATGCACCTTCTACATTTCAAGGGTTGATGAATTCCATTTTCAAACCCTTCCTTAGAAAATTTGTGCTAGTATTTTTTGATGATATACTAATCTATAGCAAGTCTTGGAAGGATCATGTTGAACATGTTGACAGGGTGCTCAAACTATTGCAAGAGAAACAATTATATGCAAAAACATCCAAATGTTTTTTTGGAGTACAAGAGGTGGAATATCTGGGTCATATTGTATCTCACGAGGGTGTTAAAGTAGACCCTAACAAAATTAAAGCCATTAAGGAATGGAAAGTCCCCACAACCATAAAGCAGTTGCGAGGATTTCTTGGGTTAACAGGATATTATCACAAGTTTGTTAAGAATTATGGGAGAATAGCAGCACCTCTAACAACATTATTGAAGAAAGATGCATTTTCATGGACTCCTGAAGCAACTAAGGCCTTTGAACATCTTAAAGAGGCAATGTGTCTAGCACCTGTCTTAGCTACGTCAGACTTCACAAAAACCTTTATTGTGGAATGTGATGCCTCAGGAAATGGAATTGGTGTTGTTTTAATGCAGGAAGGAAGACCCATTGCTTTTGAAAGTCGTCCAATCAAAGGAAAGTATTTACAAAAACCTATTTATGAGAAGGAAATGTTAGCAATACTGCATGCACTAAAGAAATGGAGAACTTACGTAATGGGAAGACACTTCAAGGTAAAAACTGATCATGATAGTCTTAAACACTTTTTGGAACAAAGACTATCTTCAGAAGAACAACAAAAATGGGTCACAAAGATGTTGGGTTATGACTTTGAAATAATCTACAAAAAAGGGAAGCTAAATGTTGTTGCAGATGCACTCTCAAAAAATAATGAAGAGGTGGAAGCATTTCTTTGTGCCATTTCTATTATCCAACCAGATTGGATAACTGAAGCAAGAGATGAATGGAAGAAGGATGAAGAAGTGTGGACACTCATTCAAAAGTTGCAGCAAGATCCTAGTACATCTGATACATTTAGTTAGAAAAATGATTCCTTATGGTACAAAGATCACTTATATCTTTGTAAGAATTCCCAACTAAAACAAAATATTCTTTTGGAATTGCACACTTCTCCTTTAGGAGGACACTCAGGATTTTTAAAAACTTACCACGGGGTGAAGAAAGAATTTTTTTGGGATGGCCTTAAATCTGATATTCAAAAGTTTGTGGAGGAATGTTTGGTTTGCCAGCAGAATAAAGTTGAGATAATTACGACCCCGGGTCTTCTTCAACCTTTATCCATTCCAAGTCAACGTTGGGAGGAGATTTCAATGGATTTTATCACAGGTTTACCTAAGTCTGAAGGAAAGAGTGTCATCATGGTGGTAGTTGATAGACTTACCAAGTATGCACACTTTTGTGCATTATATCATCCATTTAAATCAAGTACAGTTGCTACTACATTTATGGACACAATTCAAAAGCTACATGGAAACCCAAGGGTTATTGTGAGCGACAGAGATCCCATTTTTACTGGAAATTTTTGGACGGAGTTATTTTCTTGTTTGGGTACTCAATTAGCCCATAGCTCATCTTATCATCCTCAATCTGATGGTCAAACTGAGATAGTAAATAAATGTTTGGAAGGATATCTTCGTTGTTTTGTATCTGATAAACAAACATAATGGGTCAAGTGGTTACCTCTCACTGAATGGTGGTTTAACACTTCCTTCCATACTGCAGCAAAAATGACCCCATTTATGGCATTTTATGGATATCATCCACCATCCATCACATCATCTTTAAGAGAAAATTCGAAGGTTCAAGCAGTGGAAGATCACATCGAGCATCAACAAGAAGTTCTCCAACTCTTAAAGGACAACTTGAATTTGGCACAAAATCGAATGAAACAACAGGTAGATCAACATCGCAGCGAGAGAAGTTTTGATGTAGGAGACTGGGTATTTTTACGGCTACAACCATACAAACAAATGTCCCTCAAGCAAGCTAAGAAGGATAATAAATTATTTCCAAAGTACTATGGTCCTTACAAGGTGTTGCAAAAGACTGGTACTATGGCATACAAATTGGAGCTTCCTACTTCTTCATGAGTGCATCCAATTTTCCATGTTTCATGCTTAAAGAAGGTTATAGGTGAAAATCTTCCAGTTCAAACAATATTTCCAGAACTTGATGAGGAAGGAAAAATCATATTGGAACCTGAAGCGGTCACGGAAACAAGAACTCTACAGCTACGAAATCGATCAATTTTAGAGTATCTCATCAAGTGGAAGAACTTACCCACCGAATATTATACATGGGAGGATGAGAATTTTATACAGAAGCACCCAGAGCTACTCAAGCATTGAGGACAACACTTTTTTGAAGGAGAAGGGCATGTTAGGTCCCTATATTACTAGTATAGTTCCTTATTGTTGTTAGTGTAACCCCCTTATTGTTATTATCGTACCCTTGTAACCCCCATTTTGTTATTATTGTGCCCTTAAATTATTATTGTTAGGTCGGCTAGGATTACATTGTGGCCCACTAGGATTACATTATGGCCCCATGGACTCCTATATAGAAAGGAGGTTTTGTAATTTGTATCATCCAAGAATTTTTCATTCATGTAATGTATTGGAGGTTGCCCCCTCGAAGTGGCTTATTTCTAAGGCATTGATATCTCTTTTCTTCTATTTTTGGAGCTGGTTTCACAACACCCTGGAGTTCTCTTCTAATCATTTTTCAAAATCTCTAAATATGAAAATATCGCCGAGTACTTGACTATTCGAACTTGTTAAATTAAATGAACAGTCGTCCCTTCAGTATAAGTTTACGCCTTTTCCGGACTGAAATGGACTATTTACGAAAAAGGTATACGTTGACTAATCATGGTCAATAGAGTTCTCTGCAGTATTATTTTATCCTTTTTCATGCTTGAGAGACTAAATTTACAAAAAAGTACAACCACGAAGTTTACTTATGTTTTTCTTCTAACTCCCTAAAACCGAAAAACACTGAGTTTCTCCTATACTGGACTCGTTAAAATTTAATAGTAAAGGACTAGTCGATTACAACAGGACCGAACCACTCCTTCTTAGGGTTCGATTTTAATATTAATATGGACTCATCCGAAGGATGAGCTACACAAACAATAAAATGTTATCCTCCTCAAGCTTGTCAAAAATAAAGAGGAACTTGCCAGTAATGGTGGGGGGAAAAGAGAGAAAAGGAATCCAATTGTCACCCTTGTTTAAAAAGTAGTATACCACTCTTGAACATGAAACTTTTTTCACACTTGTACCTGGGTTGGGAAGATCTTTTATCTAACAGTTAATCAAACCACATTGAAAGTATTTAGCTAGTTTCTGGGTATTAGCTTTAGGTCAATTGTTAACAAACCATCTCCAGTGTCGTTATGTGTTCAAGAGACAGTTCAAATAAACCATTCATTGCAAACATTTGTCTCCATTCGCATTGACCATCCCTGAGTTAGTCCTTGCAAATATTTATTCAAAACTTGATCTAATGGTTTCGTGTCGTGGGCTTTCTTGCGACGAGTCACTTTCTATCGACGACAACTCATCATCTATAAATTTGATCTATAATCTTATCAATACCTTGGGATCTACATGCCCTAATGGCAGGTTTCTCGCCTTCAATGACAAGTTGCATCATTGAACTTCGATCGAATGATTCTATGAAGTGTTCGACTGCAAATCATTCATTCACACTTCGTGCATTGTACTTAGTACTTTGAGAACCATTGTAATTATTGATGGTTGCTCTCACACTTGTTAACAGTTCACATCATTGACTAGTAATCAAGTGGTTTATACCATGTTCAACTTGGACACAATTAATCGCATGGATAGAATCG
Organism: Pinus albicaulis; assembly: GCA_034641835.2. Classification (NCBI taxonomy): domain Eukaryota; kingdom Viridiplantae; phylum Streptophyta; class Pinopsida; order Pinales; family Pinaceae; genus Pinus; species Pinus albicaulis. The sequence continues at coordinate 1,362,868,953 of CM076572.1, forward strand.
TACTAGTTTGAGAAGCAAAAATCAAGACCCTCGATCTAGTTTCCACCATCCAGGCTACGAGGAGTTTTATTATTCATGATACAGTAGACTGCTCATGACAGATGGTTGCATCCATACTGTGTCTACTTTTGATGTAATATTAAAATCATATATGTACCAGAACATTTAGTTAGTTTTGATCTAAGTATGGGATTGCCTACCTCAGCAATGATATATATATATATATATGCTTGCATTGAATGCTTTTACAGGTTTTCGACCGATGTGTCCCCAATCCAATCCTTGGAATGATAAAGCACTTCACTCTTCAGAATAACCTCAGACTTCGCACTTTAGGGGGAAATCTGTTACATGTTATTTTTTCACCATGACATTTGACTGTCTGTATAGGTCTATCACCACCTATATTGTGCTCCCTTAGAAGTCAAAAACCCTAATGTTCCTAAACCAAGTCTTGGAATTGGAGAAAATCTCATTAAAACCCTTAAAATTCTACCTCCGCACTTTTTCTAGCCTTTTCTTGTGGGTCCGCGGATACTTGGTCTATAAATTGTGGCAACCCCTGCACGTTCTACTACGAAAAATTGTAGACCCCCGTAAAAAGTTGAATTAAAGAAAAATTAAATTCTAGAAGCCTAGGTGGTCGAATATTCTCCCAACTAAAAGCTTCTAGAGGCGCGATCAGTTCGAGCTTTATCCCTCCACTCATGGATCTTATCCCTTAGTCCATGGAGCTCAAATCCCTTCATGAAAGGAATCCATCCCCCTCTTCATGGAACTGAAACTACCTTCATTTCCCTATAAATGGAGCTCAAGTTTAAACCTCAAGGGTAGACATGCATGTTAGTTGCTAAATAAATTCTCAAGAGCATACTCTCTACACTAGTTGTTGTTGACATAAGAATGATCACACCCTTATGCCCATAACTCAATGCTGGTTCAAATAGAGGAAGGTTTGTCAAACTGAAGGAGGAACGATTGTTCAGGACCCTGGGAGAAACTTGTACGAGATCAAGGCATCAAGTTGTAAAGTTACTCTTTTCATTCAAAGATAATACATATGGATCTCCTTTTCTCATTGAGTTGTTCTTGTGCTTATTTGAATAATTAAATACTTGGACTCCTTGATCACTAAGTTAGATTCACTGTTCTTAATTGCTATATGTTGCAGGTGCTTTTAATTCTTTTGTTTGTCTTTGATTGCAGGTTCTACTTACTAAAGAAGCCTCTTTGGAGCGACTGGATAAAAGAATACACCAAACGTTTGATTTCAAGGTAGGGGCATGTCCTCTTTATTTTTTTATAATAATTCTAATTTGCAAATAATCTAGAGAAAACTATTTACAAATGGATGTTTGTTTCTAGCTATTTGTAGAATACTAGGGAGATCGCTCTTGTCCGTAAGAGGGATTAATCCGCACAAAACTCCTTATAGCCTTAATGAATCCAACTAGATCTTGTTATCGTCCTCTTGTAGATTCTGAATTCTACAGTATACTTCCAATTGACTAATCCAATTGTCTAACTTCTCTGCATTAACCTCGCCATTGTTTATGGGAAGTTCAAACTTTATGCCCAACTTGAGTAATTGATTCTTTACTTTTGGGATCTTGGAATGAGTGTGGGTATGAGTTTTTGTGGTGGATGTGCAAGATGAATATGCTGATGAGGATGAGGAAGATAAGGATGGTGGAGATGGAGGTGAATTTCCTCCACTACCTTTTGAGCTCTTCTCTTCATCCTTCTTTCTGTTTGAAGATCCCTCTCCATGAGAATGCTTTTAACCTTCTCCAACTTCCTTTGCTATGAAAGCTTCATACATAAATTTCACCATTCTTTGCATCTCTTTGAAGTCTCTCTTAACATCCTCTTCTTCAGAATGTTCATGAGTTTCTTCATAGCCTAACATTTTGGCTTTGGATTCAATCTCAAACTCTGCAGCTTGTACCTCTTCAATCACTTCATCCTCTTGTACAAATTGCACTTCTTCTATCTCAAATGATGGAGATGAAATTTGAGGTGCATCAAGTGTTGCTTTGAGTGGTCCTTTGAGTGAGGATGATGCCTTCTCAGCCTTCTTCCTTCTTGTCATAATCTCGGGACTAGCTACCAATAGCTTCCCTTCTCCTCTCTACAATCTCAACCTTGTAAGCATCACAAAAATTGCAACAATTAAAACCCTTCAGGAAAAACAAGAAAGTAACCTTGTGCTCTGTTACCAACTTGATCTAAAATTATTGCTAGTTATTGCTCTGCTAGTATCATTTCCGTTGGAATCACGATTTTCGTTAGACCAAAATCTATAGGTGTTAGTCTCTGCTACAATCGCTAGAGTTAGGATCCACAAGAGGTGGTTAGTCCATGTCGCGAAACACACGAGAAGCATTGAACCCAATGTCCAACAATATCCCCACCAACGCGAGCCAGGTGATTTTCGAACTCGATACCTGTCGCTCTGATACCACTTGTTGGAATCACGATTGTCGTTAGACCAAAACCCGCACGCGTTAGTCTCTGCTACAATCGCCAGAGTTAGGATACACGAGAGGTGGTTAGTCCATGTCGTGAAACACACGGGGAGCGTTGAACCCAATTTCCAACAATTTCTAGATATAAAATTCTCTTTCCTTTGTTTTTCTTATTCATCAAGAGTTTGTCCAGGAGCATATGACTGTAAATTCAACTTACTTGGTGAAATTTGGTGTTTTTCATAAACTGAAAAGCACAATTTTAAATGAGCGAACAACAGAAAATATAAACACAACATACACACATAACATAGCTCAATACACAATTTTTTTTATGAAGGAGTTCACCCTTCCTAGGCTACATCTCCTTGGTCCAACTTCATAGTGTGGGCCTTTGTATTAGCTTCAAGTGTTCTCAAATTTTTGTTACAAGCTTCAAATTCTATTGGAACCTATTCCAATGATTTCAAAACATCAAAATCTACTAGAAATGATTATTTGTTTGCTCAATTTTGGCTCTAGATGCTCTGGAAATGCCCCCAACACCTGGTGGCCCTAGCCTTCAAAAATCTTCAAATGTACAAAAAACCTGTATATGACCTTTTATTCCTTTGAAACCTACTTAAATGACTCCAAAATACCCCCAATAACCTTATTTTGGTTCTGATAGAGTCGAATTTTGAGTTTCAAGGAAAAATTTATGCCTCATTCAAGTTTTTCCCTAGGAAACTGCCACCAAAACTCGCTAACTGCCAGTTAAATTTCTAAAAATACCATTTCCGCCATTTTTGGCATGCTCTGCTAAAATTATGCCAGATTAATCAGCGCTTAATTAGTGATAAGCGCAATTAAGGATAAGATAAGGCGCTCGTAACAATAAGCGCACTTAGCGCTAATAGTGGTCTAAATGTGGGTTAGTGATAATTAACCGCGGATTCCCCCGGTCCACTGTGCATCCGGTTAAGTAAAGATCGGTGGCATAACTTTTCAAAAGGTACTCTGTGGAATAGCGGTATGAATGTTGGCTTGTGGGGCAGAGGTCTTGGGTTCAAAACTTGACCCCGCTCCCAACCTATGCCTATTACCATATGACCTTTGCATTTAATAATTTAGACGTGGCATTTGGCATGCAGACTTTGTAAATTTGATAATAATTCGGACTTGGCATTTGGTGTGCAGACTTTGCAAACTTGATATTTACCAAAGAGCTATGGTATGATATGCAGATTTGATAATGGTTTAATTGATAAGGTTTTTTAAATTATAATTAATATATAATATAATCTATAATAATAATAATAATAATAATAATCCAATTTTAATAATTTAGACTTGGAATTTGGCATTTAATAATTCGGACTTGGCATTTGGGATGCAGAATTTGAAAATTTGATATTTACCAAAGAGCTATGGTATGATATACGGATTTGATAATGGTTTAATTGATAAGGTTTTTAAAATTAAATTAAATTATAACTAATATTTAATATTTAATATATATAATATATTAAATATAATATATAATAATAATAATCCAATTTTAAGGTCGCGGCGAAGCGAGACACCAAATTGGTGTATGGGATCCCCTTGTTTATGGGAGAAGGGACCCACCTCCGCGCAATGATTTGATTGCTAATTCTACGAAGGCATACATACTCTACCCCCTTTGGTTTTGAACATGTGACCTCTTAGGAGGAAACACATGCTCTTAAATCAAAATTAAATAAAATTAAAAAAAATTACAGTTCCACCTTAAATCATTAGGAAATTTACCCCCATAGAGACCAAAGTAGCGAATTTGAAAATGCCACTTGTCATAGTGTCATTGGCAGAAATATGAGGAATATTTCGAGAATATTCCTTTTTGCTAACTGGGCTGCCACATCATCCCTGTACCTGTTCTGCCCATTTTTTACCTATTTTGGAAAGTGAACAACAGACCATAACTCACTCATACGAACTCGGAATTTGACTAAACGAGTTGCGTTGGAATCCTAGTGACGAGCTCTACGCTTTCGTCTAGGTTTGAAGCATTTCTAAGCACTTTGAATTTTTAGCTAAAATATTGATCCCTGGTCAAACTTCAACCTAAGCACATGTATATGGATGAACTTCCTCTGAACCTATAACATATGTATATGAATTTTTTTTAAATCCATAACATGTGTGTATGAAGGGGCGATGCAGGAGCATAATGTCTCCAAAATTAACTTTATAACCTAGGCATCAAAGGGTCATGGAATTTTCCAAAGGGGAGTGAATTTTCTAAGTAAAATTTTTATAAAATTAGAAATAATGAATTTTTCATGTAAATATAAATTTTTTAGTTCTAGAAGGAAGTTAGGTTGTTAGGGATTTTTGGTGAGAGTTGGCATTCTTGGCCATGTGGCAGTTTTCTAGTTCTAGAAGGAATCTAGATTGTTAGGGAGTTTTTTGTAATTCCTAGTTGTTAGGGAGTTTTTGTGAGAGTTGTAATTCTTGGCCATGTGGCACATTGGAAAAAAACCAAACAAATAGATTGAGAACTTTTGTATCTCTTCTAAAAAATAACAGAAGTAGATGCAACCACATTAGGTAATATATATTTTGATAGTAGAAAGAGTGGTGTAGGAGAGGATAATATAGAGAGTAATAGAGAGCTAGCGGTAAAGTAGAGAAAGGGCCACGGCTGAGTATGCCCATATTGTGAAATCAGGCCTGGAAATGTTATTTTTTATTAATAAAAGCATGTTTACAATACCTTGTGTTTATCTCTGTTTATGAAGTCACTTTCTCTATTACGTGAGAATGACAAATGAATGATACATGAATGTGTGTATGTTGAATATGTTTGTAACAGAATATGCCAAAAATTGAATCCTCTACATTGTGTATATTAATCTCAAGTTGAAGAGTGTGATGTCTGAGCGAAACAAGTGTGATGTTTGAGCGAAACAATGGTTATGCTAGTAAGGGGGGCAATGACCATTAGATCTGATCGAGTTAAAGTCAAGAGAGATGGCTCGAAAGGTAATATATTCCTAGGGAATATGCAAGGGATCAATGGAGCACTTGTGCACGAGAGAAATGAACACCACAAATGGATGATGTTGATTGCAAGGAGGATGGTGGCACATAGAAGGAGGCTCGATTTGATTGCATCGTTTGTGTGAACATAGCATAGACATATAAGGAGACACTCATAGGATTATCAAAGATAGGAAATAGGATCTGAACAAAGGTGCATGCATTGCAAGAAAATGCCCCCAAACCTTCTTGAGAAAGAGGCTCATGAGCTTCATTATTTTAATCCTTTCCAATGGAGGTTATGCATAGGAATTATAAGGGTTCACAATAGTAGCCTATCTAATCATTTTCAATGGAGGTTATGCATAAGCATTATAAGGGTTCACAATAATAGGCTATCATTTGGTGAAATCAAAGTCAGATTTGCATTTAAGGGACCTCCCCTTATTGTGGTAAGAGAGGCCTTGCAAATGTGCATATTGAACTTCAAACATAATGGGTTTAATAGAAAGTTCCTTTTAAGTTCTTGTGTATATAATCCTTGAGTGTGCATGGAATAATTCCAAAAACATAATGGGTTTAATATAAAGTTCCTTTTAAGTTCTTGTGTATAGAAACCTTGAGTGTGTATGGAAGAATTCCAAAATCAACACTATAATAATTGTTCAAAAATGGAACGATTGTAAAAGGATCTTTGAATGTGAGATGAGTGCTCCTCCAAAATGAACATAATGGAATCCATGTAAGTGTCATGAGTATGCATAAGAACTAGGAGAAGATCCCTAAAATCACATCCTCCAAGCTTGATAACATATTCTCCTAGTGATGTTTAGAATGGATCTTCAAAGTGTAGAAGGGTGCTTGCAAAAGAACTCTCAAAAGAGCCTCCTTAATCCCTTAATCGGATCGTAACTATAGAATTTCAAAATAATTTAATCATGAATGAATGGGCTCCAAAATATTAATTGATTATCCCTTAGACATTATCAAGATCCTCATCCAATTTAATTGAAAAAAGTTGTAAAAACGCCTTAAAAATCTCTTCGAAAGGACCTCTAAATCGTCTCTAAGGTGGTATAAGAAGTTTTTTCTCTATGTTCTCCAAATATTTTTTTAATGATATATTATTAGCGGAAAATGTAGAAATTTAATACAAAATATGTATTGTTTGGGTTCTCCTGATCTAACAATTATATGCTACTATTAAATACATAATCGCTTCTACAAAATATTTGCGGAATTTAAAACACAATTGCCAATAGCAATATGATGAAGAAAGATCAATTACACAAAACACAGATAATTTACCCCGCGGAAATAATATAGCTAAAACCCCACTATCTTCTATTATGTATTATATCATGTATCATGAAACAATTACATACAAAGCTCCAATCCAAGAGCTTTGAGTACATGAGCTAATTGTCTCAAATAGTTATACAAAAATTAGCAATTTCCTTAGCCAATTTACTGCCTCCAGATAGCTTGCCTCCACTGCGCAATCCTAGTTGATATAAAGCCCTGAATGAATGGAATCCTGCTTGCCTTGACTGCGCAATCCTCATGGGCACATCCAATGTGTGTGTGATTGCATGTGTTCTTTTATTGCCTAAATCTACCTCAGGCTTAAAGAAATCAGAGTTCAGGGTAACATCAAACCACGCTCAGTCTGGTAGCTAGCCCTACCATATCAGGAGAGGGCTCTCTCCGGGTCAATATTATGAAAAATGTATCAATAGGGCTTGAGATGATTGAAATAAAAACTAATTTTAGGCTAGTTATATAGATAAAAATATTTGATTTGATTTTGGGGGTTTTTGTTGGAAAAAAGGGAAAGGCAATTTTGGGTGCGGGGATAAGGCCCAGTTTTCGCAGAGTTCTGATTGGGGCAAGGTAAGCAATGGTTTTGATGCTTTGAAATGAAAATATGGATGGTTTAGACTGCTGAGGAGCTGAAGAGGGCAAGAGATCTCAAGGATCCTCTTCAAACAGATGAAAACATGTAAAATCAAACAAAACCAAAGGCAGAGCAAAGCAAGCTATTGAATTCCACCTTTAACACTGATTTGTTTAATTTAAGAAGAACAGAGAAAGGAAATGGTACACATAAACATCAGTGAACTTACAATCACATGGAGAAAAACACCATCAATACACAGAGCCACAAGGATCCCAAAAAGTGCTGCAAAACCTTGGTCTTTCCTTTGCCAAAAATGCAGAAGTGATGTACAATGAAGTGCCAAACAATTCCCAAGTATCCAACCCTGAAAATGACTTAGAAAATACATGATATAGGAAATCCTAACCCCTTCCCATGCCTCTAGGGGTCAAGCTCATCATTCTAGGAGCTGTTTCAACCAATTCTAAACTAGGAACTGAAATATAGGCAATCAAACAACTTGCCTCTATATGGTAGGAAACTTATTCATTCATTTAATTTTCACTTTTTAGTGAATGAATCCTCTAGAACAAGTAAATATGTGCCAAATTTACATCATGGTCATGAAATTACATCAAGGTAGATCAATAGTTACATGGAAAAGTGAAACTAGTCAAAACTAGGCGAAATTCTGAGCTGAAGAGTGAAAATGAGGCCAAATTTCTCTATGCGCCGCGCCCAAAATCTGTATGCGTCGCGCCACTTTGAGGAAAATTTTGAGGCACTTCCCGAAGTCCAAATTGAGCTCATGATAGCTCGTTGGAAAGCCCTGCCTGTCTACTTTCCAACCCAAGTGAAATTTCTGGATGTGGTATCCATTTTCCCCTCCAAAAGTTCAATCTCCCAAGACTGGTTCCTGTGTGTGCAAAAAGTGGCAGAAAGGCCATTTTCAAGGTGTTTTTGACCCTTTAGGCCACCCAGACCTTGATGAAATCCTTACGCCATTCCTGAGTGTGCATAAATTTTTACAAAAAATCCAAAAATGTAAAGTTTTCCTCCAGAAGATCTCTCAAACGTAAGCGCGCGCAAGGTGGCGCTACGCGTAAGGGCAGAAAAACCTGTTTTGTGACCAAAAAAAATTCAAAAATGACAAAATTTTCTCCAAATTTGCTGAAATTTGGAGTGAAGGTCCCCCATCAAGTGCCATGCTCAGCCAACGAAGCTTTGGCCAAGATTTGAAGTGGATCAGGCCTTTTCCGACGTTTCAGTGCCCTCCTAGTACATGCAGTTCAGTGGCGGAAATCACTGTCTTGTTCATATGATGTGTTGGTGCCCATCTTCATGGTGTTTCAAAGTCTGTGTTGGCTTGAATGAGATGAAGAATGAGAATTTGGTGCTTTTGTTTCAACTGCCAAATATGGGAGGGACTGTGGGAAATAGCGCAGTGTGGACAGTGGGGTCTTGTCAAGTGATAATTTGCCTTTTGGAATTTTGACAAATGTAGGAACAATGGACAGTTATTTGAATGCTTGGGTATTGTTTGGGTAACTTGAAGTTTTGGGAATTTTACAAATGATATGGGAGAGTGATAGTGATAGGGAATGGTAGGGTTTTAGGGATAATGGAAATGAGTGATAATGGGATTATAAGGGAATAGAAGATTGGATATAATAAGATTACAGTGATGGGAAAGGGACCAAAGGTGGGGAATGGAGTTGGATTATTTGGCACCAAAGTTATTTTGTAAAACACCAATTTAAAACCCTAAAAAGCAGCTTTAAACAAAGTAATAAGGTTTGCAATTTGACATCACAAACTCTCATAATCCACTTCAATGAGCACAAAACATGTTAATGGCAATTTCATAAACTTCTTGGAGCGAGAAGAACCAAGCGGATTGGAGTTTTTTGAAACAAATGACAAAAATTTGAGTTCTGGCTCTGTGCGCCGTGCGACAGCCCAACACGCCGCACATGCCATGTGCGCCACGCCAGTGTATTTTTACACTGTGGAAAACTGCCCAATGCGCCACGCGCTCCATGTGCGCCGCGACACTCAGCCTATGCGTCGTGCTCTGCAACTGCAACACATTTCCGGCCTTCAACGTGATTTCTTCACTCCTCCATGATCTGTCTTAGTTTCACTGATGTCTCTTGGCATGTAATTGGATTATTGGAACACAAACATATCTTTTATGACAAGGATTTTGATTTTTGATTTGGGCACACCCACTTTTGCAATGTTTGAAACCTTTGACACTTAACTCTAACTCTGTTTTGCTTCCTTTATGATTTTTGGACTGATGATGAATTTCTTCGTCTACTTTGCAGGAATAGATGGCTGGAATTTCGGCAAAGGTGACCAGGGCTGCGCCTAGAGATTTTAACAACTGAAAAACTTGGAAAATATACATGGCAATTTATTACAAAGGACAAAATGACGATTTTCTTCAAAACAGAGTTTTAAAGAAAAGTCACGGTCAAGCAATATGAAAATGAAATATTTGAAATGAAAACTTATTTTGGACCTCCCTCTAGCCTGCTGGCATTATTGGACACTTTGAAGACTGAATTTGTGAAACCCTAGACCTAATAACTAGAATGACACTTTTCTGACTAAGCGACCATCCATGACTGTAAATGACTGTAATATTGACGTTGATGAACTTAGATGATCAGACACGGACCAGAAAGTACATGACATGAGGGGTATGAGTGAAAAACCTCCTACCATCAGATGATCGATGCTCCTAACGGAATGCAGATGATTGGACTGAATGAGACACCTAAAAATGAAATGCAACAAGAGAATTTGATCTCTTACGGAGGGATGAACAGACCGACTCTAACATTGGATCCAATGGGGATGGTAGCTCCTGGGAGGTGCCAAGAACTATATATCTTTGGAAGAGAAGTCAGTGCCTTCATCCATTGGGAAATGGAGTAAAAACACGAAAACTGACATTAAGCAGACTGACTCTGACTCAAGGCTAAAACTGAAAACCATATTAAAATCAAACATGACTGAAACATAACTAACAAACTGGAAAGATGCTCATAATTGAGCTTATTTATCAAACCTACTCTAATTTTTCTTTTCACCACGCGATCAAGTGAAATGGAACAACCAATGCAACCATGTAAGCATCCTGGCTGCTATTTGATTTCTTCCCAAATGCTTTCTGATGCGCAGGAAAAGGGAAGAATCGAAAGGCAACTCCCATGGAAACTTGGAATCAAGTTGACTGCTGATAAACTTGCAAAGCATGAATTGACTGGATGACTTCAAGAATACTGCGAAAGGATCTTCATAAACATAGCTATTGATTTCCATTAACACATCACTGCTCTGGTCCAAGTAATCTTCATAGCTAGATATTAAGATTTTTCTCACATCTGTGTTGTCTTTCTTTGGTGACAACAGCAAGCTGTCAAAAGGATCCTGAAATTCATGAATAACCAAACTATTTTGCTGATTCCAAACAGAACAAAAGTCTCCTTTATCAATCTCCTCATATGACTGCATACCGTGATATGGGCTTTGTAACGAAAAATCTGTTAAACAAGACAAAGAATGGGACCTTTGAATCAGATTATTATCAGCATTCCTTTTTGTCACATGGTTAGCTAATGGAGAAAAACTTTTACAGCAAACATCATCCAACACACGAGCAATAGGATCATCAAAAACTTGAGAAGACTGCTGCGATGTATCCATTGAAACTGTTTGATATCCTACTGACTGTTCATCTTTTTCTTTAGAGATATTACAAATATTTTTCTTTATAAACTGAAATGCTTCGAAACAAAAGGGTACAAAATCCTCTTGCATCATTAAATCATGTATTTCAGCTTCCACGACTTCATCTGTAATCTGACCTTCAATTTCGTTTGGTGGCTGAAAATCTGGAGCTAGGGAGGGTTTTGTATCCAGAATGATTTCATCAGTCATTTCAAGGGAATATTTCTGATCAACAAGTTGCTCATGAATTTCGCTATCTGTCTCATCCTCAACATTAAAACTAAGAGATTGTTGATTTCTTATAGGCTGCTCATTTGAAGACTTACCATGCAATTTACCCTTCAAAAACTGAAATGATTCAAAACAAAATGGTACGGAGTCACCTTGTATCATTTGATCATGTGTGCCAGCTTCCATGTCTTTATCTGCAACTTGACAATCAATGGCATTCGGGGACTGCAAAACTGGATATGAGAAATCTTGAACAAGGTTTTCATTGCGCTCAAGATGGTCCAAATCAAGACTTGTTGACAGTTGATTTCTGATTGCATGGAAATTGTCTCTTATGAACTGAAACGAATCAAAACAAAAAGGAAAAGATCCTTCACTTACTTCAAAATTTGTTGCACTTTTCTCGTCATTGTCATAGCTAATATGCAGTGGTTGATCACTATACTCAAGCTGTTGAAAGTGAACTTCTTCCTTCCACAAACTAGATGTTGATTTGTCTGCAAGATTAGCTTTTGTTTGGAGAACATAATCATCATCATACTGATCAAATTGAGGCAAATCATCAATATAAAGTTCATCATCAAGCATACATACCATATCAACAGCTCTCTCTTCTTCAAGATGATCTATAAAGCAATCACTATGACAACTGGGATAAGAAACAAAATGTTTTGGATCAACAACTTGTTCTTCTTCAATCAGCAAGTCATGGGCTTGAACATTATAATCATTCCTTGTGGTGTTCTTTCGCATCATCCCTTCTACTTCACTTACCAACATGTCAAGCTTTACCTCTAGAGATGTCGATTTCTTCGGATCCAAGTTTTTCATCTCTTCTTCTTTCAACCTTGCCCTTCAGATCAACAAATGAGCCTCTACATTTACTGCACTGTTCTGCATATCGTGAAGTGTTGCAATATTCCTTTCTCTCAGCTGAAACTTCATTTCCGGATCAAAGGCACCCGGGTAGTGCAAGAGAGCAGATCTAGGAGAAGGTATTATTTTAGCTAGCATCGAAAAATATACTTGGTTAAATCTGGTAGAAAATTGTTGTACTGTATCCCCTGGAAATATTTTCAGCTGGTTATACTCTTCTATAATAAGGAAAGGATTATGTCCGATCACCCACCTGTCGAGGAAAAATTCGATGAACTGCTGGAAATCTGAGATGCTTGCATCAGGCAGGGCTTTGAACCAACTCTTGACTTTGCCTTGCAAAGAAAGAGCAAAAAGTCTAATACTAACATCTTCTTCATCAACTTCAAACAGGTCAAGAAAATTCTTAACATTCTGCACATGTTGCTCAGTGTTGACAGTGTTACATTCACCGTCAAATCTTGGTAGATATAGGTCATAATTTGCAGGGAAAGCATGGAGAACAGAAGGTAAAACAAGAGGTTTATACCTATCTGGGATTATAAAAGGTGTAGGAGTATATACAAGATCTACGTGATCAGTTTTGTTTTTTTTAGGCTCATCACTCTGAAGAGAGTCATCATAAGATGTGGGAAAAGTAAGGAGGCCAGGATCAAAGGGAAACTCAGTATTTAAACTTTTTGAATAGGTCGAGTGAAGACTTTGATCAACTTTATCATACAAAAAATTCTAAAAAACTTTCAAGATAGCTTCAAGAACAGCAAAGAAGTAGCTTACAAGAAAGCAGACTAGATCTTGAATACCATTCCACTTTGGATACTTGAACTTTGTGTAAGATCCTTCCATTTTCTCAGAGAAAGAGTTAGTCCTCCAGTGGAGTCTTTACATTGAGTTGGAGTCACCAGGTGAATGATTTTAGCCTTCTTATGTCTGATCGTTGTCCACCATCAACCATCAGATCTGAACTTGATACATGTATTGGGGCAACTTGCAAGTCAAGTGTTACGTTTACAAGCTAAACCGGAGATTGACTGAAGCAGCGTTTATCTAATTCCGCTAATGCAAAGCAAAAGCGTTTCAAAGGATACCTGGCATAACTTCAGGCTCCCTCTGTAGCTTATGAAACAAATAACACCAACAAGCAAACCATTTGATTCCCCAGTATGGTCTCCACTATTTTATTGCCTAAATCTACCTCAGGCTAAAAGAAAGCAGAGTTCAGGGTAACATTAAACCACACTCAGTCTGGTAGCTAGCCCTACCAGATCAGGAGAGGGCTCTCTCCGGGTCAATCTCAGGAAAAATGTATCAATAGGGCTTGAGACGACTGAAATAAAAACTAATTTTAGGCTAGGTATATAGATAAAAATATTTGATTTGATTTTGGGGGTTTTTGTTGGAAAAAAGGGAAAGGCAATTTTGGGTGCGGGGATAAGGCCCAGTTTTCGCAGAGTTCTGATTGGGGCAGGGTAAGCAATGGTTTTGATGCTTTGAAATGAAAATATGGATGGTTTAGACTGCTGAGGAGTTGAAGAGGGCAAGAGATCTCAAGGATCCTCTTCAAATAGATGAAAACATGTAAAATCAAACAAAACCAAAGGCAGAGCAAAGCAAGCTACTGAATTCCACCTTTAACACTGATTTGTTTAATTTAAGAAGAATAGAGAAAGGAAATGGTACACATAAACATCATTGAACTTACAATAACGTGGAGAATAACACCATCAATACACAGAGCCACAAGGATCCCAAAAAGTGCTGCAAAACCTTGGTCTTTCCTTTGCCAAAAATGCAGAAGTGATGTACAATGAAGTGCCAAAAAATTCCCAAGTATCCAACCCTGAAAATGACTCAGAAAATAAATGATATAGGCAAGCCTAACCCCTTCCCATGCCTCTAGGGGTCTAGCTCATCATTCTATGAGTTGTTTCAACCAATTCTAAACTAGGAACTGAAATCTAGGCAATCAAACAACTTGCCTCTATATGGTAGGAAACTGATTCATTCATTTAATTTTCACTTTTTAGTGAATGAATCCTCTAGAACAAGTAAATATGTGCCAAATTTACATCATTTTCATGAAATTACATCAAGGTAGATCAATAGTTACATGGAAAAGTGAAACTAGTCAAAACTAGGCGAAATTTTGAGCTAAAGAGTGAAAATGAGGCCAAATTTCTCTATGCGCCGCGCCTAAAATCTGTATGTGTTGCGCCACTTTGAGGAACATTTTGAGGCACTTCCCGAAGTCAAAATTGAGCTCATGATAGCTCGTTGGAAATCCCTGCCTGTCTACTTTCCAACCCAAGTGGAATTTCTGGATTTGGTGTCCATTTTCCTCTCCAAAAGTTCAATCTCCCAAGACTGGTTCCTGTGTGTGCAAAAAGTGGCAGAAAGGCCATTTTCAAGGTGTTTTTGACCCTTTAGGCCACTCAGACCTTGATGAAATCCTTAGGCCATTCCTGAGCATGCATAAATTTTTACAACAAATCCAAAAATGTAAATTTTTCCTCCAGAAGATCTCTCAAACGTAAGCATGCGCAAGGTGGCGCTACGCGTCGGGCAGAAAAACCTATTTTGTGACCAAAAAAAATGAAAAAATGAAAAAAATTTCTCCAAATTTGCTGAAATTTGGAGTGAAGGTCCCCCATCAAGTGCCATGCTCAGCCAACGAAGCTTCGGCCAATATTTGAAGTGGATCAGGCCTTTTCCGACGTTTCAGTGCCCTCCTAGTACATGCAGTTCAGTGGCGGAAATCACTGTCTTGTTCATATGATGTGTCGGTGCCCATCTTCATGGTGTTTCAAAGTCTGTGTTGGCTTGAATGAGATGAAGAATGAGAATTTGGTGCTTTTGTTTCAACTTCCAAATATGGGAGGGACTATGGGAAATAGGGCAATGTGGACAGTGGGGTCTTGTCAAGTGATAATTTTCCTTTTGGAATTTTGACAAATGTAGGAACAATGGACAGTTATTTGAATGCTTGGGTACTGTTTGGGTAACTTGAAGTTTGGGAATTTTACAAATGATATGGGAGAGTGATAGTGATAAGGAATGGTAGGGTTTTAGGGATAATGGAAATGAGTGATAATGGGATTATAAGGGAATAGAAGATTGGAGATAATAAGATTACAATGATGAGAAAGGGACCAAAGGTGGGGAATGGAGTTGGATTATTTGGCACCAAAGTTATTTTGTAAAACACCAATTTAAAACCCTAAAAAGCAACTTTAAACAAAGTAATAAGGTTTGCAATTTGACATCACAAACTCTCATAATCCACTTCAATGAGCACCAAACATGTTAATGGCAATTTCATAAACTTCTTGGAGCGAGAAGAACCAAGCGGATTGGAGTTTTTTGAAACAAATGACAAAAATTTGAGTTCTGGCTCTGTGCGCCGCGCGACAGCCCAACGCACTGCGCATGCCATGTGTGTCGCACCAGTGTATTTTTACACTGCGGAAAACTGCCCAATGCGCCGCGACACTCAGCCTATGTGCCGCGCTCTGCAACTGCAACACATTTCCGGCCTTCAACGTGATTTCGTCACTCCTCCATGATTTGTCTTGGTTTCACTGATGTCTCTTGGCATGTAATTGGATTATTGGAACACAAACATATCTTTTATGACAGGGATTTTGATTTTTGATTTGGGCACACCCACTTTTGCAATGTTTGAAACCTTTGACACTTCACTCTAACTCTGTTTTGCTTCCTTTATGATTTTTGGACTGATGATGAACTTCTTTGTCTGCTTTGCAGGAATAGATGGCTGGAATTTCGGCAAAGGTGACCAGGGCTGCCCCTGGAGATTTTAACAACTGAAAAATTTGGAAAATATACATGGCAATTTATTACAAAGGACAAAATGACGATTTTCTTCAAAATAGAGTTTTGAAGAAAAGTCACGGTCAAGCAATATGAAAATGAAATATTTGAAATGAAAACTTATTTTGGACCTCCCTCTGGCCTGCTGGCATTATTGGACACTTTGAAGACTGAATTCGCGAAACCCTAGACCTAATAACTAGAATGACACTTTGATGACTAAGAGACCATCCATGACTGTAATATTGACATTGATGAACTTAGATGATCAGACACGGACCAGCAGGTACATCACATGAGGGGTATGAGTGAAAAACCTCCTACCATTAGATGATCGATGCTTCTAATGGAATGCAGATGATTGGACTAAATGAGACACCTAAAAATGAAATGCAACAAGATAATTTTATCTCTAACGGAGGGATGAACAAACCGACTCTAACATGTTCAACCGATAATGTCACAACCGATAGTCAATTTGTCCTTTCACCTACATCTCAACTGGGTATCCACTGCATCTAACATGCATGTATTTAATAGTAGTAAATCTTCAGTTGCATGTGAGGCCACTGATTGTGAATTAATTAATAATTAATTCGCTTGATCTCTCACTAGTGTATCTTCAGTTACAACTAGCACAATTGAGTTAAACTACTTTACAACTCTCATAAATACACTTCCAACTCTGTTACAACTTCGAATCACTTAGTTACAACTAATTCCACTTGCATGTCCCACCAACTAACCAACCACTCAACTCGAAATTCCTATAGCTAACAGATTTTCCACTTCAGTAAACTATTTCCAAGTGCTCATTGAGAATAGATTATTGTTTATTGTCCAACTAATATTAAGGGATAATAATAGTCGACATGCATCTATAAATAAACATGCAATATATAAATAGAACTTGCACATACATCCATAAGTAGACCTCATCTATAAATAGAATTTTCTCATGCATCTATAAATAGAAATCCACCTAAAAATAGCCCGAGGCTCCATCCTAGTGTAGGTGCATAATTTTCACTAGGATCTTCTTGTTGAATCTCAACACTCGCTCTCAACAAGAAAGGGATTATCCTTCACCCCGATCCTGTCTCTATGGTATTCGAATTTTCTCCTGGTGAGCGCCTTCGTCAGAATATCTGCATATTGATCTTCCATAGGAATGTACTGAAGCAACACGATCTTCCTCTGCACACAATCTCTAATATGATGATACCATTTATCTATATGCTTAGATCTATCATGAAACACAGGATTAATCGAGAGTTTAATGCAACTCTCATTATCACAATGAATCACTGTCGAATCTAAATGAGAACCAAACAAAGTAACCAAGATCTTTCTCATCTAGATAGCCTCACATGCAGCTCGACTCACTGCCATGTATTCCACTTCTGCTGAATTGAGTTCCACTGATCCCTACTTCCTGCTGTACCAAGAAACAACTATAGATCCAATGCTAAAGACCCCCCCTTATGTGCTCTTTCTTTCCGATGGGTTGCCTGCCCAATCTGCATCTGTGAAGCCATGCAACTTCATCTCATTCGTTTTTTTGCCATAAACCATACTCAGATGTGCCCCTCAGGTATCTCAGGACATGCTTGCACGCCTTACAAAAGATCTTGGTAGGCTTAACCATCGCTTGACTCAGTTGGTTAATCGCATAGCAAATTTCTAGTCTCGTGTTCACTAGATGCATTAGCGAACCCACTAACTGTCGATAGATAGTAGCATCCACTACCTCTCCAGAAGTAGCATCCTCTTTCCTCCAGATTTCTGGAAGAGGAGTATCCATGGGTTTGTAGCCCTCCATGTGAAACTTACCCAGTATCTCCCTGGCATACTTGCCTTGAGACACAAAAATTTCACCATCTGGCTGCCATATTTCCAATCCAAGGAAATAATGGAGGCCCATATCCTTCATCTAAAACTCCTTTGCAAGGTCCTCCTTGCATGAGTGTATCAGCTGCTCATCACCAGTCAATATTGAATCATCAACATAAAGAAAAATGATTAAAAGCTTACCCTCCACCACAATTTGGTATAGGTTCGCATCCGCTTCACTTTCGGTGAAGCTCGGTCCGGTGAAATAGCTGTCTATCCGAGTGTACCAAACACGAGGTGCTTGCTTCAACCCATACAACGCTCTTTTGAGTCGACACACATGCGACTCGCTGCTGAAGATCTTAAATCCTTTAGGTTGCTCTATGTACACCTCTTCCTCAATGATTCTATTGAGAAATGCAGTCTTCACATCCATCTGATGAATGCGCCAGCCCATCTGCACTTAGAGAGCAAGGATGCTCCTTATGGAAGAATACCTTGCGATAGGTGCAAAGGTTTCTTCGTAATCTATCCCCTAGATATGTGAGAAGCCCCGGGCCACAAATCTGGCCTTGTATTTCTCAACACTCCCATCAATAGCTTGCTTTACCTTGTATATCCATCTCAAATCTACCACTGATTTATCAACTGATCTTGGAACAATTTCCCAAGAGTTGTTTTTTACAATGGAGTCACACTCCTCCACCATTGCATCTACCCATGTGGGCTCCTGCACTACTTCCTGAAAGGAAGATGGCTCAGTCACAATACATTTTCTCATGAGATCCATGTATCCAGTAAATCGTTCAGGAGACTGTCTTTGTCTGCGCTGTGAAGTAGGGGCTCCTACATTCTGTGCAGCATCAATTCTCAGCCTATCAACTTCTGTGATATGCCTTATGCTAGTTCTGATGGTTGGCTCTACATGAGTGGACTCCTCCACTCCATGAACCTCCTCCTGTGGCTAATCCACATCTAGATACTCATCTTTGGGAAACAATAGTTCCTCCTCTGCATGCAAGTCCAGCTCCCTCTCAAGCGAAAACCGCATGGCTTTCCCCTCATCGAATTTAATATCCCTTCGCACCACAGTCATTAAATTGTTTGGAAAATACACACGATAGTTATGGGGTGTTTCTGTGTACCCCACAAATATCCCAACTTCAGAAGTCAGCTCCAGCTTCTTCCTGGCGTCCTTGTCACATGCACATAAACAGAGGAGCCAAAAATCTTAAAGTGTGAAACATCCAGTTTCTTACCAATGAAATCTTCTTCAAGTGTACTCTTGCCAAGTACTCTATGAGGACAATGATTTTGTACATAAACCACAGTGTTTCATGCTTCCACCCACAAATGCATTGGTAGGCCCTGATCATGCAACATCGCTCATGTTGCACCCACGATTGTTCTGTTCTTCCTCTCCGCGACCCCATTTTTCTATGGGTTATGAGGCACTATGAGTTCTCTTCGAATTCCTTCTTTGCTATAGAAGTTATTGAATTCATTAGAGATGTATTATCCACCATTATTGCTCCTCAAACCCTTCACGTGCTTCCTTGACTCTTTCTCCACCAATTCCTTAACTCACAGAACTTTGAGAATTTTTTATCCTTCTTCTACATGAAGAATATCCAGCATTTACAAGAAAATTCATCAACAAAAATAACATAGTACTTATGTTTTGCTGTTGAAGCAACCGAGAATGGTCCACACACGTCTGTGTGAACTCTCTCAAGGATCCTCTAAACACAATTATCCTTTTCACGAAAGGTGGACTTTACATACTTCCCCATGGTGCAACCCTTGCACTGATCTAACTGAGCAAGTGTTCCCATTGGAATTCCAATATATATTTGCTACATGACTTTCAAGTCTCCATGGTGAAGATGGCCCAATCGCCTATGCCATAATTCACCCTCATCTCGGCTCACCACTTTTTCTGTCTTGCCCATCATGGCAGTGCAACCATCTACCTTAAGCTTATAGATATTCTTAATTCAAATCCCTATCCTCTTGGCTTGACCCATTGTTTTATGTCGTAGGAAAGCTTTTCCATTGCTGAAAACAACGTCATAGCCTTTTTCATCCAACATTGCGACTGAGACCAAATTTTTCTTCAGACCTAGAACATGCATAACATCTTTCAATTGAAATGGTTTACCTGACTCGCTCTGAAAGGTAATGGTACCAATGTCGGTCGCACTGTATCATCCATTGCCATCCATCTCTATATGCATCTGGAGGTCTTTCTCCTCCAAGTTACTTAAAATATCCTTATCTCCTGTCATGTGAAAGGAAGCACCACTATCCAAATACCACACCGATCCTAATGCACTTGACACCATGCATGCGATCAAAGAGAATTCAAGCTCAAATTACGAGGCAAGGGCCTCACCAGCTGCAGCTCCAACAACCTTCTTGTTCTTCTTCTTCTGTGGACAATTAGTAGCAAGATTCCCATGTTCGTGACAGTGAAAAAACTTCACCTTAGACATATCCAGCTTCTTTCCTTTAGACTCATATTTAGAATGGAATTTCTTCCCCTTCCCCTTATTTGCCTTGGCAACCAAATCACAATCCACTTCATCATAATGCTTTGATGAAGAGCCATCTCTGGTGTTTCGCCCGAACTCCTCCTGCACCAGATCCGACCACAATCATTCCCAGTCTAATAATTCTTCCCGTCCGTTGACAGAGTCTTCATAACTGTGCCAACTCTTAGGAAGTCCAAGAGAGCCAACCTCACCAAATCATCATCAACAATATTTATTCCCACACTCCCCAGTTCATCCCGACATTGGAAAAACTTCATGAGATACTTTGGAATATTGTCGCCCTTTTCCATCTTGATCTTCCTGAGTTTATCTTTGAGCGCCAATTTCCTATGGTCGTTTCCGCTTTGGAAAAGATCCGTCAAAGCCTTCCACATAGCATATGGTGTGGCTTTCCCATGAAGGCTTGAGACAATGTGGTCTCGTACTCCTTCCAAGTAGGCTTAGGAACATCATTGTCAATGAATTCCTTCAAGCCATTATCTTCGAGCACCGCCTCCGTCCTGTCCTTCCAAGAAATTTATTTTGAGTTGCCCTCGAGTGCATACTCTAGCCGCAAGCCATTGAAATCCATTTTGATGTTAACTCAGTTGTAGCACCAAGAGAGTCTTTTTGCAAATTCGAATTCTTTCCACCAACAAACTCAGCTCCTACTTCAAAATTGCAATCTTCTGTGCTCTGATACCATGTAGAAATTTAATAAAAAATATGTATTGTCTGGATTCTCCTGATCTAACAATTATATGCCATTGTTAAATACAAAATCGCTTCTACAAAATCTTTCCGGAATTTAAAACACAATCGCCATAGCAATATCATGAAGAAAGATCAATCACACATAATACAGATAATTTACCCTCGGGAAAGCATATAGCTAAAAACCCCACTATATTATATTATGTATTATATCGTGGATCATGAAACAATTGCATACAAGTCTCGAATCCAAGGGCTCTCATTACATGAGCTAATTGTCTCACACTGTCATACAAAAATTGGCAAGTTCCTTAGCCAATTTACTGCCTCCAGACAGCCCGCCTCCACTGCGCAATCCCAGTTGATAGCAATCCCTGAATGAATGGAATCCTGCTTGCCTTGATTGTGCAATCCTCATGGGAACATCCAATGTGTGTGTGGTTTCATGTGTGCAATCGATAATGTCACAACTGATAGTAAAGTTGTCCCTTTCACCTACATCGACTCAACTGGGTCTCCACTGGATTTGACATACCTGTAGTTAATAGTATTATATCTTCAGTTTCATGTGAGGCCAGTGATTGTGAACTAATTAATAATTAATTCACTTGATCTCTCACTAGTGTATCTTGAGTTACAAATAGCATAACTGAGTTAAACTACTTTACAACTCTCATAACTACACTTCCAACTCTGTTACAACTTTGAATCACTTAGTTAAAACTAAGTCCACTTACATTTCCCACCAACCAACCAACCACTCAACTCGAAATTCCTATAGCTAACTGATTTTCTACTTCAGTTAAATATTTCCAAGTGCTCATTGAGAATAGATTATTGTTTATTGTCCAACTAATATTAAGGGATAATAATAGTCGACATGCATCTATAAATAGACATGCAATCTATAAATAGAATTTGCACATACATCTATAAATAGACCTCATCTATAAATAGAATTTTCTCATGCATCTATAAATAGACATCCACCTAAAAAATAGCCCGAGGATCCATCCTAGTGTAGGTGCATAATTTTTACTAGGATCTTCTTATTGAATCTCAACAGAAAATTGGGTTATAGTTAGCTAAAAATTTGACTTCCAAGTGATATAAAAAAAAACATTCATTTTTTATTTTATTTTAATATAAAAAACAATGTTATTTAATTTTCATTCTTACAAACACAAACACACTTCTCTTTGATACATCCTCCTATATACGAGGTAATATTACAATTGGGTATAGTATATTGGCTCCATGTATGGAGCTAAATCTAAGTGGATACTTAATATCACATGACATTTTCCTAACTTATATAATGGTGGAGAATAGGAGATAGTAAGTATCTTGGGGATATTATATGAGGCAAAAACACTCTTTTTTGGTCCTAGAGTAAGACCTAAAATTTCCTTTGATTGGCTAAGATCTTGTCACTTCTCAAACAAAAGGAACATATTAACAACTCAAGACCTAGACCTAGAAAGAGTGAAAATTTGGCCCCTTATGGGCCAACAATGGGTTATTTTAGTGGGAATGGTTTCCTTTCAATAACAATGATAAGTTACTGCACATTTTTGGATAGCAACCAATTGTCCTCATTTTCAATTAACAAATGAGTTATGAGTGATTTTTCCACCTTTGGAAAAAAAATGAATATATATGGGTTAATCTCAGAATCCTTAGGGTACATTGCCTAAAAAAAACAAGGCTCAAACCCTTAATAATAAAAAACTTGTTAAGATCTCAACATATTTGTTCCAGGAAGATCAAACTGAAGGGATCACTTCCTATGGGCTTAACCACAGAGCCTCACCCTTAGAGTGTCGAGAGAATTGAACTCGCAACCTCTCAATAGTAAATGTGTTTTAATAATGGGGACTCAACCAATTGAGCTAGCCCTAGGGGCTATATATATAGACTTTGAAACCATTTTTTTCAATTTTTTTAATAAAAAAACACCTTAAAGGAGTGGTGTTGGTAGTTAAGTAAATGGGTGAATTTAGAGGGGGGAGAAGTTGGAGAGTGGGGTGCAACAAAGTTGGTTATGTGGAGGGACATGGATTTTTTAGGAGAGACCCACATGAGGTGAGGGCACCCAAAAATATAATGTATGGCATATGGTGAAGTCTTCCACTTGAGTAAAATAGAGATAAAGGGGATGAGTGCTTGCACCTTTAAAATAAATTGAAAAATTAAAAAGGGAATTTTAAAACCCCTTTTTAAATATTATAAAGGCTTTGTCCTATATTCTTGGAGGGGTATGGAATTATGTATAAATTTCTTAATAGATTCAATGATCTTATAATATGCTAAAACAAAATACTGAATCAATTCTACAAATTGCGAAAACCAATTATGATCACACAATCACATGAACAAGAAAGACAAAGAATTTCAATCTCACAACACAAATTTTTATCTGGGGAAATCCTAAGCTAAAAAACTTGCTATTTGTATATTGCATTAAGTCAAGAAAGTGAAACAATATAATGATATTTGTCTTCTTGAGAAACCTCTACATTCTGTTGACTGTCTCACACTGATCTAAGCAGGTTTGGTCCAATAATTAACTAATTCCTTGCCCATGTCTGACCAACCTGTCTTACGCATTCCTAAGGGAATTGAGCCCCTATTAAATAGGAAATCCTCGCTAATTGATTGCGCAATACATCCAAGGTGTCATGATGACCTCATGCATGGCGTGTACAATTTTCTAATTATACAATTGATAGTTCTCTCCCCTTTAACTCCAATCTCAACTAGGCCTTGCTTAGAACTGACATGCAACAACTATTTATAGTGAATTATCAATTATCTTGTTGATCAATGCATGTGAACTAAGTCATATTTAATTCAGTTGACCTCCCTTTAGCTCATCTATGGATTCAACTAGTTAAACTGATTTTAACTCAAATAAACTGAGTTAACTAATTACAACTCAAAATAAACACAACTAGGGCTCCTAAAAGGTAGGACACCCTACATGCCTCTAGTTTGACCCCCAACTCGAATTGACTGAGTTAACTAGTACAAGTTGTCATGTGATGTGGAATTACAATTGAATTCTAATTTAATTAAGAGGAAATTAAATTACAAACCCTTTTATGCTATTTTCAATATTTCTTGTTGTCAATTTCAACAAATTATTCATCCACAAGTGTAACAATGGATATAGTATATTCTAGGATTCATTTTTAGATTTAAATAATTTAGATTTAAAGGTATATACTTTAATGCATATTATTTTTATTACTATACTTTTTTAACCATGGAAATCGGTAACTCTTTGGAGTGATTTAAGCTAGGCTTGGGATCCAATCAAGTGACTAACACTATAATTCAAGAGAATATCCAATAACTCATAAGCCAAAAATACTAATAACTTGTAACTTAGCAAGGTTGAGGGGTCCCTAGGTCATGGGTTTCCACTTAGTCAACATGTGTCATCATGCCATAATAAAGAATAACTCTAATAACTCTAATATCAGTAAATATTGATAAAAACAATACTCATATCCTTTAGTTAAACCTCCTCCCAATATATATTTTTAAATAAAAATAACCCTTATTTTTTACAAAATAACCCTTTTTAAAACCCCAATACCTATAAAATTTTCTCTCCAATAAATATAATATATTGATTTTATTTTTCATAATTTTAAAACATTTTTTAAATAAATCTAAATACAGATTAACAAGATAAAACCCATCTTGACATCTTAAAATAAACATCTATTTTAAAAATATCTACTCTTTCTCTTTTAATTTTATCCCAAAAAATATGTATTTCTATATTATTTAATATTTATTATTATTAGAAAATTTTAAATAATCAAATTGCAAATGTAAACCATTAAGATAAACTTTTTTAAACCATTAATCTTATTAAATAAACAGTGAAAAAATACATTTTTAAAACAAATAAACTTATTAAATAAACAATTAAAAAACATCTTACAAAAAAATTTAATGTTAATCATAATTGTAGTTGATCATTCATAATTTTTCCGGACATAAAACTTGGAAGGGTCGTTCAATCAACCCGTAAATTCTAACAATCCTCAAAGTCAGTGAATCAAATTCAACCCATAACTTTTAACCGTCCTCGAAGTCAATGAACCAAATAAAATATGGGGGATTTTGTTTTCCTTCATTTTCACTAAAAACAAATTTGAAAATTTTGGATTTCATAATACAATGACATGATGAAATGGATTGAAATATAGTATATATTTATAAAATAAAATAATAATTAAATTAAATATAAATAGAATTCAGAATTTTTGAATTTTTATTAATTGAATTTTGACTTGTTTCAAATTTTCATTAAGAAGATTAGTCTCCCTTTAATCCGGTGTCGCTTTCCGAACTGTGGGTCCTTATCCCGGTTAGTCTGTTCCAGCGCTTGACGGCGCCGTCACCACTGTATTTCAAATTTCAATGTTGTCGGCGGACGTCTATGGCTATATTTTCTGCAACAATATAATATATAGTATCATAAGCGTAATGAAATAGTCTTTTCTTTTGAATTAATTTGTTAATATAATTTCAAGATTTTTTGTTATTTAAAATATATTTTTGAATGCATAAATTTAATATTCTGAAATACTCCAAGGCTCTAATTATATAGATTAAACAATTTAAATTCAAGTTTTTAAATCTTTGTTAAATTTTGGTTAAAATTAACCAGAAAAACTGTTTAGAAAAAAATCGAAAAAGGTCATTTTGTCTATAAGTTAGACTAAGCTTTATAAAAATGAGTGGCTACACATTTGTTAGGGGACAAAAAGTAATTGGAATCAGTTAAAAAAAACTGACAATCCAAGTGCTTTAATCTTGTTTTGATGGTAGAAATAGATTCAGCGCCATCTAAAATATTTAGAGTATCTAAAATCTTAAAACTTGACAATTGTAACCTCAATTCCCAAAAATTCTACAGAATTTTATTAAAATCTTACTCAATTTCCATTCAAATTTAAAATCTAATTAAACCATATAAAAAATAAATAAAAAATTCACATATATAACAAATGGCTCAAAATATAATCCATTGAAATTCACTGTCACAATACTGTGATCCTGGAATGCAAGGCCCCATTTTCAAATCCCCATGATCAAACTCGTGTCAAAGGAGGCCCACAGAAAATTCGCGTTCGAATCCCACTCAAGCATCACATGGAAAACAGTGCCAATCCCACCAACCCATGTCTGAAATACAAAAATTCTACCTAAAACGCCACCAGATCTGACTGTAATCTGGTCCAGTGCTCATCCACTTAACCATTTATTTCCAGTAGGTTTTGTCTAATTGTTTTAGAGTTCTGTTTTTAACAAAACTTTATATAAAAACAAAAATTCTACTAAAACCGCCATCAGATCTGACAGTAAACTGGTCCACTGCTAATGGCACGTGTAAGACTATTTATTTCTACTAAAACTTTTAATTATTTTTTATATGGGACCTTTTAAGTATAATTAGGTCAAACCATGTATAGTTTTGATTAAATGAATTTGGTATCTTAAAACTTATATTGTGCAAAATTCACAAATCTAATTTCAACGAAGTTCTATCCTCTATCTCACACAAATTTGATTAGAAAACATATGAATTTTTTTTTCAAAATATAAACTATTAGACTATAACTTTTTAATAATGGAAATGATGAAAGATTGTACTTAATATTTTTAGGATTAAATTATTTATGCGATCTTAATAGCTTCCTTAAGATGTTTACATATATTTAAACTCGGGAAAAGGCATCCCAAGCAGTTGGGCCAAGGCAATCAAACTTACCAAAACATAACTCACATGTGAAAGAAGATATACAGTGGTATTCCTCTATCACATGAGGTTCCTTTTTCATATTGTAGGGATGAAGACATTGAATCTGTCATTTTTTCTATTGAAAAGTCTAACCAAGATGTCAGCAAGGGTTCAGATTCATAATGATGTTTCTGAGTACATCTTGTACCATCAAGCTTTGATAAAAGTTCTGGTTGAAGAATAGCTAAAGAAGAGAAATTGGACTTGGAACCATTTTTTGTTCTATAAGGTAGGCCAACCTACACCTGCACCTCCAGTTCCACAGTCAGACCCTCAGCGTGCAAAGAGAAGAACAAAGAGAAAAACCCAGAAAGAAAACATTCATAAGAAGGCCAAAGGTAAGAAAATTTCTACAAGCAAATATGAAAGAAAGGTGGAAAAATCGAAGAGAGCTCATCAGAAAGCAAGCCCGAGTCCATGAAGATAGTACCCCCTATTCCTTTATTTCCAAATGTATACACTAGGGCCAAAGGAGGGAGATTTGCAACAAAATATAAGTCAAAGGCACAAGTGCTACTGGAATTTCTGGAAGCACCTATTCAGAAAAGTTGTAGAAGGAGTATCAGCCTACTCAATCAGATGAAGAACTACTGAAGGATGTTGGTTATGACATCAGCAAAAAGAAAAATAAGGAGGAAGCTAAACCTATTGCTAACACCAAAAAGAGGCACACAAGAGAGAGCAATAAGTTTAGACTGAAATCCAAGGCTCTTCTCAAGCCAAGCCTATTGAAAGAAGTTATTGACATTGAAGAGAAACCTGAAGGTTCAAAAGTAGAGAAACCAGAGAAATCAATAAAGAAAATCAAGAACAATAACCCTACAGAACAACCCTCAAAGCCCTCAAAAAGAAGAAAAACACAAAAGGGTGCTAAGGAGGAGAAAGACCCTCTCAAGGAGGCAAATACAAGAGCAACCAGATCCAGAACATCAGTTGCTGACAACAAAATTGATTTAGATAAACTGCCTGAAGTTGCAGTACACTTAGAGGAAAGGTAAAAAGGTTTTGGGTGCTAATCCCTTTTTGCTAATCAGTTATAAATTTTGAACAACAGCCTAGGTGTCATGGAATACAAGTCAACACAAAAAATTTCATATTTTCTTTGTATTTTTGAAAAAGAAACAAGGCGTATTTTGTACGGTAGCATTCTAGATTTTGCACAGTTATAGGTTTTAACCAGAATTTCCAGCAGCACCTGTTATAACTGAATTTTGACACCTGTCAGCGAGTTTTTCTGAGCTAGTTAAGGTTGGATAAGAACCCATAACTAAAGGGATAATACAAGTGATGGTGAGAGGTAGTTATGAGGTTGTTGGGGGTCTTATTAAATGGGGTTACATGGTTATTAAAGACCCAAGACACATGGGGAAAATTCAACAGAAAAAGGGGCAGCATGACAATACACTCAACATTCCAACCCAGAATTCTTCTCTTCTTCTTTCTCCATCGTTCATTTACGTTAGATTTCAAGGAGATTTAGTGAAAACATGAAGTTGGGAAACACTTTTTGCCCTTTTTTGACGTTGAAAATTGTAATTTTCTATTTTTTTCAACTTCAACTACACTAAACTCATATTTTCAATGCAAATTACGCTTGACATCAAAATAATATTTATAGATAATTGTCTTACCTCCATACTCATATTTAAAAAAATATATATTGACACATAGAGGGGTAAATTTGTTGTTTACTAACTGCATATACTTGAAATTTTCAGGCAAACATAATTAGTCACTTTTTGCACCCTAACTTTTTTTAGGGATGATTATTCATTTTTTGGAAATAAACCATATCATCATAATCTACATAGATTGCACTACTGCAATGACTATTTTTCAGTATTTTCAGATTAAATAACTATTTTTTATTATTTTTTGAAATGGACGAAAACAAACAAACGATGATGTTTCAGTACATTTTATGAGCCCTACATTTTCTTTTCAATGTGATCGTCAATAAGAAAAATGAGAATACCCTTTTGAAGAAGACAAAGAGAGAAATTGAAATATGATTTTTCTAATTTTTTTGGTGTTTTAAAGTTATTGAATTTTCATTCGCTGCAATTTTCAGAACAATGAAATTCCACAGTGACACAGTTTAATATAAAATTAATAACAAATTGAAATTTTTAATGAAACTCCACAAACCTTATATCATTACAAACTAGATTAAGAGATGAATCTAATGGTACCAGGTCCGAAATATAACATTCTAATTTGTAGGTGTTCCGCCCCTCCAAAGCTGCAGGTTCCTGAAAATTGCAGAATTTTCTGAGTTTTTCGTTGACCAAAAACTCTCGGGAAAGACAATTTCTCGGGCGAGACATTTAATAAACTCTCGGGCGATAAATGTTAAACTCTTGACCGAGATTTTAAACCACCACAGGTTAAACTTAATCGTGTGAGTAAACTCTCACCCGAAAGTTTTACAAACTCTCGACCGAGAGTTTGCGTGCAAGAAATACACCCGATGCACAATCTTTTTATCTCCAAACCCAACCAAATCCTAAATCAAATCAAATCAATAGCACGTCCATCTCGGCCACTTCTTAGATCACGATATGTGTTTGTTTAATTCTGCTTTTGCTTTCCCAAGCTTCCAGGTGTTTTATTTGCATCAATATTTAATAACCCACCCTCCCTTCGACTGACGTTCTAGCCAAAAGTGCAGATAAAGTATGGGCATCTATTTTTAATTTTGTTCTCTTTACAAGGCGTTGAGATTTTTTATTTGCATCAATATTTGATGATGTTGCCCCCCCCCCCCCCCCCCCCCGGTTCCATTATATATAGACCAACGAAATATGAGTTTATGGGGCGTTATTTCACATGGAGGATTATTTGACTTTGCATATCAAAAATATTGATAAATGAATATATTTGACTTTGTATCACAAAAATATTGATAAATGAATTAAAAATTACGTATTGTCTTTGTTCTTGCATTGATACAACGCTCTAATTTTTCTCACTTTGATCTTATCGGAGAGGCAATAGCCACTTTAAACAGAACCATCTTATTAATTTGTCCCATACAGTCGACCAATTAGTACAAACAAGCCATTCTTATTATATTAATGTGTTTGACCACCCTGTTCAAACTCTCTATGCTTCACTGTTGTCAAACTGCCGACACTTCACTCCTTGCACTTCGTATAGTAGCATGACTTCGGTCTTAGCTTCCAAGAGAGGGCTTGTTGCGGCTTCTAAACAGAGATCAAATTACCTCTACCTGTTCCTTAATCAACTTGTTGTCAAAGAAGCCTTCAAGGTGGATAGCCATATCAAACGGGAGGAGGGTAGTGTAGTGGCGGGAAAGAGAATGAGTGAGGACGTGATGAAGAGCAATAAGTGGATGGTGGAAACTCTGGTACGACGGAGGCCATTTCTGTTGTATCAAGGCCAATTCGACCTCCAAGATGGCGTTGTCTCCACCGAAAGGTGGATTTCTATTTTGTATTGGGAGAGATTGGACGAATTTCTAGCTTCTGAAAGAAGCGTTTGGAAAGTGTCCAACAAGTTGCCTGGGTACGTCCGCTCCCACCCGAATCTCACCCATGTTTTTGTGGTAGGCTCAGAACATCTTGTTCCGGCTGATCAGAATCTTTATTCACAGATCATGATTGAATCATGGGTGAGCACATATCTTTTCTCTTGCATTGATGCAACGCTCTAGTTTTTCTCACTCTGATCTTATCAGAGAGGCACATATACTATGTAAGAGAATCTAAACTCTCGGACGAGAGTTAAAACAACTCTAGGCCGAGAGTTTTAAAACTCTCGTCCAAGAGTTGTATAAATCATTAAACCCGAGAGTTTATGTCAATAAAACTCTCGAATGAGAAAATATTTAACTCTCATCCGAGAGTATTTTAACTCCGATCAAGCCCAATCTAACTCTTGGGTGAAACATTAAAAATCTCTTGGATGAGAGTTCTAAAAACTCTTGGTCGAGAAATTGAGTTGACTATTTTCTCGAACGAGAAATTAAAAATTTCACCCAAATTTTGGCCATCCGCCAAAAAGTGTTTCCCAACTTCGGGCTTTCACCTATTATAAGGATGTAATGTCTTTTGACACATGTGTTATGTTAGAATTAATGTTTCATTCTTTTTAGAAGAGATGGAGTTGGTTCCTCTCTTGCTATATATACCACTTGTAAATACTTTTTCTAGGTTGGATGTTAGTCTACTGAAAGACTGAAAATATGAAGAAAAACATTTTTTCTTCATGCTCGAGGATTTTGTGATTCAAGGAACATCTAATGTGTAGTGTGTATCTTTTCTTTGTTAATTTCTTCTAAAATATAAATTGCAGCAATTAGTGAAGTGTGAGTGAGAATTTGTTAAAGTATTTAACAGTGAATTATTTACTTTCAATCTTCTGCAAGTTATATGTGTGTAATAGAACATGTCAGTGAAGATTTCATAAACGATTTGTGTAATACTTTATACATGCAATCTATTTTATAAGTGTTGTTTGCCTTGCATAAAGAGAGTTTGTGTTAAAGGCCATAATCATAACTGTGTGATTGATTTAGGATAGGAATATTTCTTGAAATAGTTATCGGCTATTCATTTTCTTCCATTTGTGTTCTCTGCTTCCTATGCTACATTTTACCCACAAAATTTATACTTGCCACAACTTTCCAAATGCATGAATGTCTTAAAGAAGATAAAATCATTTCTAAATCTTTGAGAAATCCATCCCACCACTCCAACAACCCATTTAAAATTTGAAATAAACTATGATGTATAAGGCTTACTCCTTAAGCAGTCAAGGAGTGACTTCTTATGCTAACACTTTCAATAACGATGATAAGTTATTACACATTTTTTGATAGCAACCAATTGTCCTCATTGTCGATTAAAAAATGAGTTATGAGTGATTTTTCCACCTTTGGAAAAAAAGAGAGAATATATATGGGTTAATCTGAGAATCCTTAGGGTATATTACCTAACAACAACAAGGCTCAAACCCTTAATAATAAAATACTTGTTAAGATATCAACATGTCACTTGCAAGAATTGAAACTAGACGAGAATGATAACACTCATTCTCTCAACTACCTAAGGTAAACCCCATATATATATATTTTGGTTCATGGACTTTGAAGATTTGTGACCACTACGTCCATGAAATATTTGTTCCAGGAAGATCAAACCGAAGGGATCACTTCCTGTGGGCTTAACCACAGAGCCTGACCCTTAGAGTGTCGAGAGAATTGAACTCGCGACCTCTCAATAGTAAATGTGTTTTAATGATGGGGACTCAACCAATTGGGATAACACTAGGGGCTATATATCTATAGGCTTTGAAACCATTATTTTTCATTTTTTTATTATAAAAAAACACCTTAAAGGAGTAGTGTTGGTAGCTGAGTAAATTTGTGAATTTGGAGGGGGGAGAAGGTGGAGAGTGGAGTGCAACAAAGTTGGTTATGTGGAGGGACATGGGTTGTTGAGGAGAGACCCACATGAGGTGAGCGCACCCAAAAAGTTAATGTATGGCATATGGTGAAGTCTTCCACTTGAGGAAAATAGAGATAAAGGGGATGAGTGCTTGCACCTTTAAAATAAATTAAAAAAATAAAAAGGGACTTTAAAAACCCTGTAACCACCTTATTAGCTGTTGACTAATGGTTGTGCTTTATTGATTAAGGATGAATTAATTTGAATATTTGAACAAACTATTTTTGATTTTTCTGAATAAAAGGATTTACTATGGAATTAGTTTTCATGAGTAAAAATTGATGGTAAAAAGAAATATAACTCAAGATCTGTAATTAGTTAAGGAAAAACTGTTTTTACAGTTACCCAAAAAGAAACTCTGGAATAAAGGAGGATTCCAAGGGAATTTTTGGGTTTCTTGGCTAGGAAGGAAGAAGACTCTGTAAAAAAAAAAAACTGGAAAGAAAATTCCAGAACAGAATTGTCTGCTGGGTTGGAGATTGGACCGGATTGTCCCAAAATCTCCCCAGAACTCTATTCCACTGGAGTAGGAGGGTTGGACCGGATCGTCACGAATCCCTCCTACAGAACAGAGTGTAACACTCCAGACTTGAAGCTAAGGGGAGAGTAGTGGGACGTAATTGCCCAGCTCGTGGTAGGGAGGCAACAAAACCATCAGACAGTATTACATGTAAATAAGTAAGATGCAAATAACCCTTGTTTTTATAAAGTAGGAAAAGAAATTGTTTCTGGTTGTTCCAACTCTGCGGTTAAGATATGGCTGACAGTAAATTAGTGTTGTTTATTTAGTTCTCTATTTTATCGAATCTGTTGGAAGAATGGATGGAATTTAGAAGGAAACTTTGATACTTATATATTTCTGGGTTTCTTTTGTTATAAAAGCTAGTGAAGTAAATATGAAAACCCTGAAATCTAATCTTTCTTTTCCTGAGTTAACCCTCGTGAGTAGAAGAAGACTTATAAGATAAGAAATACTGACTGGTAAACTTTGGAAAGACTGTTAACCCAAACCTGTAAACCAGAGTCATGGGTTGGTCGCCTTTTTCCTCCTATGATAATTACGCGGACAGATGGGCGGTGCGGTCGCCGTAACCCATAATCGATAGGTGTAAAACAAGAACAAACTAAGAAGTTCTGTAGATTCAAATTTAGATAACTCCAGTAGAAGACAACAAATCATCATTCTTATAAGGTCGAAACAGCCTGACAGAAACAAAATAGGATACCGAATTTTCAGAACAAAAGCACTGAGCAAGAAACCGAAATGAATCTCATTTCTTCCATTAACACAGTAAGGAAAATTGAGTATATAAACTGATGCACAGAACCATTAACCAAGAATGAAGACAACGGCAAGTCACCCACAGTATGGCATATCTATGCAATTAAATCGTGAGAACGGAACTTATATAAATAGAGATAGAACGAACTATAACGCCATACACACAGTCAACACATAGGCATGTGGTAAGTATCCAACGGTGAAATTATACAGGAATTTCCAATAGTTCAAGGACAATACAGTTCTTAATTAGAAAGTCTGGGCAAGTATAACTCTAGCCCTTCAGCAACAGCATAAATTATACATATAAAAGTATGAGAACTGAAACTCGGAAGTTAGAAACCCTTCCAAGGACTGAATCATCACATCCTGTCGGCATGAGGCCGTAAACATTGCTATTTGCCATTAAAATCCTGAAATAATACATAACAGGTGGATTACACTCAATCTCGAACCCTACTGATTTCACACTCGTTATCAGATAAGCAAGCCGAGAAGGGTTTCCACTCCTACGCAGTAAATACTTGTAGTTGCGTGCCAGAGTTCGGCTGCTGCCATGAAGAGCTTGAATAACACCGGAAACCACCAAGCGGGTATGGGAAGTTCAAGCCATACCTGCCACACCGAAATAGAAAAAAACTTAACAGGAGGAATGAACAGAAACGAGAAAATAATAACTTCAACATTCTTATATAGCGAAAGGGAAAACATAAACCTCAGTTTTTAAATAGCATCGAAGGATTAAAATACCTGTAGAAGTGGTTAGCAGAACCCGAGGGTTTGTGAATATCTTCCGTCAACGAATCCAGCGAGACTGTAACGAAGATTGTTAATGAAGAAGACTGGAACGAAAACCTACCCAGAATACAACCCTGAAGTAAATAACCACAATTATCGAACATTCAAACCCTTCCTGAAAGAGATAGCAGACTAAATTCTCTGTGCACGAGCGCTGTGGGAGCGGAATAGATTACCTGTGTTGGGAAGAAGGCTGCATGGAGTTCGCCTTGCATCATTCACCAAAGGAGCAGTCGAAACCCTGTGAGTTTCCTCCCAACCGCACCGCCTCCAGAACCATCGCACAGAGGCGAAAATGAATGGAAAACGATTAGAGAACCAAGGTCATAGAAAACCCTAAACAAATAACCACCATGGATCGAAAATCCTTCAACGACAGATCTAGAGCCACGTAGGGGCGGTAACTTCGAGCTAACAGGCGAGGAGATCCGGTCATCTATATTTATCACGCAATAAACACATTGCAAACGGAGAAGACAAGTAAGCCAAAATGTTATGGAGTTCGGATAAGGCCGGTGGTACCAATAAATCCGAAGACCTTGTGTAATAAATATATGATAGGTGAATTGGATTACCGTAGCATAGTTTTTAAAACAAAATCAATACGGTGATAACCTGTAGGTACGTAAGACCAATCACAATTACCGCAGCCCGAATTCTAATGTAATTATATATATAATGATTCCAGTTTAGTGTTTGATAGAATCTTTAACACTTGGTTTATGTATTTCTCGGAATCCGGAATTGAAATGAACCCGATGCATTGTGAGGTAGGTAATTATGGTTTAGTTGGTAAATATTTTTAATTTTTTTTTAATATGGTGATTGTTACAGTGGTATCAGAGCGGCGTTACAACGCTGGGCCCTAATTGGGTCGACTGACGTTACAAAATGTATGATTTCATGCATAACTAGATAAATAATGGAACGACAGCCAAGGCGAACACCGTCACAACAGCAACAGCGAAATGCCGGAGAGATTCAACCCCCACCAGAAGGAAACCCCGAAATGTGGGTTCAGCTGGGAATAGAGCAGCATCAGCGGTCTAACAGATTGATTGAAGAACAGCAACATCAGACTCGCATTTTGTTGCACACAGTACAACAGTTACAGGAAGAGATGGAAAGAGTACGCAAGGATAATGGAAGGATGATGCAGGAACAGGAGAGGATCTTAAAGAGCCTCTCCGATAAAAAAAATCAAAGGGTTGAAAAGCCCAGAGCTGACAAAGAGTTTCAAGGAGGGGACGAACAACACTCAGAGGAGCAAGGTGCAGGCCGAAGAGAAAGAAGTGTGTCACAGTGAAGTTTTCCAAACATAAATTTTAATGAGGCTGAATCTGAAAATGAAACCGAACGGAAGGCAAACAAAAAACAGAAGGTGGAACTGCACGGAGAATTCAGAAAGATAAAGCCACCTACGTTCGATGGCGAAAAGGAGGAAGTGGCAGAGGCATGGTTGATTAATATGAACAAATACTTTCAGGTGTATGATTATGACAGCGGTCTCAAGGCACGGTTAGCGATTTACCAGTTGAAAGATAAAGCCACCTTATGGTGGGAAGAAGTGAAGAATGTGCGGGGAATAGAGGATCAGGATGTGACATGGGATAAGTTCCAATAGTACTTCAAAGACAAGTACTTGACTGAGCGTTTCTATGATGAAAAGGCTCGAGAATTCCATGATTTAAGGCTGCGACAATTGACCATGGACGAGTTCATCACTAAGTTTACATCATTACTGCGCTATGTACCATACTTAAGAGATGAGAAGGCCAAGGTTCAGCGATTCCTGAGCAGTTTACCTGCTCATATGAAGGAACGTATCGAGTTTGTTAACCCTAAGACAATGGATGAGGCCATCAGAAAGGCAAGGCTGTGTTATCAGCAAGCAAAAAATAAAGTGGACCAAGGTAAAGGGTGGCAAACAAAGAAGGAAAATAGAAACAGTGCTGGTTTCAAAAGGGGCAAAACCAGTAATTTTAGAAGCTCAGCCAGGAGTTCAGTTAATAAGCAGTTTGGTAGGAACCATCAGAGGATTAGATGGCCGGGGGAGGACAAGACGGTGGAAGCTGCAAATAAACCTGAGCAACCTCACAACCAGAGGCCTCCTCTGCAGTGTTGGGGCTGCGGGGCAGCACATTACTATCGAGATTGCCCACAGAGGAGTAAAGCTGAAGCAGTAAAAAATTTGCAGGAGGCCTCCACTATGGGAGATATTTCCAGAAGCATACCCAGAATTAACGCAGCATTGGAGGACCGACAAGCTGACTTTCAACCCACCATGATAGAACTGGAAGGTAAACTGTCATCCCAAAATATTTCTGTTTTGGTAGATCCAGGCGCAAGTCTAAGTTATATAAGTCCTAAATTAGTGGAAACCTGTAAACTATCAAGTCAAAAATTTAAAAAGAGCTGGTTGGTTCAGTTAGCTACAGGAGCTAAAAGAAGAGTTAATGCCAAAATACCAGATTGTGCACTACAAATCGATGGACAGCACTTAATGGTAGATTTAAATATTCTGCCTTTGGGATCCTATGACGTATTGTTGGGTATGGATTGGTTAGAGAAACATTGGACTCTCATCGACTATAAGGAAAAGATAGTTTACTACAGAGATCAGAATGGTAATCGCCAGGAAATACAGGGCATAAAGAAGCCTGTATGTCTACGTCCAATTACCGCTTCCCAAATGGAAAAATGCATGAGAAAGGGATGTCAGCTGTACGCCATACAAGTTGGACTATCTGAGTCCAAGGATAAAGCAGTTGTGTTAGAAAACATACCAATAGTACAACAATTCAAGGACGTATTTCCTGAGGAAATACCCGGATTACCACCTAAAAGAGATGTTGATTTCACAATAGAGCTGCTACCAGGAGCTTCGCCAATTTCGCGAACTCCCTACCGTATGAGTGTGCCAGAATTGACTGAGCTAAAAATGCAGCTTCAGGAATTATTAGATAAAGGGTATATACGACCCAGTGTGTCCCCTTGGGGAGCACCTATACTGTTTGTTAAGAAAAAGGATGGAACTATGCGCATGTGCATGGATTACCGACAGTTAAATAAGCTGACTGTTAAGAACAGGTATCCCCTACCTCGAATTGATGACCTGTTTGACCAGGTAAAGGGAGCTATTGTGTTCTCAAAAATTGATTTGCGGTCTGGATATCACCAGATTCGAATTAAAAATGAAGATATACACAAAACTACTTTTCGCACCAGATATGGCCACTATGAATTCGTGGTATTACCTTTTGGGCTAACTAATGCACCAGCCACCTTTATGAGACTGATGCATAGTATTTTCCACCCTTATCTGGATAACTTTGTGTTAATCTTCATTGATGATATACTGATTTATTCTAAGAATGCGGAGGAACATGAGCAGCATCTGCGTATGGTACTGGAGATGTTAAGGAAACATCAGTTGTACGCAAAATTCAGTAAATGTGATTTCTTCAAAGAAGAAATACAGTATCTCGAACATGTAATATCCAAAAAGGGTATAGCGGTAGACCCGGAGAAAATTAAAACCATCATGGAATGGAAGGTGCCACAGAGTGTGGCAGATATACGATCGTTTATGGGTCTCGCTGGCTACTACCGGCGATTTATAAAAGGATTCTCGAAGATAGCCTTTCCCATTACTTCTTTACAAAGAAAAGGGAAGATCTTTAAATGGACAAAAGAATGTCAAGAGAGTTTTGAAAGATTGAAGCAGTTGTTGACGACAGTGCCTGTGTTAAGCGTAGCAGATCCTGATAAGGAGTTCGAGGTTTGTACAGATGCGTGTAAGGAAGGAGTTGGGGCTGTATTATCGCAAGAAGGGAAGGTAATTGCATATGAATCCCGCAAGTTAAAAGATCATGAGCAGCGTTATTTAGCTTATGATTTAGAGCTGACTGTAGTTGTGCATGCTCTCCGGGTATGGAGACATTACCTACTTGGGAAAAGGTTTGTGTTGAAGACTGATCATAGTAGTCTAACCAGCTATTTTAAACAAGGTGATTTAAATTCCCGACAAGCAAGATGGAACGCTTTGTTGAGCGAATTTGATATTGATCTACAGCACGTGAAAGGAAAAGAGAACAAAGTTGCGGATGAATTAAGCAGAAAACTGCATAACCTTTATGAGTTATATGTCAACCAAATTGAAACCAGATTTCTGGAACAGATCAGGAAAGAAGCGGACAAGGATCCTGAGTATAAATACTTGTGGCAATAGACACAAGAATCTGAAGGACAAGGTGGACAAGGGGATTATGAGATTAACCCGGACGGGTTGTTGATCTTCAAGAAAAGAATTGTCATTCCAAACAGGGTGGAACTAAAAACTAAGTTGTTGGACGAATATCATAGAAGCAATTATGCGGGGCACCCAGGATACCAAAAGATGCTGACAGCTATAAGGAAGGACTACTGTTGGCCAGGCATGAGGAAGGATATAGCAAGCTATCTAACCAAGTGTTTAGAGTGCCAACAAGTGAAAGTAGAACATCGACACCCAGCAGGCTTAATGCAGCCTATACCCATTCCCGAATGGAAATGGGAGGTGATCTCATTGGATTTTATCACCGGGTTACCAAAATCAAAACGAGGTAATGATTCCATAATGGTAGTTGTGGATAGACTAAGTAAGTCGGCACATTTCATACCTGTCCAATCCACTTATAAGATAGTATAGATAGCATATTTATTTATGCGTGAGATCTTCAGACTGCATGGTATTCCTAAGACTGTTATCTCAGACAAAGATGTAAAATTCACATCAGCTTTTTGGAAAGCGCTGTTTACAGGATTAGGAACGCAAGTACATTTTAGTACTGCATATCACCCGCAAACAGACGGTCAGACTGAGCGAGTGAATCAAGTACTGGAAGACATGCTGAGAATGTATGTCATGCAGCAAACAGTTAAATGGGAGGAGTACATACACTTGATAGAGTTTGCATTCAACAATGGTTACCAAGAATCATTAAAGATGAGTCCTTTTGAGGCGCTATATGGGCGACAATGCAGAACTCCCATTAATTGGAGCAGTCCCGAAAATAGACTCATGCTAGGACCAGACATGCTAGCAGAAATGGAAGCAGAAGTGAAGAAAATTCGACAGAATTTGAAAGTAGCACAGGACAGGCAGAAGGTGTACGCGGATAAAAAAGGTCATACCGTGAGTATGAGGTCGGCGATCATGTGTATGTTAGAATTAAGCCAAAGAAGAGCACACTGAGATGGGCCTCTTGTGCAAAATTGGCACCTCGATTTTGTGGTCCTTTCCAGATACTGGAAAGAGTAGGACCAGTAGCGTATCGCTTAGCCCTTCCCAGCCATATCCGGGTGCATAACGTCTTTCATGTATCGTTACTGAAACGATATGTTCATGATTCAAGACACATAATCCATTGGCAGAACATTCAGGTAGAGGGTAAGCATAGTGGTTCAAATAATAACATAATGATAAAGACGTGTCTGATTAATTTAAGTTTATTGTGTGCAGGTAGAACCGGACAGAGAATTTCTGGTCGAGCCCCACAGTATAATAGACCGGAGGGAAATCATGCTCCGGAAACGAGCCATCGCCCAGGTTAAAGTGCAGTGGAAGCACTTTGGACTGGAGGAGGCTACTTGGGAAGACGAGAGTTTCGTCCGTGAGGCTTATCCTGAACTTTTTTCTAAGCTAGAATGAGAACACCGGGGACGGTGTTCTCTCCCAAAGGGGGAAAACTGTAACCACCTTATTAGCTGCTGACTAATGGTTGTGCTTTATTGATTAAGGATGAATTAATTTAAATATTTGAACAAACTATTTTTGATTTTTCCGAATAAAAGGATTTACTATGGAATTAGTTTTCATGAGTAAAAATTGATGGTAAAAAGAAATATAACTCAAGATCTGGAATTAGTTAAGGAAAAACTGTTTTTACAGTTACCCAAAAAGAAACTCTGGAATAAAGGAGGATTCCAAGGGAATTTTTGGGGTTCTTGGCTAGGAAGGAAGAAGACTCTGTAAAAAAAAAAAACTGGAAAGAAAATTCCAGAACAGAATTGTCTACTGGGTTGGAGATTGGACCAGACTGTCCCGAAATCTCCCCAGAACTCTATTCCACTGGAGTAGGAGGGTTGGACCGGATCGTCACGAATCCCTCCTACAGAACAGAGTGTAACACTCCAGACTTGAAGCTAGGGGAGAGCAGTGGGACGTAATTGCCTAGCTCGTGGTAGGGAGGCAACAGAACCATCAGACAGTATTACATGTAAATAAGTAAGATGCAGATAACCCTTGTTTTTATAAAGTAGGAAAAGAAATTGTTTATGGTTGTTCCAACTCTACGGTTAAGATAGGGCTGACAGTAAATTAGTGTTGTTTATTTAGTTCTCTATTTTATCGAATCTGTTGGAAGAATGGATGGAATTTAGAAGGAAACTGTGATACTTATATATTTCTGGGTTTCTTTTATTATAAAAGCTAGTGAAGTAAATCTGAAAACCCTGAAATCTAATATTTCTTTTCCTGAGTTAACCCTCGTGAGTAGAAGAAGACTTATAAGATAAGAAATACTGACTGGTAAACTTCGGAAAGACTGTTAACCCAAACCTGTAAACCAGAGTCATGGGTTGGACGCCTTTTTCCTCCTATGATAATTACGCGGACAGATGGGCGGTGCGGTCGCCGTAACCCATAATCGATAGGTGTAAAACAAGAACAAACTAAGAAGTTCTCTAGATTCAAATTTAGATAACTCCAGTAGAAGACAACAAATCATCATTCTTATAAGGTCGAAACAGCCTGACAGAAACAAAATAGGATACCGAAGTTTCAGAACAAAAGCACTGAGCAAGAAACCGAAATGAATCTCATTTCTTCCATTAACACAGTAAGGAAAATTGAGTATATAAACTGATGCACAGAACCATTAACCAAGAATGAAGACAACGACGAGTCACCCACAGTATGGCATATCTATGCAATTAAATCGTGAGAACGGAACTTATATAAATAGAGATAGAACGAATTATAACGCCATACACACCGTCAACGCATAGGCATGCGGTAAGTATCCAACGGTGAAATTATACAGGAATTTCCAATAGTTCAAGGACAATACAGTTCTTAATTAGAAAGTCCGGGCGAGTATAACTCTAGCCCTTCAGCAACAGCATAAATTATACATATAAAAGTCTGAGAACTGAAACTCGGAAGTTAGAAACCCTTCCAAGGACTGAATCATCACATCCTGTCGGCGTGAGGCGGTAAACATTGCTATTTGCCATTAAAATCCTGAAATAATACATAACAGGTGGATTACACTCAATCTCGAACCCTACTGATTTCACACTCGTTATCAGATAAGCAAGCCGAGAAGGGTTTCCACTCCTACGCAGTAAATACCTGTAGTTGCGTGCCAGAGTTCGGCTGCTGCCATGAAGAGCTTGAATAAAACCGGAAACCACCAAGCGGGTATGGGAAGTTCAAGCCATACCTGCCACACCGAAATAGAAAAAAACTTAACAGGAGGAACGAACAGAAACGAGAAAATAATAACTTCAACATTCTTATATAGCGAAAGGGAAAACAGAAACCTCAGTTTTTAAATAGCATCGAAGGATTAAAATACCTGTAGAAGTGGTTAGCAGAACCCGAGGGTTTGTGAATATCTTCCGTCAACGAATCCAGCGAGACTGTAACGAAGATTGTTAATGAAGAAGACTGGAACGAAAACCTACCCAGAATACAACCCTGAAGTAAATAACCACAATTATCGAACATTCAAACCCTTCCTGAAAGAGATAGCAGACTAAATTCTCTGTGCACGAGCGCTGTGGGAGCGGAATAGATTACCTGTGTTGGGAAGAAGGCTGCATGGAGTTCGCCTTGCATCATTCACCAAAGGAGCAGTCGAAACCCTGTGAGTTTCCTCCCAACCGCACCGCCTCCAGAACCATCGCACAGAGGCGAAAATGAATGGAAAACGGTTAGAGAACCAAGGTCATAGAAAACCCTAAACAAATAACCACCGTGGATCGAAAACCCTTCAACGGCAGATCTAGAGCCACGTAGGGGCGGTAACTTCGAGCTAACAGGCCAGGAGATCCAGTCATCTATATTTATCACGCAATAAACACATTGCAAACGGAGAAGACAGGTAAGCCAAAATGTTATGGAGTTCGGATAAGGCCGGTGGTACCAATAAATCCGAAGACCCTATGTAATAAATATATGATAGGTGAATTGGATTACCGTAGCATAGTTTTTAAAACAAAATCAATCCGGTGATAACCTGTAGGTACGTAAGACCAATCACAATTACCGCAG
This sequence comes from Pinus albicaulis, assembly GCA_034641835.2. Lineage (NCBI taxonomy): Eukaryota > Viridiplantae > Streptophyta > Pinopsida > Pinales > Pinaceae > Pinus > Pinus albicaulis. The sequence goes on from CM076572.1 coordinate 1,362,911,761, forward strand.
CCCGAATTCTAATGTAATTATATATATAATGATTCCAGTTTAGTGTTTGATAGAATCTTTAACACTTGGTTTATGTATTTCTCGGAATCCGGAATTGAAATGAACCTGATGCATTGTGGGGTAGGTAATTATGGTTTAGTTGGTAAATCTTTTAAAAATTTTTTAATATGGTGATTGTTACAAACCCCTTTTTAAAGATTATAAAGACTTCCTCCTCTATTCTTGGAGGGGTATGGAATTATGTAGAAATTTCTAAATAGATTCTATTGATCTTGTAATATGCCATAAAAAAATATTGAATCAATTCTACAAATTGCGGAAACCAATTACGATCACACAATGACATAAACAAGAAAGAGAAAGAATTTCAATCTCACAACACAAAGATTTATCTTTGGAAAGCCTAAGCTAAAAACCCCACTATCTGTATATTGCATTAAGTCAAGAACATGAAACAATACAATGATATTTCATTTCCTCAGAAACCTTTGCACTCTGTTGACTGTCTCACACTGATCTAAGCAGGTCTGGTCCAATGCTTAACCAATTCCTTGCCCATGTTTGACCAACCTCGCATTTGTGAAGGAATTGGGCCCCTCTTAAATAGGAAATTCCCACTAATTGATTGAGCAATACATCCAAGATGTCCTGATGACCTCATGCATGACTTGTACAGCCAGTTAAATTGATTTTGAATCAAATAAACTGAGTTAACCAATTACAACTCAAAATAAACTTAACTATGGCTCCTAAAAAGTAGGAGACACCTTAAATGCCTCTAGTTTAACCCCAACTCGAATTTACTGAGCTAACTAAGTCTTCCGAAGTCAATTAACTCGTACAAGCTGTAATGTGATGTGGAATTACAATTTACTTCTAATTTGATTAAGAGAAAATTAAATTAGAATCTCTTTTGATGTCATTAACTAAGTCTTCCCAAGTCAATTAACTTGTACAAGCTGTAATGTGATGTGGAATTACAATTTACTTCTAATTTGATTAAGAGAAAATTAAATTAAAGTCCCTTTTGATGTCATTTTCAATATTTCTTGTTGCCGATTTCAACAAATTATTCATATGCAATTGTAACCATAGATATAGTATATTCTAGGATTCCTTTTTAGATTTAAAAGTATATACTTTAATGCACATTACTTTTATTACTATACTTTTTTAACCATGGAGATTGTAACTCTTTGGAGTGAGTTAAGCTAGGCTTGAGATCAAATCAAGTGACTAATACTAAATTCAAGAGAATATCCAATAACTCATAAGCCAAAAATACTAATAACTTGTAACTTAGCAAGGGTTGAGGGTCCCTAGATCATGGGGTTTCCACTTAGTCAACATGTGTCATCATGCCAAATATTGATAAAAAAATACTCATATCCTTTAGTTAAACCTCCTCTTTTTAAAACCCCAATACCTATAAAACCTTCTCCCCAATAAATACAATATATTAACTTTATTTTTCATAATTTTAAAACCTTTTATAAATAAATCCAGATACCATTAACAAGATGAAACTCCATCTCAACATCTTGAAATGAACATCTATATAAAAAAAAATTTACTCTTTTAATTTTATCCCAAAAAATATGTATTTCTATATTATTTAATACTTATTATTGTTATAAAAAATTAAATAATCAAATTCCTAATGTAAACTATTAAAGTAAACTTTTTTAAATCACTAATTTTAAAAATAAACAGTTAAAAAACACATTTGTAAAACCATTAAACTTATTAAATAAACAGTTAAAAAGCATCTTACAAAAAATTGAATGTTAATCATAATTGTAGTTGATCATTCGTAATTTTTCCGGACATAAAACTTGGAAGGGTCGTTCAATCAACCCGTAACTTCTAACAATCCTCAAAGTCAGTGAATCAAATTCAACCCATAACTTCTAACGGTCCTCAAAGTCTATGAACCAAATAAAACGTGTGTGGTTTTGTTTTCCTTGATTTTCACTAAAAACAACTTTGAAAATTTAGGATTTCATAGTAACATGATGAAATGGATTAAAATATAGTACATATCTAACAATTAAATTAAATAAAAATTAAATTCAGATTTTTAGAATTTTTATTAATTGAATTTTGACTTGTTTTAAATTTTCATTAAGAAGATTAGTCTCCCTTTAATCCATTCAAATTGGAAATCAAATTAAAGTACACTTAAAAATAAAAATAAAGTTAAGGTATACATATAAGACAAATGTCTTGAAATATGATCCATTGGAATTCCCTGTCACAATACTGGGATCTAGGAATGAAAGGCCACATTTTCAAATCCCCATGATTAAACTCGTGTCAAAGGAGGCACCCAGAAAATCCGCGTTCGAATCCCACTCAACCATCACATGGAAGACAGTGCCAGTCCCACCAACTGATGTCTGAAATACAAAAATTCTACCTAAAACGCCACCAGATCTGACTGTAAACTGATCCAGTGCTCATCCCACTTAACCATTTCTTTCCAGCAGGTTTAATTATTTTATGTTTTAGAGTTTTGTTTTAAACCCAATTATATATAAAAACAAAAATTCTACCTAAAACCGCCATCAGATCTGACAGTAAACTAGTCCACTGCTATTGGCCCGTGTAAAACTATTTATTTCTACTAAAACTTTTTTAACTATTTTGTGTGTGGAGTTTTAAAGTATAATTAGGTCAAACTATGTATAGTTTTGATTAAATGAATTTAGTATCTTAAAAAAGTCTAAAACTTTTATATTGGGGAAAATTCACAAATCTAATTTCAACGAACTCCTATAAATTCTCAGACAAATTTGATTAGAAAACATATGAAAAAATTCTTCAAATTGTAAATTATTAGACTATAACCTTTTAGTGATGGAAATGATGAAATATCACACTCAAAATTTCCGGGATTAAATTATTTTTAGAATTTTCAAATTTTTAGTTGATTTAAAATTTTCGTCTTTTCCTTGTAATGAGATATAGATCTTGGATAGACTATGATAAGGTGCTTTGTTAACCCTTTCTTTATTAGATCTTAATATTAAACCTAATTTTATAAACCATAATTATATTAAACCCAATATTATGATTTATAATATTGAGTTTAATATTAAGTTTATAGTATTATAAATCCTATATGTTAAACATATTATAAACCAAAAGATTATAAGTCTTATTAGTAAACCCAATATTATAAGTCCTAATATTATAAACTCAAATGTTAAATATGGTGAATGAAGTATATTGTTAAATATGGTAAACATAGGGTTGACCACTTTTCATCATTGTCATTTATTTAAACATAGAGTGTAGAGGTAACATTGTTTGACTAAAGTGGTTAATTATGATTATTAATATATTAAATCTTAATATTTAACTTTAATATTATAAACCATGTATCTTAAACACCCTATATTATAAACCCAATATTATAAAATTTAATATTAAACCCATTATTATAAACCCTAATATTAAATTGAATATTATAAACCCTAAAATTATAAACCCAATGTTATGATTTGACATCTCATGGGATATCAACTCTCAAACTTTCTCTACTCACTATTTACACAATAGTCATAGTTTCCCAAGTTATTCAACCAATTCTAAGGCAATCTTAACTTCCATGTTTCTTTCCCTTTCAACCTACATAAACTAAAAAAAGAAATCCTTTTCTTTACAATGTATTTCATTTCCTTCTAAGGCAACAATACTTATAATAAAAATATCTCAATACTAAAAGTTCCAAAAACTCAAAATAAACAGACAAATTCACCAACAACTCCAATGTGTTCAAACACTTTGACATTTTTTCTTCTTCTCTTCCCAAAAAATACATGACTATGGAAACGAAAAATTAAGCTATAAACCTTTTCAAACAATTAAAAAATAAAAAATATGCATAATCACTGTAGTTAATGACCTCAACAAAAAAAATCCTTATAACTCTCTTTTCCCTAAATTTCCTAAAATTAATATAATAAAAATATAAACAAAAAATTCTTGCATCTTTTAAGTGTCACCCTCTCCTCTGTTCATAATCTCATATACTCTTGTCCTTATACTCTTAATAAGGATTTTGGTCCCTTTTTTAACTTAATGACTGTATTTTTATAATGGTGGATTTCGAGACAAGAAAGATAGAAGTTCCACGTCCATGTGGGTGGGTTGAGGTGGTTATCGGCCCAAGGTACCTAGGTTCACCCACCAACATAAATCTAGGTGTCTCTCTCGTAAATATAGTTCCTGCAATTCAACCCAGAAAAGTCCGCCGTCAAAAGGAGGGCCTCTCCACCCCTACGAGTAGGCAGGCTGCAGGCTGATATATTTTTTACCGAGTAGTTTTTAGTGCGATTTTTTGAAGGCTTTTACAGTGATTTTTTACGGTGTAAGTTCTCTAAATTCCGGCAGGAATTTATTGAAAAGAGAAGTTTGATTGCTAACTTTGCACAATCGAAGTGCCCTAGAAATTTTTGATGGCGCTGAATCCATATATAGAGTCAAAAAACCAGTTTGAATAACAAAAACCAAGATTTTACCTCAAAATTTTTCACCGGATTCCGGCACTTGAAACTTCAAAAAGTCCCACTAAACACAACTCCATTTTTTACAGGTAGTCTTTAGTGCGATTTTTTTGAAAGTTTTTAAGGTGTTTTTTTTTTGTGTAATTTCTTTAAAATTTGGCAGGAATTTATTGAAAAGAGAAGTTTGATTGCTAACCTTGCACAATCGAAGTGTTTTAGAAGTTTTTGAGGGTGCTGAATCCATATATAGAATCTAAAAACTAGTTTAAATAACAAAAACCAAGATTTTACCTCAAAATTTTTCACCAGATTCCTACACCTAAAACTCCAAAAAATCGCACTAAAGACAAACTCAGATTAAGAAGTGACAAATTTAACTTCTTTTTATGTAACTTTTATTCCAAAATCAGGACTAATTATAAGAATTCAAATTTTTATTGTATTTAATTTTTTATTTTTTTTAGGGTAAGAAAATATATCTCAATTTAGTTGTCAAATTAGTAGTGAAGAAAAACATCACTGAAATCAAGCAGCTTGGAATAACTCAACCCACCTCTTGATGGTCCGTAAAAGGGCAAACATCTAGATCTTCAGCCATTAACTAGTTTTCTTAGGTCCCAAAAAAACAAACTCTTAACTAAACAAAAACAATTTTAAAACATATTATCTTTCAAATATTACTATCACAAATTATTAAAAAATTAAAAAATTAAAATTTATTTTAAAAAACTGATATTCCAAATGTTACCTATGAACTGCAATTGTGTTTGGGAAATAATTCATCATTATTCAGTGAAATTTTTTTAATCTTTGTCAACTTTAAAGAAGAAAAGGAGCAGAAAACCATCTAAGAGTTTCTCACTTTTCCTTTCTAAATTGGACTCACGGTGCATGTATCTCACTCTTCCTTTTTAAATTGGACAACTTTTCCTTTCTAAATTGGACTCGCGGTACATTTCATCCTCAGACCCAAACTTCCCTTTAGGAAAAGTTGCCCAACACAAGAACAAATCTAGGTGGCCTACCAAATATAATTATGAGTTATCCACAAACTTTGTTGTTGCCATTTGGTAGGGGTAATTTAATAACCTTTTATATTTGTTAAATTTTGAAGACTATGTTTTTATTTCTTATTTTGGGTATTTTATGAGTCCTATATAAATTTGTTTTTTTATTTGAATTATATATAAAATTAAAATAGCACCACTTATCTTTTATATATAAATTAAAATACATTATAAATAGATTTTAATTAATTTTTAGGAAAAAGAAATATTAATTAATAATATAATTTAAGATATAGATTTTATAATCCACTCATTTTAACTAGATTTAAATAATAATTTCCAACACTTAATATTCTTGATTTTTAATACTTATATCAAATTAATATTTTACTTTTAAATATATATATATATATATATATATATATATATATATATATATATATAACTAAAATTCCATAAAACTAATTTTTTTTTTTTAACCAAATATTTCAATACAAGTATACATACTTATAAATATTTTTCTCAGATCATTTTTCCAATTTAAAAAGCCTATCCATGTCTCTTTGCACCTTTTGAGACCATTTCTTATTTACAAGGGTGGATTTCGAAACAGAAAAGAGAGCAGTTCCACTTCCATGTGGTTGTGGGGTTGAGATGGTTAAAGGCCCAAGGTTCCTAGGTACGCTAACAAACAAAAATTCAGGTGTCTCTTCAAAAAAATATCGTTCCTGAAATTCTACCCAGAAAAGTCGACCGAACACCTGGAAATCGGGTGGTGACGGCGCCGTGAAAAGGAGGCCCACCACAACTGGGAGTATCACCGATTTCCAGGTGACAAATTTAACTTCTTTTTATGTAAATTTTTCCCGAAGTCGAGACTCGACACTAATGGATGAAAATTCATAATTTTGATTTTGATAATGGGAGCTTATCTTAGAGTGTTGTTATTACAGATTATTAAAAATTTTGAAATTTATTTTAAAATCAAATATTGAAAAAAAAATGAATTTCATCAATTTTTAAGTCGTTACTTATTAGATCACCGTTAAAGCAATATACTTTTGTTGTAATATATTTAATGATAAATTGTAATTAATTCTACACTACAACTCTGGAATTTATGCAATTTAAGAATTGTGGATTTGACTCCGTGTGGGTTGGGGGCTTACTCTTGGATCATTATTGCAATGAGCCAAATTAGTCCTTGGTGGGAATTTGAAATGCCACAGTGTGAATAATATTTGATATTCCCTTCAACTAACCAACATGGAAAAAAAAAAGCAAAGTCTATTTGTTCAAATGTTTTTGAAAATTGTTAAAGATTATATACTCATGGAATGAGTTTTAAATTCGGCAAGATATTAAAAAAAATTATATTTAATTATTACTAATATAATCATATTTATTAATTTGGTTGAGACATATAGATAAATTTACGATAATATATTATTAAATTTAAGATATTAAATTTTATAATATTAATAATAAAAAATAATATTATAAATATTTACGAGATCTTGGTTAAACGGTGATGAGGCCAATTATTATAGTGTTCATTACAGATTTAATTCACTTCCTTATATTGAACATGTTGATAAAAAAAATAAAAATTGAAAAATTGAAAAAATAGAAAAATAATAATAATAATAATAATAATATTATTATTATTATTAATATTTACTAGTTTAAAATATTAAAATTTATAATATTAAATTTAAAATTTTAATATTAAAACACAATACCAAAACTCAATATTAACTAATATTAAAATTTTAGTATTAGATTTTAGTATAGAGTTTTAAATTTAATATTCTATGCTCCAATATTAATAACCAAAATTTCAAATTAATAACCAAAATTTCAAATTTAATATTAAAAAAATCTAGTTGTTAAAAAATAAATTTTATTAATTAGTGTTTGAATATTTATGTGGTTTCTGAAATGGTCTCATTCTAAATATCTTTATTTCTACGGTAAACTTAGATCTAGTATTATAAAACTTAATTATTAAAAAGTAAATATAATTTTATAAAACTTAATTATTAGAAAGTAAATATAATTAACATTATTTATTAAATTTAATGTTAATAAATTTAATATTATAAAATATTATTAATATTATTTATTAATAATAAAGTTAATAAAGTTAATATTATAAAACCAAATATTCAATCTTAATATTATAAACACAATATTACAAACTCAAAAGTTGATATACTGTTATAAATTTAATTTAATTGTGTAACCCAATACTAAAACCCAATAATAAAATCTCCATATTAAAACTTTAATATTAAAAATCAATATTTTGAAACCTAATTATTAGAAGATAAATATTATGACTATTATTTATTAATATTATTATAATATTGTCAAATAAACTTGACTCAAGTGATATGGTTCATGATTTGTGTCCATAATATTGTTCTACTAAAAGTAGAATAGTGGCAACCATTTCTACGAAGTTATAGATTGTGCCCAGTGGAATGTACTCATTACTGTTATAATATATATATATATATATATATATATGCCTTGGATAGATGATAAGGTGTTTTGTTAACCCATTCTTTATTAAATCTTAATATTAAACCCTAATATTATAAATCTTATATATTATAAACCTAATATTAAACCTAATTTTATAAACCGTAATTATATTAAACCCAATATTATGATTTATAATATTGAATTTAATATTAGGTTTATAGTATTATAAATCCTATATGTTAAACATATTATAAACCATATATATATATATATATATATATATATATATATATATATATATATATATATATAAGTCTTAATAGTAAACCCAATATTATAAGCCCTAATATTATAAACTCAAATATTAAATATGGTGAATGAAGTAAATTGTTAAATATGGTAAACATAGGGTTGACCACTTTTCATCATTGTCAATTATTTAAACAGAGTGTAGAGGTAACATTGTTTGACTAAAGTGGTTAATTATGATTATTAATATATTAAATCTTAATATTTAACTTTAATATTATAAACCATGTATCTTAAACACCCTATATTATAAACCCAATATTATAAACTTTAATACTAAACCAATTATTGTAAACCCTAATGTTAAATAGAATATTATAAACCCAATGTTATGATTTGACATCTCATGGGATGTCAACTCTCAAGTTTTCTCTACTTACTATTTACACAATAGTCATAGTTTCCGGATGTGGAGGCTTAATTACAGGTTCCATTTTATCTCATAATCGTGTGCTTTTATCAATGGGAATTTGACAGATGTTTGCTAACATGCACATTTGTTTATTAGCTGTCCTGGATGCTATATATGGGCTACTATGAGACATAATATTTTATGACCATGTGGACTCATCTCACATGTAATTTTCTGTTCTATGAAGCCATATGTTCAACTTGTATGTGCATGAAGCTTCCTTATGGCTTCTCATCATACATACAAATCTCAATGTTTCGATTATGTACTACTTATTTTCATAAATATATAGTGGTTTTTTTTCTTCTGAAAAAAAATAGTCATAGTTTCCAAGTTACTCAACCCGTTCCAAAGCAATCTTAACTTCCATATCTCTTTCCCTTTCTACCTACATAAACTAAAGAAAGAAATCCATTTCTTTACAATGTATTTCATTTCCTTCCAAGGCAACAATATTTATAATAAAAATATCTCAATACTAAAAATTCCAAAAACTCAAAATAAATAGACAAATTCACTAGCAACTCCAATGTGTTCAAACACTTACACATTTTTTCTTCTTCTTTTCCAAAAAGCAAGAACATGACTATGGAAATGAAAAATTAACCTATAAACATTGACCTCAACCAAAAAAAAATCCTTATAACTTTATTTTCTCTTAATTTCCTAAAATTAATATAATAAAATATAAATAAAAATTTGATTGCAGAATCGAATTATTCACAGTGTCATAAAACAATGGTCGACATTTATCCATAAGTATCATAAAACAATCGTCCCTGTTGAAATTCGAAACATCGATCATTATTTTATGATACTGTAAATTATTTGAATTATGCAATCAACAAAACCACATAAGTTTGAAAACCAAAACCAAAAATTCTTAATCTTTTAAGTGTCACCCTCCCAATGCTCATAATCTCATATACACTTGTCCTTGTACTCTCAATAAGGACCAATATAAATTTAGGTGTCTTTCTCATAAATATAGTTCCTGAAATTCTACCCAAAAGGAGGTCACCCCACTCCAACTAAATGTAGATAGGTTTCAGGGATGATCTCTAATTTTTGAGTAGTTTTTTTTTTGTGATTTTTGAAAGTTTTTATGATATTTTTTTTTGGGTGTGATTTCTTTAAAATTGGATAGGAATTTATTAAAAAGAGAAGTTTTATTGCTAACCTTGCACAATCGAAGTGCTCTAGGAGTTTTTGAGGGTGTTGAATCCAGTCAAAAAACTAGTTTAAATAACAAAAACCAAAATTTTACCTCAAATTTTTTCACCGGATTCTGGCACCTGAAACTCCAAAAAGTCGCACTAAAGACAACTCCTATTTTTTAAAACTACACCAGATTAAGAGGTGGCAGATTTAACTTCTTTTTATGTAAATTTTATTCCAAAATCCAGACTAATTATAATATTCAAATTTTTATTGTATTTAATTTTATAGTTTTTTTAACCCACTTCGAATAACTCGTTAATGGTCCATAAAGAACTTCGAATAACCCGTTAATAGTTCGTAAAGAAGCAAACATCTAAATCTTAAACCATTAATTAATTTTCTTAAGTCCCAAAAAAATAAACTCTTAACTAAACAAAAACAATTTTAAAACATATTATCTTTCAAATATTACGATCACAAATTATTAAAAAATTAAAAAATTAAAATTTATTTAAAAAAACTGATATTCCAAAAAAATATCAAGCCACTTTTTAAGTAGTTACTGATCAGATCACCATTAAACATTGATCAGATCACCATTAAACATTATGCAATATAATTTGGTAATATGCTCGGTCCATATAGAATATATTTAATGAGAAATTGTAATTAATTCAACATTACAATTTATGGAAATTAAGAATGGTGGAGTGGGCTCTCTTGGGGTGGTAAAGTATTTTTTTTAATCGGTAAAGTAAAAAAAGTTGGTTATTTTTTTTTCACAATAAAAAAATACATTTTTTTTCTTAATTAAAACAAGAGGAGTAACATATTAAAGAACAAATACTGATTATCACATTATAAAAGATATCGAGTACATAACAACATAAATTTCAAAAAACACTATCGTGTTTATTAGCTTTTCCCTTTCTTAATGTTTATTCCAATTTGAACAAAATCTACTTTTATTAGTTTTTCCTTTTCTTAAACGACTCTATTTTAACCTATTTTTAATTTAACTTAATAATATTTTAATTATTTTTCAATATTTTAATATAAATTATTATCCTCATCTTTTTACTATCAACTTGACCATAAACTATTTTATTTTTTTATTAATATAATTAACCTTTTACTCATTTATATTAATATTATTTTGATCTTAATCTAATATTTTATTATTTAATTTAACATTCATTCCATTTTGCCTATCTTTCTCAAATGATTTTAATTAATTTTATTAAAAATATATATTATAAATATTCACTCCTCTTCAAACTCTTTAATGGTCATATCTCTTATTTAGATAGATTTTTGGTCTAGCATTGTTAGTAATATTAATCTAAGCTTTCTATCTATGAAGATGGGTGAAGTGTTTGTTGTGAGACAGTTATTAATTCTAATGATAATAATAAAATAAAGTATTATGAAATAAGTGTTTTGATGTTTATTATGGGTAGAACATTTACCATTATTTTCATTTTCATTGATATGATTGCAATCATTAATTATAGATTTTGAAATACGGTGATTACTAATATGAATTATTATTATTTAAATTTCTTTAATATGATATGCATATTATGAAATTTTTTACTTTCTATTAATGAAAAAATATAACATATTGAATTCATAATTATATTATTTTTATTAGTACATGCCTGGCTAGGGACTATAGAAGTTTCAGGAAAATGCTTAATATTTCTATTTTATAGTAAATTCAAAAATAATTTTTGAAGTTTTTGGAAATCTTATTTCTAATTTTCGATTGGTCGAGGGAGCTCTAATGGGACATAATTCCCGTAGTGGAGAGAGTTTTATTTTTGGTATTTGTCAATGTTGACAATTCATTTTAAAATAATAATAATAATAAATGATTTTGTGAGTGGCCATTCCGGTTGTGAGTGCTCTAATACTGATGTTGAGAATGGCACTATTATGTTACTACTCTGGAAATGATGCCAAAACTGACGTGATTACAGGTTCTTTATGTGACCTAGGGGTAGGGAAGCGGGGAGGCGCTGAACAAATCTTCAATGATTCCTTGTGCGAAGCTTTCACTATGTGGAGGAAGCTTCCTCTCCAAAATCAAAACTTCGCACAACTCATCCCCTCGGCACAACTTTTCCAAGTGCCTGGATTTATTGCAAGATTGAATTTGGATTCGAGGGTGAAACTTGACATATAAGGAGTCTTCATGTGCGACTAAAGAAATTTTGAAAAGAAAATATGGAAAATTTTGAGTTGCCCATGAAAAGAAAAATCCTTTAGACTTTCTTAAGGTTTCTTCTTCCAAAACATTGGAGAATATCTCAAAAAACATTGTAGAAATATCTAAATAGATTCAATTGATCTTGTAATATACTAAAAAAATTTCTAAATCAATTCTACAAATTAAGAAACCAATTAGGATCACACAATCACATGAACAAGAAAGAGAAAGAACTTCAATCGTACAACACAAAATGCATTTGGGGAAAGCCTGACCTAAAAAAACTCACTATTTGTACATTGCATTAAGTCAAGAATATGAAACAATATAATGTCATTTCCATTCCCGAGAAACCTCTGCACTATCATTGAATGTCTCACACTGATCCTAGAAATTTTGGTCCAATACTTAACCAAAAACTTGCACCTAACTGACCAGCCTGGATTACACATTCCTAAGGGAATTGAGCCCCTATTAAATAGGAAATTCACACTAATTGATTGCGCAATACTTCCAAGGTGTCCTGATGACCTCATGCATGACTTGTACAATTTTCTAATTATACAACTGATAGTTATCTTCCCTTTAACTCCAATCTCAACTAGACCTTCCTTAGAACTTATATGCAACAACTATTTATAGCAAATTTTTAGTTATATCATTGATCACTACATGTGAATTAAATCATATTTAATTCATTGGAACTCTCACTAGCTCATTCATCACTTAGAACTAGTTAAACTAATTTTAACTCAAATACACTGAGTTAGCTAATTACAACTCAAAATAAACTCAACCAGGGCTCCTCTAATGTAGGAGACACCCTACATGCCTCTAGTTTGATCCTCAACTCGTACAAGCTGTCATGTGATGTGGAATTACAATTTACTTCTAATTTAATTAAGGGACAATTAACCTAGAAGCCTCTCGGGTGCCATTTTCAATATTTCATGTTTCCATTTTCAACACTCCCTCTCAAGAAGAAAGGAATTCAACTCTATCTCGATCTTGTAACTTTGGAATGTTCTGCATGAAACACTTCTCTCTAGTGTTGTTTCTACTGCAACTTCTGAAACTGGAAAAAAAATAATAAATAAATAAATAAATCTAAACTGAATCAGTATAGATATTGAATCAGTATGATGGATCTATCACAAGAGTATCTGACTACCACTAGCTATTGCACTCTCAACTGAAAAAATCCACGTTGTTGCTGACTATGCACTATATGATCTGCATTGTTGCCAACTCTGCTTTGCGCTCCAGTATTTGACTGCTGTTAATATTTGCATCTGTCACTTTTACATCTGACTGTATCAACTGCCACTGATCCATCTTACTAGTGTGTATGGTGGGCTCCCATAACAAGGTATTGATCCATGAGACAAAACATCTCAATGGACCCTGCCCAAATTTATACACTCTTGGGACTATAGCTTCACATTGCCCCACCTCTCACCTAGAGGTATAGCTACATGTACTACTTCTGCCCACCTGACTTGAAATTTCCCCCTACTGGAGCTCTCTACTTGAGTGGATGCCTCCACTCAGTCTCCTTTCTGCTTCTCCAATTTTGGTTTCTTTACAACTTTCTGAGACTGCTTTTGAGGCTGCATGTTGAGAGGTAATTCATGCTCCCTCTCAACCACCAAGTCTCTAACCTTTTCCTTGCTCCTCAAGACTTTGCATGCATCTTTGACCTTGAGAGCATACATGTTCTTGACTCGCACACCGATCTGTTTCACTTGTCTCATGGTGACGTGTCAAAGGAAAACCTTTGCTTTTCTAAATATCACATCATAGCCACGATCTTCCAATACCGCTACAAAACAAGATTATTCTTTATTTCTGAAACAAAACAAAAAACATTTGTATGTCTGAGAGGGGAGCCAAACTCCCTCTAAAAGGTAATTGTACCTATGTTGGTCGCGCTATACCTCCCATCATCTCCAAATTCTATGTTATGTTTGAGGTCTTTCTCCTCCAAGTCACTAAAGAGATCTTTATTCCCAGTCATATGGAATGAGGCACCACTGTCGAGAAACCACATGGATCCCATTATAGTGTTGGCCATGCATGCAATGAGAGTAAAATCAAGCTCGAAATGTGAAGCTAGAGCTTCACCTGCTACTGCTACTGCAGGCTCCTTCTTGCTTTCCTTCTATGGAAATTTCGTGGCATAGTGCTTGTTCTTGTGACAGTGAAAACACTTGATCTTGGACAAGTCTCTTTTAACCTCTCCACATTAGGAATTATTTCCCTTGGCTTTCTTGCCTTTTCTGACCAATGCAAAATATTCTTCTTTGTCTTTGGAAGAGGTCTCGTCTATGGTGTTCTGCCTTATCTCTTCTTGTCCCAATTCGGACCACAATCGCTCCCACCCTGGTAACTTCTCCCTCCCATTCACTGAATCCTGGTAGTTTTGCTAGCTCTTGGGAAGGCCTAGAAGTGCTAGACTCGCCAAATCATCCTGGGCTAATATCACACCAACACTTCCAAGCTCATCTCGACATTGAGTGAAGTTCGCCAAGTATTTTGGTATCGTATCAACCTCCTCCATCTTGATCTTTCTGAGCTTGTCCTTCAGTGCCAGCTTCCTGTGGTCACTGTTATTCTGAAAAAAAATAAAAAAATTAAGGCCTTCCACATAGCATATGAAGTTTCCTTTCCATGGAGGTTCGAGACAATATGATCTCGAACTCCTTCTAACATAATCCTTCTCGCCTTTGCTACATTCTTCTTCCATGCATCAAGATTTTGAGCATTTGCTACTGCAGGCTTGGGAATATCAGTATCTATGAATTCCTTCAGTTTTTTTTCCTCCAGCACTGCCTCCATCATATCCTTCCATGCTATGTAATTCAAACTACCCTCAAGGGCATATTCGAGTCTCAATCCATAGAAATACATCCTGGTCTACTGTTGGTCCTAAAGAATAAATTTGCAAATTCGATTCCGCTATTCAAAACAAACTTTGGTTCTTCTCTTCTATAGTGGTTCTTGCTCTGATACCATGTATAAATATCTAAATAGATTTAATTGATCTTGTAATATGCTAAAACAAAATACTTTATCAATTCTAAAAATTGCGGAAACCAATTATGATCGCACAATCGCATGAACAAGAAAGAGAAATAATTTCAATCACACAACACAAAGTGTATATGGAGAAAGCCTCATCTAAAAAACCCCACTATCTGTATATTGCATTATGTCAAGAATATGAAACAATACAATGCTAATTCCCTTCCTGAGAAACCTTTGCACTATCTATGGCTGTCTCACACTAATCCTTGTAAGTTTGGTCCAATACTTAACCAAAAACTTGCACCTGATTGACTAGACTCGCTTATGCATTCCCGAGGGAATTGAGCCCCTATTAAATAGTAAATTCCCACTAATTGATTGTGTAATACTTCCAAGACACCCTGATGACCTCATGCATGACCTGTTCAACTTTCTAATTATACAATTGATAGTTATCTTCCCTTTAACTCCAATCTCAACTCGACCCTCCTTAGAACTGACATGCAACAACTATTAATAGTAAATTATCAGTGATGATTGATCACTGCATGTGAATTAAATCAGTTTTAATTCATTGGACCTCTCAATAGCTCATCCACTAGTTAGAACTAGATAAACTGATTTTAACTCAAATACACTGAGTTAACTAATTACAACTCAAAATAAATTCAACCAGGGCTCCTATAATGTAGGAGACACCTTACATGCCTCTAGTTTGACCCTCAACTGGAATTGAGTGAACTAAATAAGTCTTCCTGACTTAGTTAACTTGTATGATTTGTCATGTGATATGGAATTACAATTCACTTTTAATTTAATTAAAATTAAATTAAACTAGAAACCTCCTCTGCCATTTTCAATATTTCTTGTTTCCATTTTCAACAAACATTAACCAAGACATGTTAACTATGAAATGTTGAATCTTCTCACTAATAATTCTATCAATTGATCTTTTCAAACTCCAGGGGCATGTGAAAAATACAGTGGTTTGTGTTACAAAAAACATGAAATTCTTAAAAAGTGCAATGGATCTTCATAAATTGAAGTGAGCCAACATTTAAGGAGGCTTGTTGCTGATATCATTGCACGCATATAGTTTGGCAGAAGTTATGAAAAGGGAAAAATAAATTTTGAACAATTTAAGTCATTGCAACAACTTTCATCGTAGTCAAGTAGATTATTATGGCTTCGAGAAACCAATATTTTTGTTTACGACGTTATTATATTATAATTTTGCCTCTTTTCTCTAACTAATTTTCCTCGAGAACTATCTTAATGCAACATAATGTATGTTAACTCATTGCAAGAACTTTCTTAACGCGACATACTTTATATTGACTCGTTGCAATAACTTTCCTCATAGTTAGGCAAATATTTATGGCTTCCAAGAAATTAGTATATTTTCTTGTGGTGTTATTATAATTTTGCCTCTTTCTCTAATTATTTTTCCTCGATAACTATCTAAATGCAACATAACTTATATTAACGTGTTGTAAATAGCCATGCTTATCTCATAGATAATATCAAATCAAACAATGTAATTTGCTTCTCGTTTCACATGCCACCATCTATAAATGGTAGAGGATGTGTCGTGCAATGTAGGTTGTGCAATCGAAACCCAGCTAACTATGGTGCATATTGATAGCTAAAGGAGTTGGAGCTAACATGGGTTGACTAAAGATAGACAATGGTAGAGTATAGGACGATGTGTGTAACAAGGAATACAAACTTATGTATGTCTTCTTTTTCTTTTTTCAGGAGAAAAAAACATCTGGTTTATATTAAGTATTAGTACAGAAACTTATAAAAAAAAAAAAAAAAATACATTGTCCTCATTGGATTGCGGAAGCTCTCAACAGTTTGATAGTACTTCTCCAAACCATAACTCAATCTTTACCTTTGATTCTGTGACATTCTTCGGCTAGTGAAAAGTTACCATAATTTCCCAGAAAGTAGACATAACATCATTGATCCTTAATCCTACTTTGGCCATCATCGAGTAACAAAAAAATCTCTTCTCTCGACTTTACACTCAAAAAAGTTATATGCCTTTGATCTGTCCCAAACATTACTTGTCTAAACAGTGACATGTAATGAGATAAATACCTCTTTAAGATTACCAAAAAAACCTATGGCGTGATCCAAAATGATATACGCCTCCTTGAAAGAGTAGCTTTGTGTTGATCCTTCAGACTCCCCCGAACCAACCTGGAAGGGAAGATTTTTAAGAAAACATGACGGACCCCTTCACTCCCCTACCCTCCTCTTCAAATAATTCATAATGAATTTCACCAAATCTGCCCTTAAGACCCAATTTAGATAATTTATCTCCCTGAGAATTCTTTTCTTTATATATGTGACTGAAAGAAATAACAGAAAACTTTCTTCGCAAGATGTCAATCCAGTTGATCTAGGAAGACAAAAATGTCTGGCTTATAAAGGCCGCATGGTTGAAGTGATCAATTAGGACTTTAGAATCAAACTCTATCAATACAGAGGTGATTGACAAACCACATTAATCCCCATAGAGCAATTACCTCAGCCCTTGTATTTGTTCCTGTACCTCCAAACCAAAAAATTTTATAGTGACAAGAAGGAGATAGAAGTAACCATGCTTCGCATCCGCAATTCTGATTTTGAGCAGCACCATCAAAAAACCCCGTCGGGTAACTGATTTCATGGAGTCTATTTCTAATAGATAGGTCAATAGGAGGTTTTTCATATATCTTCAATTTATCCAATTCTTGTAAAATCTGATTGCTGATCTTATCTGGTTCACTGACCTTATCCCCAAAATTCCTTCTATTTCGGCATCCCCAAATGCTCCAGTGAAAAAAATAGCCAAATTTTTGTAGAACTTCCCAATCTCGCCCCAACCTAGAATGAATCCCTCTATGCTATCATAATCAGGAACACCACAGTTAAGCTTCAAACAAATCAGTTTAAAAACCCGCCTGGTGAAAGGGAAGTCAATAAAAAATATGACGATTATCTTCATCATCCCCCCCCCCCGCAAAGCAGGCATATCCCAGGACCATATAATCCTATTTTCTGTAGGTTTTGCCAAGTTAGGTTCTTATCCCTCCAAATCAGCTAGAAGAAAATAAGTTGTTTATCCCAGGCTGTACTACAACATATCACTGTTTTCTGGGCCCATCCATTCTTCATTCTGAGGAAGATTATGAAGAAAATTCAAGGTTTTATGGCGTTGTTCATATGGAATGGAGGATTGGGCAAGACCTCTTTCCATCTGGCGAAGTGGGAGGTTATTGCTGCACCCAAAGAATTAGGGGGATGGGGCATAATTGAACAGGAAACCTTTGGAACTGCTCTATTGATGAAGTCTTTTTGGAGGTGTCTGAGATGCTCCGGCATTTGGAAGAACATAGTGGATCATAAATACTTCAATAAGAAATCTCTAGAGGACCTTTTTTTAGGGGCAATTCTTCAGTGTCAGACAAGATCTCCTATTTGGAAAGGTTTCCGTAAAATTTGGACTTCATTCAAAGACAGCCTAAGATGGCAATTTGGATCTGGGAATTTGATCCTCATTGGGTCAAATTATTTGGGTGCTTCGAAGGATGGTCCCCTTCTCTCTGAAGCCCTGTTGTCGCATTTACACCATAGGGGCGTTTTTTTGACTGGGAAGATTTTGTCTTGGCAAGAGGAGATACCCTTATGGTCTACTACTTGTCAACTGGGCTTACTTGCTTCTGTGGAGTTTGAATGGGAAGGGTATTGTTGCTATTTAAGGGGTCTGGGGCTTCATAAGCATAGACGAGGGGACAAAATAAGATGGGGTGGCAAGACTTTAAGGGAACAGATAGTGGTTAAGGACCTATACTAGCCTATGATGAAAGATATAAAGGAAATCAAGAGTCTGTGCTGGCTTAAGGATCTGTGGAGTGCTAGAGTTCAAAACAAACTTATGTATCTCTCCATTTCCTCATTTCTATATAACTAGTCTTTACACAAAAAACATAATCTCCATTGTGTGGTGTGAAGGATGTGTGTGGAGCAAGAAACACAAATCTCAACATCTCCACACCATTGTGTTTAGCTATGTTATGATATTATATTTAGCATAACGAAGCCGCAGAAAATGTGTGTGGAGCCAGGAACACAAACCAATATATATCCGCATAACGAAGCTACATTTACATTTGTTGTGATATTAACTGGGCCTGTTTGGGTGAGGCGTGAAGAACTATTATGCATAGATATAGGGTTAAGTTTGGAAAGGAAACAATCAAGAAAAGAGTGGGAGCAAAGCAACTCTGCATTAATGTGTGACTGGAAAGCTTGGCTACTCGATAAGATTTTAATCATTCTCACGTTAAACGTGTTGGGACAAAATTAGGATTGATACGGTCAGTATCCTTTAATTGCTTACACTTGCGAACTAGTGTATAAAGTTAAATTTCCGCCAGCGTTGTATTGTTACTTCCACTCTTAAAATCTTTAAACCTCCCTTAAGCACAATGTCAACCTTTTTTAGAAAGGTAAAAGCTTTAGTATGCACGAAGAGCGATATTTCCCAGCGGTTAGATAACTAATTCTATTTCCCATGACCTACAACGCTATTAGAGATAAATTTATTTTTGTGTAAATTTTGAAATTTATAAAATTGGCGACACCCAAAGGATCTGAATCCTCAGTCACATTTTGGAGGAGATGAGAACCTTTCATGACATTCCATAAGTAATAGCAGCAGCATGGCTGCTTTTTCTCTATTTTAGATATGATCAATTTGATTATAATGGGGTAACTTCGTCATTCCTTACCCCACGACTAAAGTAAGGGATTTTGGGGTTGTGGCTAATTGTGTAAACAACCTAATTTTAACAGCACCGGCTAACTTTTAATAGCAATTTTAATGGCTAGTTCTCAACGGTTATTTATGGGTAATGATGCATTCCTTTTGTCTCTCCACCTTGCCCTGAGAATGTTCGAAACGTCGACCTAATCCTAACAATGTGATTAATCGAAAAGCATTTTTTCTATATTATAGATCACAAAAGTCTTAGAATATCTAACAATGTATAGACAATAAATTTAAACACCCATTATGATATGATATTACTCTATTATTAATATTATATTATATTGGTGTCCATATGGTTTTACTAACATGGTGAATCATGTTTCTTAGGATAGAGAAACACCCTCTCGCTTAATATTATTTTTTGAGATAATTATGAATGCATGCTATCTTTCTATTTTTTTGGTTATGAAGTCATCATTATCGATGCCACACTGGATCTATTGCTATACTCGTGCCCCCCTAACTTATGGCTTCATATCGAACTCGTGACTTCTTTTGCGATGGTGCATTCCCAAGAAATAGACTAACCACCACTAAACCATGTGTGTTAATGTTCAAGTGTATTATTAGAGGATGTAGCGTGTCGCCACTCTCATAGACTTGGGACTAATTTAGCGAGATTTAAAATTAAATGAGAATCACAAGTGGCTTGTTTATAGCAGGTTACTAGAGTAAGCACCAAAAATCACAGAAGCTATATCACATGGAAAAATTTCTCTTGGATTATATGCCAAAAGAATTCTACGTAGACTTATGTTAATTAATTTTAATATTATTTAATTAGTATGGTGGATAGAGTGAACGATAGGGTGGGTTGCCCAAAGGCTTTCATTGTGCGGAGGTGTGGATTAATTTCGCAACTCCACAAAATGAGCCTGTTGCATATACATATGCTTAGTCACCTTTTGAAGATTTGTATGATTAATTGAATATTTGTATGTAATTCAATAGCTCACAATATCTTTTTCTTTTGTTATTTCTATGCAAAATTCACCTTAGGTGGGAGAGGCTGACCCAAATACCAAGTAGCTAATTAATTATAATATTAGTTAATGATTATGATGGGTACCGTCTTTTGTTATTTCTATGCAAAATTCACCTTAGGTGGGAGAGGCTGACCCAAATACCAAGTAGCTAATTAATTATAATATTAGTTAATGATTATGATGGGTACCGAGAATATTATTGTGAGTCACTATTAGCAAAGACTTTCATATGGAGAGCTTTTAATCAATTAAATAGTTATAGACATAGAGATATGGATTATGCTGAATTGCAACTATTCATTTTGTTATTTTACATTTTGTTACTATATATATTTTATTATTATTATTTTGTTTTATTCAAAATGAAGTATCTCAAGCATATTCCCACACAATAATGTTTTATGTTTAATTTTTCGTATATATATGTCTGTATATAATTTTGTCAAATAAATTAAAAGTGCAGCCATAAAAACTACAAAGCCTTTCCACTTTTTTTCTTTAATCATATGAGAATGGGAAACCATTACAATATCTTGCTTCAATCTTGAAGCATACCTTGCACTATAAACTTGTTCTCCTGTTGACTGTTCTGGTCTGGACAACAATTAGCCAATTCAAGCCTCCAACTTCCTCCTCTATTTTTTTGCGAAATTCAAGATAAATTGAGCTCCTAACTTTAATAGGGGAATTCCATATTTCCTTGCGCAATTCCCAAGGAATTGATCACCTTCTTAATTACCAACAGTTCTACTACTCAATTAACCTTCAACTAAATCAACTATATACTGGAGCTCAGTTAACTAAGCTCAATTAAAAACAACTGAACTAAATTGCTAAATGTTAGAAATCACTACATGCACAACTCCACTTCAAGACTATAACTTGAATTTACTGACTTAACTAGTAGACAAGGACATGTCACTCTAGCTAACTGCAATCCAAGTCATCCTGCTGATGTGGAAAATCAAATTACTCAATCTGACTAACGCACAAGTAAAACTTATCCTTTTTTGCTATAATTTTTAAAACTCCCTCTTAGCAAGAAAGGGATTTTGCAAAACCCCTATCCTGCACCCATGAAATTCAAATTTTCCTCTTAACAATGCCTTTGTCAAGATATGCATTTTACTCCTCAGTTGGAATGTATTGTATCATCATAATTCTCCTCTACACAGAATCTCGCAAGTGATAGTACCTATTATCAATGTTCTTAGACCTGCCATGAAATACTGGATTCTTAGAGAGTTTGATACAACTCTAATTATCACAATAAATCATTGTCGGATCCATCTCTAGGCTGAAATGACCCACAAGTATTTTCCTCATTCGTATGGCCTCACATGTTTCTTGACTTGCAGCCATGTACTCAGGATCTGCTGAGTTGAGTGCCAAAAACCTCTATTTCCTACTATACCAAGAAATAGATGCAGACCCAACACTAAAGATAGCACCTGAATTATTGTTCATGTATGATGGACTCCCTCGCCAATATGCATCAGTGAAGCCTTGGAGCTTCACTCCCTCTGTCCTCCTGTACCATAACCCATACCTAGTTGCACCTCTAAGGTATCTTAACACATGCTTTGTTGCCTTCCAATATGGCTTTGTAAGCTTCACCATGGCTTGACTCAACTGATTAATTGCATAGCATATGCCAGGCCTTGTGTTCACCAGATACATCAAAGATCCCACAATCTGACTATAGATGGTAGCATCTACTTCCTCTTCTAAAGAGGCATCCTCCTTCCTCCAATTTGTAGCTAGAGGAGTGTCCACATACTTGTACTTTTCCATGTGAAATCTCTGAAGTATTTTAGAGGAATACTTCCCCTCACTCACAAACAACTCACCATCACCTTTCCATACTTATAGCCCAAGGAAGTAATGCATAAATCTCATGTCTTTCATCTCAAATTCTGTTGCAAGATCCTCCTTGCAAGAGTAGATCAACTACTCATCCCATGTAAGTATCAATTTATAAACATACAATACCAAGATAAGAAACTTGCCATATACAGCAATGTGATAGAGATTGGCATCTTCTTCACTTTTGGTGAATCCAAATCCACTAAAATATGTGTCAATTTGAGTGTACCATGCTTCGAGTGCATGTTTGAGACCATACAGGGCTCTCCCGAGTCTACACACGTGTGTCTCCCTGTCGTATGTCTCAAATCCCTTTGGCTGCTCTATGTAAATTTCTTCCTAAAAAATACCATTGAGGAAGGTGGTCTTCACATTCATCTAATGGATATTCCACACCATATTCCTAGCTAATGCTATAATGGTTTTGAATAAGGAAAATATTTCCACAGGGGAAAATTTATCCTCATAGCCAACTCCCTCTACCTTTAAGAAGGCTTTAGCCACAAATATGGCCGTGTACTTCTTGATTCTCCCATCAGATGCATACTTCACTTTGTAAATCTATTTGGAACCAACCACTAAATTTTTCTCTGGTCTCGGCACAACCTCCCATACGTTGTTCCTCATTTTGGAGTCATACTCCTCCACCATGGGATAAATCCGCACTAGTTAAGAAACTGCTTCCTCAAATGAAGAAGGCTCTGACTCAATGAGTTCTTTCATGAGAGCCATATACCCAATGTATATGTTTGGTGAGCTCCTCTTCCTACGCAAATATGTAGGAGCTCCCACATGATCCCATGCATCTTGTACCAAATTGTCAACTTCTCTAGTTCTCTTCCTCCCTTCTCTAGAATATTATGGTTGAGTGGGTGCCTCCACTAGGCCTCTTGTATGCTCCTCCATTTTTGGCCGCTCCAAAACATCCTAAAGCTTTGTCTAATGCTCCTCCTTTGGAACTATAAGCTCCTCCTTCAATGGGATACTCAACTCTTGCTCTAGATAACATCTCATAGCCTTCTCCTCATCAAATTTGACATCTCTCCTCACTATTGTCACCTTGAGAAAGGGAAAATATACCCTATAGTTATGTGGAGTGCCTATGTATCCTACAAAGACTCCCATCTCAGTTGTAGGCTCCAATTTATTCTTGCTATCCTTGGAGACATGACAATACAAAATAGCTCCAAAAATTAAAAAATGAGATACATCTAGCTTCCTTCAAGAGAAAGCTTCTTTGGGTGTGATCAGGCCAAGTATTCTATTAGGGTACATGTTCCATAAATAAACAATGGTGTTGCATGCTTCTACCCTTAGATGTAATGAAAGCTCTTTATCATGCAACATGGATCTTGTTGCCCCCATTATGTTTCTATTCTTCCGTTTAGCCACCCCATTCTGTTGTGAGTCATGGGGTGTTATCAGTTCCCTTTTAATACCCTCTTTGGCACAAAATTCCTTGAAGGTGTTAGAAACAAATTCTCCTCCATTGTCACTTCTCAAGGATTTCAATTTCTGACCAGTCTCATTTTCAACCAATACTTTGAATTCAACAAATTTGGAAAACACTTCATCATTTTTCCTCATGAAGAAGATCTAACATTTTCTAGAAAATTCATTAACAAAAATTACATAATACCTATGTTTTTTTGTAGAGGTTGTAGACAATGGTCCACATACATTAGAGTGGACTCGTTCTAATATTTATCCCGCTCTTCTATCTCAGCCCTGGAAGGTGGATTTGACATATTTCCCCAATGTGCATCCCTTGTAGGAATCATGTTGGTTAATGGTACATAAGTGTAGTTGATCATTCATGTTTAGGAGAGACCCACATGAGGTGAGGGCACCCAAAAAGATAATGTATGGCATATGGTGAAGTCTTCCACTTGAGTAAAATAGAGATAAAGGGGATGAGTGCTTGCACCTTTAAAATAAATTGAAAAATTAAAAAGGGAATTTTAAAACCCCTTTTTAAATATTATAAAGGCTTTGTCCTATATTCTTGGAGAGGTATGGAATTATGTATAAATTTCTTAATAGATTCAATGATCTTGTAACATGCTAAAACAAAATACTGAATCAATTCTACAAATTGCGAAAACCAATTATGATCACACAATCACATGAACAAGAAAGACAAAGAATTTCAATCTCACAACACAAAGTTTTATCTGGGGAAAACCTAAGCTAAAAACCTCGCTATTTGTATATTGCATTAAGTCAAGAACGTGAAACAATATAATGATATTTGTCTTCCTAAGAAACCTTTGCACTCTGCTGACTGTCTCACACTAATCTAAGCAGGTTTGGTCCAATACTTAACTAATTCCTTGCCCATGTCTGACCAACCTTTCTTACTCATTCCTAAGGGAATTGAGCCCCTATTAAATAGGAAATCCCTGCTAATTGATTGAGCAATACATCCAAGGTGTCATGATGACCTCATGCATGGCCTGTACAATTTTCTAATTATACAATTAATAGTTCTCTCTCCTTTAACTCCAATCTCAATTGGGCCTTGCTTAGAACTGACATGCAACAACTATTTATAGTGAATTATCAATTATCTTATTGATCAATGCATGTGAACTAAATCATATTTAATTCAGTGGACCTCTCTTTAGCTCATCTATCAGATTCAACTAGTTAAACTGATTTTAACTCAAATAAACTGAGTTAACTAATTACAACTCAAAATAAACACAACTAGGGCTCCTAAAAGGTAGGACACCCTACATGCCTATAGTTTGACCCCCAACTGGAATTGACTGAGTTAACTCGTACAAGTTTTCATGTGATGTGGAATTACAATTGACTTCTAATTTAATTAAGAGGAAATTAAATTACAAACCCTTTTATGCTATTTTCAATATTTCTTATTGTCAATGTCAACAAATTATTCATCCACAAGTGTAACAATAGATATAGTATATTCTAGGATTCATTTTTAGATTTAAATAATTTAGATTTAAAGGTATATACTTTAATGCATATTATTTTTATTACTGTATTTTTTTAACCATGGAAATCGGTAACTCTTTGGAGTGATTTACCCTAGGCTTGGGATCCAATCAAGTGACTAACACTATAATTCAAGAGAATATCCAATAACTCATAAGCCAAAAATACTAATAACTTGCAACTTAGCAAGGTTGAGGGGTCCCTGGGTCATGGGTTTCCACTTAGTCAACATGTGTCATCATGCCATATTAAAGAATAACTCTAATAACTCTAATATCACTAAATATTGATAAAAACAATACTCATATCATTTATTTAAACCTCCTCCCAATATATTTTTTTAAATAAAAATAACCCTTTTTAAAACCCCAATACCTATAAAATTTTCTCTTCAATAGATATAATATATTGATTTTATTTTTCATAATTTTAAAACTTTTTTATAAATAAATCTAGATACAAGCATCTTGACATCTTAAAATAAACATCTATTTTAAAAATGTCTACTCTTTTAATTTTATCCCAAAAAATATGTATTTCTATATTATTTAATATTTATTATTATTAGAAAATTTTAAATAATCAAATTCCAAATGTAAACCATTAAAGTAAACTTTTTTAAACCATTAATCTTATTAAATAAACTGTTAAAAAATACATTTTTAAAACAAATAAACTTATTAAATAAACAATTAAAAAGCATCTTATAAAAAATTTAATGTTAATCATAAGTGTAGTTGATCATTCATAATTTTTCCGGACAGATATTGGAAGGGTCATTCAATCAACTCGTAACTTCTAACAATCCTCAAAGTCAGTGAATCAAATTCAAACCATAACTTCTCACGGTCCTCAAAGTCAATGAACCAAATAAAATGTGGGGGATTTTGTTTTCCTTGATTTTCACTAAAAACAAATTTGAAAATTTTGGATTTCATGGTAACATGATGAAATGGATTGAAATATAGTATATATCTATAATATAAAATAAAATAATAATTAAATTAAATTAAATTAAAATCTTCCTAAATTTCCATTCCAATTTAAAATCTAATTAAACCATATCTTAAAAAAAAAAAAATATTCATATATACACATAACAAATGTGTCAAAATATAATCCATTGAAATTCACTGTCACAATACTGTGATCCTGGAATGCAAGGCCCCATTTTCAAATCCCCGTGATCAAACTCGTGTCAAGGGAGGCCCACAGAAAATCCGCGTTCGAATCCCACTCAACCATCACATGGAAGAGAGTGCCAGTTCCACCAACCGATGTCTGAAATACAAAAATTCTACCTAAAACGCCACCAGATCTGACTGTAAACTGGTCCAGTGCTCATCCACTTAACCATTTATTTCCGGTAGGTTTTGTCTAATTGTTTTAGAGTTCTGTTTTTAACAAAACTATATATAAAAACAAAAATTCTACCTAAAACGTCATCAGATCTGACAGTAAACTGGTCCACTGCTATTGGCACGTATTGGCACGTGTAAGATTATTTATTTCTATTAAAACTTTTAATTATTTTTTATATGGACCTTTTAAGTATAATTAGGTCAGACTATATATAGTTTTGATTAAATGAATTTAGTATCTTAACACTTTTATGAAAACATATGAAAAAATTCTTCAAAATATAAATTATTAGACTATAACCTTTTAGTAATGGAAATGATGAAATATGGTACTCAATATTTCTGGGATTAAATTATTTCTGAGATCTTAATAGCTTCTTCAAGGATGCTCACATAAATCCAAACTAGCTTATTCAAGGATGCTCATAGAGATCTAAACTAGGCAAAAGGCATCCCAAGCAGCTGAATCGAGGCAATCAAACTTATCAAAATATAACTCACATGTGAAAGAAGATATATAGTGGTATTCCTCTATTACATGAGGTTCCTTTTTCATATTGCAGGGATGAAGACATTGAATCTGTCATTTTTCCTGTTGAAAAGCCTGACCAAAATGTCAATAAGGATTCAGACCCATAATGATGTTTTTGAGTACATCTTGTACCATCAAGCTTTGATAAAAGTTCTGGTTGAAGAAGCAATAAAGAAGAGAAACTAGACTTGGGACCATTTTTTGTTCTATAAGGCAGGCCAACCTGCACCTGCACCTCCAGTTCCACAGTCAGACCCTCAACGTGCAATTAGAGAACAAAAGAAAAACCCAGAAAGAAAACATTCATAAGAAGGCCAAAAGTAACAAAATTTCTGCAAGCAAATCTAAAAGAAAGGTGGAAAAATTCGAGAGAGCTCATAAGAAAGCAAGCCCAAGTCCATGAAGATATTACCCCCTATTCCTTCATTTCCAAATGTATACACTAGGGCTAGAAGAGGGAGGTTTGCAACAACAGATAAGTCAAAGGTGAAAGTGCTACCGGAATTTCCGGAAGCACCTATTCAGAAAAGTTGCAAAAGGAGTATCAACCTACTCAATTAGATGAAGAACTACTTAAGGATGTTGGTTATGACATCAACAAGAAAAATAAGGAGGAGGCTAAACCTATTGCTAGCACCAAAAAGAGGCACACAAAAGAGAGCAATAAGTTGAGACTAAAATCCAAGGCTCTTCTCAAGCCAAACCTATTGACAGAAGTTATTGACATTGAAGAGAAACTTGAAGGTTCAAAAGCAGAGAAACGAGAGAAATCAATAAAGAAAAGAAATAATAATAACCCTTCAAAACAACCCTCAGAGCCCTCAAAAAGAAGAAAAACACAAAATGGTGCTAAGGAGGAGAAAGACCCTGTCAAGGAAGCAAATACAAGAGCAACCAGATCCAGAACATCAGCTGCTGACAACAAAAGTGATTTAGATAAATTGGCTGAAGCTGCAACACACTTAGAGGAAAGGTAAAAAGGTTTTGGGTGCTAATACATTTTTGCTAATCAGTTATAAATTTTGAACAACAGCCTTGGTGTCATGGAATACAAGTCAACACAAAAAATTTCATATTTTCTGCATATTTTTGAAAAAGAAACAGGGCACTACCAGAAGTTCCAGTAGCATTCCAGATTTTGCACAGTTACAGGTTTTAACCAGAATTTTCAACAGCACGTGTTATAACTGAATTTTGACACCTGTCAGCAAGTTTTTCTGAGCCAGTTAAGAATGGATAAGAACCCATAACTAAAGGGATAATACAAGTGATGGTGAGAGGTAGTTATGAGGTTGTTGGAGGTCTTATTAAATGGGGCTACATGGTTATTAAAGACCCAAGACACATGGGAAAAATTCACCAGAAAAAGGGGTAGCATGACAGTACGATTTCGAAGAGATTTAGTGAAAACATGAAGTTGGGAAACACTTTTTGCCATTTTTTGATGTTAAAAATTGTAATTTTCTATGTTTTTTCAACTTCAAATTACGCTTTTTCAACTACAAATTATGCTTTGACATAAAAAAAATATTTGTAGAGAATTGTCTTACCTCCATACTCATATTTAAAAAAAAAAAGCATATATATATTGACATATAGAGGGGTAAATTTGTTGTTTACTAACTGCATATACTTGAAATTTTCAGGCAAACATAATGAGTCACTTTTTGCACCCTAATGTTTTTTAGGGATGGTTATTCATTTTTTGGAAATAAACCATATAATCATAATCTACATAGACTGCATTACTGCAATGACTATTTTTCGGTAATTTTCAGATTAAATCACTATTTTTTATTATTTTTTGAAATGGACGAAAACAAACAAACAGTGATGTTTCAGTACATTTAATGAGCCCTACATTTTCTTTTCAATGTGATTGTCAATAAGAAAAATGAGAATACCCTTTTGAAGAAGACAATGAGAGGAATTGAAATGTGATTTTTCTGATTTTTTTGGTGTTGCCATTTTAAAGTTATTGAATTTTCATTCACTTCAATTTTCAGAACAATGAAATTCCACAGTGACATAGTTTAATATTAAATTAATAACAAATTGAAACTTTTAATGAAACTCCACAAATATTACATCATTAAAAACTAGATTTAGAGATGAATCTAATGGTACGAGGTCCAAAAGATAACATTATGTTTTTGTAGGTGTTCGACCCCTCCAAAGCTGCAGGTTCCTGAAAATTGCAGAATTTTCTAGGTTTTTTGTTGACCAGAAACTCTCGAGTGAGAAATGTTAAACTCTCGATCGAGAGTTTAAACCACCACAGGTTAAATTTAACCATGCGGGTAAACTCTCGCCCGAAAGTTTTGCAAACTCTCGGCCGAGAGTTTGCATGCGAGAAATACACCCGACACACAATCCTTTTATCTCCAAACCAAACCAAATCCTAAATCAAATAAAATCAATAGCATGTCCATCTTGACCACTTCTTATATCACGATATGTGTTTGTTTAATTCTGCTTTTGCTTTCCCAAGCTTCCAGGTGTTTTATTTACATCAATATTTAATAACCCACCCTCCCTTCGAGTGACGTTCTAGCCAAAAGTGTAGATAAATTCTAGGCATCTATTTTTAATTTTGTTCTCTTTACAAGGCGCTGAGCTTTTTTATTTGCATTAATATTCGATGATGCTCTTTTGACTTCTATGCTTATGATTCCAACGTGAAAACTAAAATATTGATGAAGTTCCATTATATATGTTAATCAAATCCAAACGAGTTTATGGGGCGTTATTTCACATGGAGGATTATTTGACTTTGTAGATCAAAAATATTGATAAATGAATATATTTGACTTTGTAACACAAAAATATTGATAAATGAATTAAAAATTACATATTGTCTTTGTTCTTGCATTGATATGACATTATAATTTTTCTCACTCTGATCTTATCGGAAAGGCAATAGCCACTTTAAACATAACCATCTTATTAATTTGTCTCATACAGTGGACACATCAATACAAACAAGCCATTATTATTAAATTAATGTGTTTGACCACACTGGTCAAACTCTCTACGCTTCACTGTTGTCAAACTGCCGACACTTCACTCCCTGCGCTTCGTATAGCAGCGTGACTTCGGTCTTAGCTTCCAATAGAGGGCTCGTTGCGATTTCTAAACAGAGATCAAATTACCTCTACCTGTTCCTCAATCAACGTGCTATCAAAGAAGCCCTGAAGGTGGATGGCCATATCAAATGGGAGGATTGTAGCCTAGTGGTGGGAAAGAGAATGGGCGAGGACGTGATGAAGAGCAATCAGTGGATGGTGGAAACCCTGGTGTGACGGAGGCCATTATCAAGGCAAATTCAACCTCCAGAATGGCTTAGTCTCCACCGAAAGGTGGATTTCTATTCTGTATTGGGAGAGATTCGACGACTTTCTAGCTTCCGAAAGAAGTGTTCAGAAAGTTTCCAACAAGTTAGCTAGGTACGTCCTGGGTGAGCACATATCTTTGTTCTTGCATTGATACGATGCTCTAGTTTTTCTCACTTTGATCTTATCGGAGAGGCACATATACTATGTAAGAGAAGCTAAACTCTCATACGAGAGTTAAAACAACTCTAGGCCGAGAGTTTTAAAACTCTTGTCTGAAAGTTGTATAAATCATTAAACCCGAGAGTTTATGTCAATAAAACTCTCAGACGAGAAAATACTTAACTCTCATTCGAGAGTAGTTTAACTCCAGTCAAGCCCAATCTAACTCTCTGGCGAAACATTAAAAATCTCTTGGATGAGAGTTCTAAAAACTCTCGGTCGAGAAATTGAGTAGACTATTTTCTCAAGCGAGAAATTAAAAATTTCACCCAAATTTTGGCCATCCGCCAAAAATTGTTTCCCAACTTCGGGGTTTCACCTATTATAAGGATGTAATGCCTTTTGACACGTGTTATGTTAGAATTAATGTTTCCTTCTTTTTAGAAGATATCGAGTTGGTTCCTCTCTTGTACCACTTGTAAATACTTTTTCTAGGTTGGATGTTAGTCTACTGAAAGACTGGAAATAATAAGAAAAACCTTTTTGCTTCATGCTCGAGGATTTTGTGATTCAAGGAACATCTAATGAGTGGTGTGTATATTTTCTTTGTTAATTTCTTCTAAAATATAAATTGCAGCAACTAGTGAAGTGTGAGTGAGAAGTTGTTAAAGTATTTAACAGTAAATTATTTAGTTTCAATCTTCTGCAAGTTATATGTGTGTACTAGAACATGTCAGTGAAGATTTCATAAAGGATTTGTGTAATACTTTATACATGCAATCTATTTTCTAAGTGTTGTCTGCTTTGCATAAATAGAGTTTGTGTCAAAGGCCATAATCATAGCTGTGTGACTGATTTAGGATAGGAATATTTCCTTAAATAGGTACCGGCTATTCATTTTCTTCCACTTGTGTTCTCTGCTCCCTATGTTACCTTTTACCCACAAAATTTATACTTGCCACAGCTTGACAAATGCATGAATGTCTTAAAGAAGATAAAATCATTTCTAAATCTTTGAGAAAGCCATCCCACCACTCAAACAACCCATTTAAAATTTGAAATAAACTATGATGTGTAAGGCTTACTCCTTAAGCAGTCAAGGAGTGACTTCTTACGCTAACACTTTCAATAACGATGATAAATTACTGCACATTTTTGGATAGCAACCAATTGTCCTCATTATCAATTAACAAATGAGTTATGAGTGATTTTTCCACCTTTGGAAAAAAAAAAAGAATATATATGGTTTAATCCCAGAATCCTTAGGGTACATTTCCTAACAACTACAAGGCTCAAGGCTCAAACCCTTAATAATAAAATACTTGTTAAGATCTCAACATGTCACTTGCAAGAATTGAAACTAGACGAAAAGGATAACACTCATTCTCTCAAATACCTAAGGTAAACCCCATAATATATATATATATATATATATATATATATATATATATATATATATATATATTGTGGGGTTCATGGACTTTGAAGATCTGTGACCACTACGTCCATGAAATATTTGTTCTAGGAAGATCAAACCGAAGGGATCACTTCCTGTGGGCTTAACCATGGAGCCTGACCCTTAGAGTGTCGAGAGAATTGAACTCGTTATCTCTCAATAGTAAATGTGTTTTAATGGTGGGGACTCAACCAATTGGGCTAGCCCTAGGGGCTATATATCTATAGACTTTGAAACCATTATTTTTCATTTTTTATAAAAAAACACCTTAAAAGATTGGTGTTGGTAGCTAAGTAAATTTGTGAATTTGGAGGGGGGAGAAGGTGAAGAGTGGAGTGCAACAAAGTTGGTTTTGTGGAGGGACATGGGTTCTTGAGGAGAGACCCACATGAGGTGAGGGCACCCAAAAAGTTAATGTATGGCATATGGTGAAGTCTTCCACTTGAGGAAAATAGAGATAAAGGGGATGAGTGCTTTCACCTTTAAAATAAATTGAAAAATTAAAAAGGGACTTTTAAAACCCCTTTTTAAAGATTATAAGACTTTCTCCTCATTCTTGGAGGGGTATGGAATTATGTAGAAATTTCTAAATGGATTCAATTGATCTTGTAATATGTTAAAACAAAATACTGAATCAATTTTACAAATTGTGGAAACCAATTACGATCACACAATCACATGAACAAGAAAGAGAAAGAATTTCAATCTCACAACACAAAGATTTATCTAGGGAAATCCTAAGCTAAAAACCCCACTATATGTATATTGCATTAAGTCAAGAACGTGAAACAATACAATGATATTTCATTCCCTTAGAAACCTTTGCACTCTACTGACTGTCTCACACTGATCTAAGCAGGTTTGGTCCAATACTTAACCAATTCCTTGCCCATGTTTGACCAACCTGGCTTACCCATTCCGGAGGGAATTGGGCCCCTATTAAATAGGAAATTCCCACTAATTGATTGCACAATACATCCAAGAGGTCATGATGACCTCATGCATGACTTGTACAATTTTCTAGCTATACAACTGATAGTTCTCTTCCCTTAAATTCCAATCTCAATTGGGTCTTGCTTAGAACTGACATGCAACAACTATTTATAGTGAATTATGAATTACCTTATTGATTAATTCACTCGACCTCTCACTAGCCCATTAGAACCAGTTAAACCAATTTTAAATCAAATAAAATGAGTTAACCAATTACAACTCAAAATAAACTCAACTATGGCTCCTAAAAATTAGGAGACACCTTAAATGCCTCTAGTTTGACCCCAACTCGAATTGAGTGAGCTAACTAAGTCTTCCCAACTCAGTTAACTCGTACAATGTGTAATGTGATGTGGAGTTACAATTTACTTCTAATTTGATTAAGAGAAAATCAGAATTTCTTTTGATGTCATTTTCAATATTTCTTGTTGCCAATTTCAACAAATTATTCATCTGCAATTGTAACCATAGATATAGTAGATCCTAGGATTCATTTTTAGATTTAAATGTATATACTTTAATGCATATTATTTTTATTACTATACTTTTTTAACCATGGAGAATGTAACTCTTTGGAGTGAGTTAAGCTAGGCTTGGGATCAAATCATGTGACTAATACTATAATTCAAGAGAATATCCAATAACTCATAAGCCAAAAATACTAATAACTTGTAACTTAGCAAGAGTTGAGGAGTCTCTAGGTCATGGGGTTTCCACTTAATCAACATGTGTCATCATGCCATATTAAAGAATAGCTTTAATAGCTCTAATCTCACTAAATATTGATAATAAAAAAATACTCATATCCTTTAGTTAAACCTCCTCTTTTTAAAACCCCAATACTTATAAAACCTTCTCCCCAATAAATACAATATATTGACTTTATTTTTCATAATTTTAAAACCTTTTTATAAATAAATCCAATACCTTTAACAAGATGAAACTCCATCTCAACATCTTAAAATGAACAAATCCTTCGTCTTCGTGAATTAAGACTTCAATAAAGCAAGACAACAGTAAGATAACGTGTCCTGATTTTTACCTCCCGAGTAAATCCTTCGCACAGTAACAACTTCTCCTACACGTTTTTTCTCCAATGGCAGGCAACCCCAATTTGGTCTCTTCGTAGTTCATTTCAAACCACCAGGAGTCCACCATTTGAACAACCAAGGAAAATCCCTCTGTGAATGAGGGAGCCTACAACACACAAATTATCAATCCCTCAAATAAATAGATTTGAATGAGGGAGCCTACAACACACAAATTATCAATCCCTCAAATAAATAGATTTGAATCCAAAATAAATAGAATATGTTAAAGAACTGAAAAAATTTAACAAATTTCATCAAATATTGTTGTGTGTTTCGTGAAAGCAAATGTAGTTGAGATAATAAGAAAAACATACCCAATTCTTGCCGATACTTATGAGGATGTACATGCTAATATCCGATCTCCTGCTGCTACATTTCTCAATGGAGGCGGCTGCAACAATCATTTGATTCACAGAATGCATAATGTATGCATAATGTCTGTTGCTGGTATTTGCCAATTTTTCAAGACTTTTGGAAAATTGCTTAAGCTGTGTTGAAACTTAGTGGGCATAGCGGGATGGATGGGGCGTTATAGATGGATGGATGAAGATAAGTAAGTCAGGATAATGACTACTGAGAAAGTAGCAACTGCCTCGTAACTGTCACAATTCGAATGGATGGTTGATCCTGATTCAATCGTCTAACAAAGAATCGAATGACACATATTATGACACAAAGACAGCTAGAAAAGTTGTTTTCAAATAAAGATACCGTATGACGTAAAAATATTTACTCTTTTAATTTTATTCCAAAAAATATGTATTTCTATATTATTTAATACTTATTATTATTATTATAAAAAATTAAATAATCAAATTCCAAATGTAAACTATTAAACATTTTTAAATCACTAATTTTATCAAGTAAACAGTTAAAAAACACATTTGTAAAACAATTAAACTTATTAAATAAACAGTGAAAAAGCATCTTACAAGAAATTTAATGTGTTAATCATAATTGAAATTGATCATTCGTAATTTTTCCGGACATAAAACTTGGAAGGGTCGTTCAATCAACCCGTAACTTCTAACAATCCTCAAAGTCAGTGAATCAAATTCAACCCATAACTTCTAACGCCCCTCAAAGTCAATGAACCAAATAAAATGTGTGTGATTTTGTTTTCCTTGATTTTCACTAAAAACAACTTTGAAAAATTAGGATTTCAGAGTAACACGATGAAATGGATTGAAATATAGTACATATCTAACAATTAAATTAAATGAAAGTTAAATTCAGATTTTTTGAATTTTTATTAAGTGAATTTTGAGTTGTTTTAAATTTTCATTAAGAAGATTAGTCTCCTTTTAATCCATTCAAATTTGAAATCAAATTAAAGTACACTTGAAAATAAAAATAAAGTTAAGGTATACATATAAGACAAATGTCTTGAAATATGATCCATTGGAATTCCCTTTCACAATACTGGGATCTAGGAATGAAAGGCCACATTTTCAAATCCCCATGATTAAACTCGTGTCAAAGTAGGCACCCAGAAAATCCGCGTTCGAATCCCACTCAACCATCACATGGAAGACAGTGCCAGTCCCACCAACTGATGTCTGAAATACAAAAGTTCTACCTAAAACGCCACCAGATCTGACTGTAAACTGATCCAGTGCTCATCCCACTTAACCATTTCTTTCCAGTAGGTTTAATTATTTTATGTTTTAGAGTTTTGTTTTAAACCAAATTATATATAAAAACAAAAATTCTACCTAAAACCGCCATCAGATCTGACAGTAGTAAACTAGTCCACTGCTACTGGCCCGTGTAAAACTATTTATTTCTCCTAAAACTTTTTTAATTATTTTGTGTGGAGTTTTAAAGTATAATTAGGTCAAACTATGTATAGTTTTGATTAAATGAATTTAGTATCTTAAAAAAAGTCTAAAACTTTTATATTGGGGAAAATTCACAAATCTAATTTCAACGAACTCCTATAAATTCTCAGACAAATTTGATTAGAAAACATATCAAAAAATTCTTCAAATTGTAAATTATTAGACTATAGCCTTTTAGTGATGGAAATGATGAAATATCACACTAAAAAATTTCTGAGATTAAATTATTTTTAGAATTTTCAAATTTTGAGTTGATTTAAAATTTTCGTCTTTTCCTTGTAATGAGATATAGGTGTTGGATAGACTATGATAAGGTGCTTTGTTAACCCTTTCTTTATTAGATCTTAATATTATTAAACCTAATTTTATAAACCATAATTATATTAAACCCAATATTATGATTTATAATATTGAGTTTAATATTAAGTTTATAGTATTATAAATCTTATATGTTAAACATATTATAAACCAAAAGATTATAAGTCTTATTAGTAAACTCAATATTATAAGCCCTAATATTATAAACTCAAATGTTAAATATGGTGAATGAAGTATATTGTTAAATATGGTAAACATAGGGTTGACCACTTTTCATCATTGTCATTTATTTAAACATAAAGTGTAGAGGTAACATTGTTTGACTAAAGTGGTTAATTATGATTATTAATATATTAAATCTTAATATTTAACTTTAATATTATAAACCATGTATCTTAAACACCCTATATTATAAACCCAATATTATAAACTTTAATATTAAACCCATTATTATAAACCCTAATATTAAATTGAATATTATAAACCCTAAAATTATAAACCCAATGTTATGATTTGACATCTCATGGGATATCAACTCTCAAACTTTCTCTACTCACTATTTACACAATAGTCATAGTTTCCCAAGTTATTCAACCAATTCCAAGGCAATCTTAGCTTCCATGTTTCTTTCCCTTTCAACCTACATAAACTAAAAAAAGAAATCCTTTTCTTTACAATGTATTTCATTTCCTTCCAAGGCAACAATACTTATAATAAAAATATCTCAATACTAAAAGTTCCAAAAACTCAAAATAAATAGACAAATTCACCAACAACTCCAATGTGTTCAAACACTTTGACATTTTTCTTCTTCTCTTCCAAAAAAAACATGACTATGGAAACGAAAAATTAACCTATAAACCTTTTCAAACAATTAAAAAATAAAAAATATGCATAATCACTGTAGTTAATGACCTCAACAAAAGAGTCCTTATAACTCTCTTTTCCCTTAATTTCCTAAAATTAATATAATAAAAATATAAACCAAAAATTCTTGCATCTTTTAAGTGTCACGCTCTCCCCTGTTCATAATCTCATATACTCTTGTCCTTATACTCTTA
Source organism: Pinus albicaulis (assembly GCA_034641835.2). Classification (NCBI taxonomy): domain Eukaryota; kingdom Viridiplantae; phylum Streptophyta; class Pinopsida; order Pinales; family Pinaceae; genus Pinus; species Pinus albicaulis. The sequence goes on from CM076572.1 coordinate 1,362,949,678, forward strand.
ATAAGGATTTTGGTCCCTTTTTTAACTTAATGACTGTATTTTTATAATGGTGGATTTCGAGACAAGAAAGATAGAAGTTCCACGTCCATGTGGGTGGGTTGAGGTGGTTATCGGCCCAAGGTACCTAGGTTCACCCACCAACATAAATTTAGGTGTCTCTCTCGTAAATATAGTTCCTGCAATTCAACCCAGAAAAGTCCGCCGTCAAAAGGAGGGCCTCTCCACCCCTACGAGTAGGCATGCTGCAGCGCTGATATATTTTTTACCGAGTAGTTTTTAGTGCGATTTTTTGAAGGTTTTTACAGTGACTTTTTATGGTGTAAGTTCTCTAAATTCCGGCAGGAATTTATTGAAAAGAGAAGTTTGATTGCTAACTTTGCACAATCGAAGTGCTCTAGAAATTTTTGAGGGCGCTGAATCCATATATAGAGTCAAAAAACCAGTTTGAATAACAAAAACCAAGAATTTACCTCAAAAATTTTCACCGGATTCCGGCACTTGAAACTTCAAAAAGTCGCACTAAACATAACTCCGTTTTTTACAAGTAGTCTTTAGTGCGATTTTTTTGAAAGTTTTTAAGGTGTTTTTTTTTTGTGTAATTTCTTTAAAATTTGGCAGGAATTTATTGAAAAGAGAAGTTTGATTGCTAACCTTGCACAATCGAAGTGTTTTAAAAGTTTTTGAGGGTGCTGAATCCATATATAGAATCTAAAAACCAGTTTAAATAACAAAAACCAAGATTTTACCTCAAAAATTTTCACCAGATTCCTACACCTAAAACTCCAAAAAATCGCACTAAAGACAAACTCAGATTAAGAGGTGACAAATTTAACTTCTTTTTATGTAACTTTTATTCCAAAATCAGGACTAATTATAAGCATTCAAATTTTTATTGTATTTAATTTTTTAATTTTTTTAGGGTAAGAAAATCTATCTCAATTTAGTTGTCAAATTAGTAGTGAGGAAAAACATCACTGAAATCAAGCAGCCTGGAATAACTCAACCCACCTCTTGATGGTCCGTAAAAGGGCAAACATCTAGATCTTCAGCCATTAACTAGTTTTCTTAGGTCACAAAAAAACAAACTCTTAACTAAACAAAAACAATTTTAAAACATATTATCTTTCAAATATTACTATCACAAATTATTAAAAAATTAAAAAATTAAAATTTATTTTAAAAAACTGATATTCCAAATGTTACCTATGAACTGCAATTGTGTTTGGGAAATAATTCATCATTATTCAGTGAAATTTTTTTAATCTTTGTCAACTTTAAAGAAGAAAAGGAGCAGAAAACCATCTAAGAGTTTCTCACTTTTCCTTTCTAAATTGGACTCACGGTGCATGTTTCTCACTTTTCCTTTTTAAATTGGACAACTTTTCCTTTCTAAATTGGACTCGCGGTGCATTTCATCCTCAGACCCAAACTTCCCTTTAGGAAAAGTTGCCCAACACAAGAACGAATCTGGGTCGCCTATCAAATATAATTATGACTTATCGACAAACTTTGTTGTTGCCATTTGGTAGGGGTAATTTAATAACCTTTTATATTTGTTAAATTTTGAAGACTATGTTTTTATTTCTTATTTTGGGTATTTTATGAGTCCTGTATAAATTTGTTTTTTTATTTGAATTATATATAAAATTAAAATAGCACCACTTATCTTTTATATATAAATTAAAATACACTATAAATAGATTTTAATTAATTTTTAGGAAAAAGAAATATTAATTAATAATATAATTTAAGATATAGATTTTATAATCCACTCATTTTAACTAAATTTAAATAATAATTTCCAACACTTAATATTCTTTATTTTTAATACTTATATCAAATTAATATTTTACTTTAATATATATATATATAAAACTAAAATTTTATTTTTTACCAAATATACATACTTCTAAATATTTTTCTCAAATCATTTTTCCAATTTAAAAAGCCTATCCATGTCTCTTTGCACCTTTTTAGACCATTTCTTATTTATAAGGGTGGATTTCGAAACAGAAAAGAGAGCAGTTCCACTTCCATGTGGTTGTGGGGTTGAGATGGTTAAAGGCCCAAGGTTCCTAGGTTCGCTAACAAACAAAAATTCAGGTGTCTCTTCAAAAAAATATCGTTCCTGAAATTCTACCCAGAAAAGTCGACCGAACACCTGGAAATCGGGTGGTGACGGCGCCGTGAAAAGGAGGCCCACCACAACTGGGAGTATCACCGATTTCCAGGTGACAAATTTAACTTCTTTTTATGTAAATTTTTCCCGAGACTCGACACTAATGGATGAAAATTCATAATTTTGATTTTGATAATGGGAGCTTATTTTAGAGTGTTGTTATTACAGATTATGACATGTGGTTTAATGGTAAATTTCGCTGGGTGAAACCCACGAGATGGAGGTTCAAATCTCATTGAGTATATGGCCTGTTGTGTTTTGGCTAGAAGAGTAGGCGACCCCATAGTGGACGTCTCGGCTCCTGTTGAGACATAAGTTAATTGCTAGCAATTTAAGAATTGTGGATTTGACTCCGTGTGAATTGGGGGCTTACTCTTGGATAATTATTGCAATGGGCCAAATTAGTCCTCGGTGGGAATTTGAAATGCGACAGAGTGAATAATATTTGATATTCCCTTCAACTAACCAACAGGAAAAAAAAAAGCAAAGTCTATTTGTTCAAATGTTTTTGAAAATTGTTAAAGATTATATACTCATAAAATGAGTTTTAAATTCGGCATGATATTAAAAAAAATTATATTTAATTATTACAAATATAATCATATTTATTAATTTGGTTGAGATATATAGATAAATTTAAGATAATATATTATTAAATTTAAGATATTAAATTTTATAATATTAATAATAAAAAATAATATTATAAATATTTACGAGATCTTCGTTAAACTGTGATGAGGCCAGTTATTACAGTGTTCATTACAGATTTAATTCACTTTCTTATATTGAACATGTTGATAAAAAATAAATAAAAATAATAAAAATAAAAAATTGAAAAAATAAAATAATAATAATAATAATAATAATATTATTATTATTAATATTTACTATTTAAAATATTAAAATTTATAATATTAAATTTAAAATTTTAATATTAAAACACAATACCAAAACTCAATATTAACTAATATTAAAATTTTAGTATAGAGTTTTAAATTTAATATTCTATACTCCAATATTAATAACCAAAATTTCAAATTAATAACCAAAATTTCAAATTTAATATTAAAAAATCTAGTTGTTAAAAAATAAATTTTATTAATTAGTGTTTGAATATTTATGTGTTTTCTGAAATGGTCTCATTCTAAATATCTTTATTTCTACGGTAAACTTAGATCTAATATTATAAAACTTAATTATTAAAATGTAAATATAATTTTATAAAACTTAATTATTAGAAAGTAAATATAATTAACATTATTTATTAAATTTAATGTTAATAAATTTAATATTATAAAATATTATTAATATTATTTATTAATAATAAAGTTAATAAAGTTAATATTATAAAACCAAATATTCAATCTTAATATTATAAACACAATATTACAAACTCAAATAATTATTAATGTAGTTGATATACTGTTATAAATTTAATTTAATTGTGTAACCCAATACTAAAACCCAATAATAAAATCTCCATATTAAAACTTTAATATTAAAAATCAATATTTTGAAACCTAATTATTAGAAGATAAATATTATGACTATTATTTATTAATATTACTATAATATTGTCAAATAAACTTGACTCAAGTGATATGGTTCATGATTTGTGTCCATAATATTGTTCTACTAAAAGTGGAATAGTGGCAACCATTTCTACGAAGTTATAGATTGTGCCCAGTGGAATGTACTCATTACTGTTATAATATATATATATATAGGCCTTGGATAGATGATAAGGTGTTTTGTTAACCCATTCTTTATTATTAAACCTAATTTTATAAACCGTAATTATATTAAACCCAATATTATGATTTATAATATTGAATTTAATATTAGGTTTATATATATATATATATATATATATATATATATATATATATATATATATATATATATAAAAGTCTTAATAGTAAACCCAATATTATAAGCCCTAATATTATAAACTCAAATGTTAAATATGGTGAATGAAGTAAATTGTTAAATATGGTAAACATAGGGTTGACCACTTTTCATCATTGTCAATTATTTAAACAGAGTGTAGAGGTAACAATGTTTGACTAAAGTGGTTAATTATGATTATTAATATATTAAATCTTAATATTTAACCTTAATATTATAAACCATGTATCTTAAACACCCTATATTATAAACCCAATATTATAAACTTTAATACTAAACCAATTATTGTAAACCCTAATATTAAATAGAATATTATAAACCCAATGTTATGATTTGACATCTCATGGGATGTCAACTCTCAAGTTTTCTCTACTTACTATTTACACAATAGTCATAGTTTCCGGATGTGGACTCCTATGACTATCTGCAGAGTGGAATTTCTGCCTAACATATGTTTGTTAGCTCTCCCCCCGAGGGTCTGGAGGCTTAATTACAGGTTTCATTTTATCTCATAATCGTGTGCTTTTATCAATGGGAATTTGACAGATGTTTGCTAACATGCACATTTGTTTATTAGCTGTCCGGGATGCTATATATGGGCTACTATGAGACATAATATTTTATGACCATGTGGACTCATCTCACATGTAATTTTCTGTTCTATGAAGCCATATGTTCAACTTGTATGTGCATGAAGCTTCCTTATGGCTTCTCATCATACATACAAATCTCAATGTTTCGATTATGTACTGCTTATTTTCATAAATATACATTGGTTTTTTTTCTTCTGAAAAAAATAGTCATAGTTTCCAAGTTACTCAACCCGTTCCAAAGCAATCTCAACTTCCATATCTCTTTCCCTTTCAACCTACATAAACTAAAGAAAGAAATCCATTTCTTTACAATGTATTTCATTTCCTTCCAAGGCAACAATATTTATAATAAAAATATCTCAATACTAAAAATTCCAAAAACTCAAAATAAATAGACAAATTCACTAGCAACTCCAATGTGTTCAAACACTTACACATTTTTTCTTCTTCTTTTCCAAAAAGCAAGAACATGACTATGGAAATGAAAAATTAACCTATAAACCTTTTCAAACAATTAAAAAATTAAAAAAATAAAAATATGCATAATCACACTAGTATTGACCTCAACCAAAAAAAAATCCTTATAATTTTATTTTCTCTTAATTTCCTAAAATTAATATAATAAAAATATAAATAAAAATTTGATTGCAGAATCGAATTATTCACAGTGTCATAAAACAATGGTCGACATTTATCCATAAGTATCATAAAACAATGGTCCCTATTGAAATTCGAAACATCGATCATTATTTTATGATACTGTAAATTATTTGAATTATGCAATCAACAAAACCACATAAGTTTGAAAACCAAAACCAAAAATTCTTAATCTTTTAAGTGTCACCCTCCCAAGGCTCATAATCTCATATACACTTGTCCTTGTACTCTCAATAAGGATTCTGGTCTTTTTTTTAACTTAATAATTGTATTTTTATAATGGTAGATTTCGAGACAAGAAAGATAGAAGTTCCACGTCCATGTGGGTCGGTTGAGGTGGTTATCGGCCCAAGGTACCTAGGTTCACCTACCAACATAAATTTAGGTGTCTTTCTCATAAATATAGTCCCTGAAATTCTACCCAAAAGGAGGTCACCCCACTCCAGCTAAATGTAGATAGGTTGCAGGGATGATCTCTATTTTTTGAGTAGTTTTTTTTTTGTGATTTTTGAAAGTTTTTATGATATTTTTTTTGGGTGTGATTTCTTTAAAATTGGATAGGAATTTATTAAAAAGAGAAGTTTGATTGCTAACCTTGCACAATCGAAGTGCTCTAGGAGTTTTTGAGGGTGTTGAATCCATATATAGAGTCAAAAAACTAGTTTAAATAACAAAAACCAAAATTTTACCTCAAATTTTTTCACCGGATTCTGGCACCTGAAACTCCAAAAAGTCGCACTAAAGACAACTCCTATTTTTTAAAACTACACCAGATTAAGAGGTGGCAAATTTAACTTCTTTTTATGTAAATTTTATTCCAAAATCGAGACTAATTATAGTATTCAAATTTTTATTGTATTTAATTTTATAGTTTTTTTTAGGGTAGGAAAATCTATTTTAATTTAGTTGTCAAACTAGTAGTGAGGAAAAGTATTAAGCCTCAAATAACTCAACCCACTTCGAATAACTCGTTAATGGTCCGTAAAGAACTTCGAATAACCCGTTAATAGTCCGTAAAGAAACAAACATCTAAATCTTAAGCCATTAATTAATTTTCTTAAGTCCCAAAAAAATAAACTCTTAACTAAACAAAAACAATTTTAAAACATATTATCTTTCAAATATTACCTTTTACCCATAAAATTTATATTTGCCACAGCTTGCCAAATGCATGAATGTCTTAAAAAAGATAAAATCATTTCTAAATCTTTGAGAAAGCCATCCCACCACTCAAACAACCCATTTAAAATTTGAAATAAACTATGATGTGTAAGGCTTACTCCTTAAGCAGTCAAGGAGTGACTTCTTACGCTAACACTTTCAATAATGTTGATAAGTTACTGCACATTTTGGGATAGCAACCAATTGTCCTCATTATCAATTAACAAATGAGTTATGAGTGATTTTTCCACCTTTGGGAAATATATATATATATATATATATATATATATATATATATATATATATATATATATGGGTTAATCCCAGAATTCTTAGGGTACATTGCCTAACAACAACAAGAATCTAACCCTTAATAATAAAATACTTGTTAAGATCTCAACATGTCACTTGCAAGAATTGAAACTAGACGAGAAGGATAACACTCATTCTCTCAACTACCTAAGGTAAACCCCATATATATATATATATATATATATATATATATATATATATATATATTGTGTGGTTCATGGACTTTGAATATCTGTGACCACTACGTCCATGAAATATTTGTTCTAGGAAGATCAAACCGAAGGGATCACTTCCTGTGAGCTTAACCACAGAGCCTGACCCTTAGAGTGTTGAGAGAATTGAACTCGCGGCCTCTCAATAGTAAATGTGTTTTAATGATGGGGAATCAACCAATTGGGCTAGCCCTAGGGGCTATATATCTATAGACTTTGAAATCATTATTTTTCATTTTTTTTTATAAGAAAAACACCTTAAAGGAGTAGTGTTGGTAGCTGAGTAAATTTGTGAATTTGGAGGGGGGAGAAGGTGGAGAGAGGAGTGCAACAAAGTTGGTTATGTGGAGAGACGTGGGTTCTTGAGGAGAGACCCACATGAGGTGAGGGAACCCAAAAAGTTAATGTATGGCATATGGTGAAGTCTTCCACTTGAGGAAAATAGAGATAAAGGGGATGAGTGCTTGCACCTTTAAAATAAATTGAAAAATTAAAAAGGAACTTTTAAAACCCCTTTTTAAAGATTATAAATACTTTCTCCTCTATTCTTGGAGGGGTATGGAATTATGTAGAAATTTCTAAATAGATTCAATTGATCTTGTAGTATGCTAAAACAAAATACTGAATCAATTCTACAAATTAGGGAAACCAATTACGATCACACAATCACATGAACAAGAAAGAGAAAGAATTTCAATCTCACAACACAAATATTTATCTGGGGAAAACCTAAGCTATATATTGCATTAAGTCAAGAACGTGAAACAATACAATGATATTTCATTCGCTCAGAAACCTTTGCACTCTGGTGACTATCTCACACTGATCTAAGCAGGTTTGGTTTGCCCATGTTTGACCAACCTGACTTACGCATTGCTAAGGGAATTGGGCCCCTATTAAATAGGAAATTCCCACTAATTGATTGTGCAATACATCCAAGAGGTCCTGATGACCTCATGCATGACTTGTATAATTTTCTAATTATACAACTGATAGTTCGCTTCCCTTTAACTCCAATCTCAATTGGGTCTTGCTTAGAAGTGGCATGCAACAACTATTTATAGTGAATTATGAATTACCTTATTGATTAATTCACTCGACCTCTCACTAGCCCATCCATCGGTTAGAACCAGTGAAACCGATTTTAAATCAAATAAACTGAGTTAACCAATTACAACTCAAAATGAACTCAACTATGGCTCCTAAAAAGTAGGAGACACCTTAAATGCCTCTAGTTTGACCCCAACTCGAATTGATTGAGCTAACTAAGTCTTCCTAACTCAGTTAACTCGTACAAGCTGTAATGTGATGTGGAATTACAATTTACTTCTAATTTGATTAAGAGAAAATTAAATTAGAATCCCTTTTGATGTCTTTTTCAATATTTCTTGTTGCCAATTTCAACAAATTATTCATCTGCAATTGTCACCATAGATATAGTATATTCAAGGATTCATTTTAGATTTAAAAGTATATACTTTAATGCATATTATTGTTATTACTATACCTTTTTAACAATGGAGATTGTAACTCTTTGGAGTGAGTTAAGTTAGGCTTGGGATCAAATCAAGTGACTAACACTATAGTTCAAGAGAATATTCAATAACTCATAAGCCAAAAATACTAATAACTTGTAACTTAGCAAGGGTTGAGGAGTCGCTAGGTCATGGGTTTTCCACTTAGTCAACATGTGTCATCATGCCATATTAAAGAATAGCTCTAATAGCTCTAATCTCACTAAATATTGATAAAAAAAATACTCATATCCTTTAGTTAAACGTCCTCTTTTTAAAACCCCAATACCTATAAAACCTTCTCCCCAATAAATACAATATATTGACTTTATTTTTCATAATTTTAAAACATTTTTATAGTTGAAAATAATTAATATTATTTTATATTAATGGAGAAATGGTTACACAAGTTGTAACGTATCTCCTTAGTTTAGGATTAGTTCCTACAATTTAGGAGTTTGTTTCCAACTTCCTAATTCCTAGTGTTGTACTTAATGATGTAATTCCTCATTCATGAATGTAGAGTAAACTCTGAGTGTTCTCTTAGTTTGGGTGCAGTCTCCAGGTGCAGTACTCACCTGTGAGCTGCAACTCCTTCTTTTCACTTCAGTGTCATTTTTATCTTGGTATCAGAGCTCAGAGTAGGGATAGTTTTTTTTTAGGATGCATCATTGATTACAGAACTGTGGTGGCGAAAGCGCTTACAGAAGTTTTTTTTTTTCGTAGATTCAGGTGGACTGCAGTAACACCTGAAGGATAGGTCTCAGATGACTGATCATCTGCGAGCGGAAGAAAAGGTTAGGATTTTTTGTGAAACGGTCGCGCCATTGGCACGGGTTTTAATGCGAACGATCGCGCCAACGCGCCAAAATTCGCGGGTGGCGCGGAGGTACACGCGAAAAGCGCGCCAGGGCTGGTGACGCGCGGATTTTGATTTCGGAGCATTTTGGCGCGGCTTCTTCGCATCGGAGAAGCGCCAGGGCTGGTGCTTGTGCGCATTTTGGCCCGGATTTTTCGCATCAAAGCGCGCCAGGGCTGGTACTCGCATATTTTTTGATTTCGGCGCGGATTTTCGAATCGGAAAGCGTCGACCTCTTATCGATTGGGAAGGTACGCAATTATATTTGCGGATACGTACACCGATGGTGGCACATTGAAGTTGGGAATTTTCCGGTGGTAGCGATCGGACTTGCCGGTGTGGTGGCACATTGAAGTTCGAATTCGCCGGTGGAGCGAGATCGGACTTGCCGGTGGTGGCGCATTGAAGTTCAGGTCGCTGGTGGTGGCAGATGGGACTTGCCGGTGGTGGCGCATTGATTCTTTGATTTGCTCGGTAGCGACGGATACGAACTTGCCGGTGGTGGCGCATTGAAGCTCGCGTTGCTCGGAGGCGGCGGATCGGTGCCGGTGCCCGGTGGTGGCACATTGAAGGTACAAATTTTGTTTGGAAAAACAGTGATCAGGATCTGGTATGTGGTAATTTTTTTTAGTGTGTCCTGCAATTATTCAGTTGATTTATTCATCAGAGGATCAGATATTTTTTTTTATCAATCCAATATGAATAACAGTATAGAATCGTATCTCCACGAGTCTGGCAAACTCGATGGATCGAATTTCTCCAACTGGAAATTCAAGATACAGACTTTACTTGAAAGCGCAAATGCATGGTCGATCGTTACAGGAAGTGAGCTGAGACCAGGATCAGCTGCACAAGAACAAGACTGGGATAAAAGGGAGACAAAAGCAAAGGTCATATTGAAGATGTCCGTCAAGGACAATATTATCCCACATATTAGAGACTGTAAATCGGCCACTGACATTTGGACGATGATTAAAAACCTATACCAGAAACAGAATACAAACCGTGTCTTGTCACTCAAAGGCAAGCTGTTTGCGATGAAGATGGAGGAGAATGAGTCCGCTGCTGGATTCATTGCGAGAGTCAAAGACCTGAAGGACAGATTGGGAGATATCGGAGAGAAAGTTTCCGATTCGGATCTGGTCACGATCACATTGAATGGAATGACAGATGAATATCAGATGTTCATCACAGGGTTGGCAGCAAGGGAGAAAGCCCCTACGTTTGAAGAGTTGACAGGGATTCTGCTACAAGAAGAAGAGCGACGACAAAATCTGAAATCACAGAGCAATGATCTTGCTCTGATGGCGAAAAGGCGACAGTACAGAGGGAAGAAGCCACAGCAGCAACAGCAACCACAGCAGCAGCATAAAGGAGCCAACACATTTCAGAAGAGACCGTTTAAAGGTATGTCTGCTAATAACTTTCCCAGCAAGAAATGTTTTTACTGTGGAAAACCTGGTCATGAGATTAAAGATTGTTATAAGAGGCAGGCAGACGAAGGAAGAAACAAACAGAGAAAACATAAGGGTTACTTTGTTGAGGAAGAAGAAGACCATAGCCACGAACTTCGACTATTTACAGCCGATTGTGCCCTTTCAGCTTCAAAGGGAGATGAGGACGACATATGGTATGTCGACTCTGGCGCATCCTCACATATGATTGGTAAGAAGGACTGGTTTGAATGTCTTGAAGAAACTTCATGTGGGTCGAAAATTTATTTAGGGGATGATAGTGGATATGAGATCAAAGGATATGGTGACATTCCGGTAAAATTACCTAGCGGTAACATTAGACACCTTAAAAATGTATTGTATGTGCCCGGAATTAAGAAAAATTTGATCTATGTCTCAATGATTACTGATCAGGACATGCAAGTTCAATTTTTTAAGACTAACTGTGTCATAAAGGATAGCCAGATGGAAACAGTTGCAACAGGAGTGCGCGTGGGGAGCTTGTACAGATTAGACGTGAAAAGTATGACAAAGCAAGCAATGGTTGCAACTGGATCGACAGCTGAAGATCTCTGGCATCAGAGATTTGGCCATCTTAATATGCAAGACCTCATCTTACTTCAGAGAAAAGGTATGGTTGATGGACTCCCTGTTTTCCATAATGTTAAGTTGGATTGTGATGGATGTGCATTAGGGAAAATGCATAGAGAAGAGGTCCCTTTGCATGTTAATGGAAAAGAAAGAGATGTCTTAGAACTGGTGCATACAGATATATGCGGACCTATGCAGACTAGGTCATTAGGAGGTGCATATTACTTTCTCTTATTTACAGATGATTGCACTAGGTTCTCATGGATATACTTTCTGAGTAAAAAGAGTCAAGCCTTTCAGTATTTTAAAGAGTTTAAATCTATGGTAGAAAACCAGACAGGAAAAAGGATAAAAATTCGCCGCTCAGATCAAGGGGGAGAATACGGGTTGGGAGAATTCATGAATTTCTGCAAGCAGCATGGGATTATTCAACAGTTCACAGTGCCCCACACTCCTCAGCAGAATGGAGTGGCAGAACGAAAGAACAGAACTCTTGTGGAGTGCACAAGGAGCATGCTTCAAGGTAAGGGTCTATCAAATGGTTTTTGGGCAGAAGCTATTAACACTGCTGTCTACTTAAAGAATAGGAGTCCTACTAAATGTCTAGGCTTCAAAACCCCTTTTGAGGCATTATATGGATTCAAACCAGCAGTGAGTCATTTAAGAATATTTGGGTCAAAAGCTTATGCTCATATACCTAAGGCAGATAGGAAGAAGTTAGATCCAAAAGCCTTGAAATGTATCTTTGTTGGATATGGCACTGAGTTCAAGGCATATAAGTTATTTAATCCTGTGACTCATAAGGTTTTTGCAAGCAAAGATGTCATATTTCATGAACAGGTTGAAGAAGGAAAGGATGACTCAAACAGTGATTGGCACATTCCATTGCTAATGGAAGAAAACAGTGAGGATGATGAAGTGCAGGAGCAGAAACAAGAAGAAGAAGTAATAGGTAATGTAATCAATGATGCAAGCCCGGAGAAGGCTGAAATGGACAGATTTGGGGTAAGTCCCCTACCAAGGAGATCGAGTAGGAAGACTCAATTACCATCCAGATTGAAAGACTATACATTAATGACAAACATTTTAAACATTGTAGAACCTGCAAATTATGAAGAAGCAAGTAAATATGATGCATGGAGTGTTGCAATGTATGAGGAAATAGAATCAATAAACAGAAACCATACTTGGGATTTGGTTGAATTGCCTGAAGGTAAAACCCCCATAGGATGCAAATGGCTGTATAAACCTAAAATAAATGCAGATGGGAGTATAGAAAAACTTAAAGCTAGACTGGTAGCAAAGGGTTACTCACAGCAAGAGGGAATAGATTTCGATGACACCTTTGCTCCTCTAGCCAAATTAAACACCATTAGAATGCTAATTTCCTTAGCAACAAAACATAAATGGCAGCTACACCAGCTAGATGTTAAGTCTGCATTTCTGAATGGTGACTTGAAAGAAGAAATTTATTTAGTTCGGCCTGAAGGTTTTGTGAAAAAGGGGCAGGAAAATCTTGTTTGTAAATTGAAAAAGGCACTTTATGGTTTAAAACAAGCACCCAGGTCGTGGTATGAGAAGATTGACTCATTTTTTGTACAGCATGGCTTTCATAGGAGCTTGAATGATCCAAATATGTATACCAAGTTCAATAAACAGAGGCAAATTATTTTGATTTCTTTGTATGTAGATGATATGATCATAACAGGGGATGCTAACAATCTGATCAAAGAAATCAAACAGCAGATGTCACAAGTGTTTGAGATGAAAGATCTCGGAAATCTACATTATTGCTTGGGATTGGAGGTATGGAAAGATTCTAGACAGACTTTTCTTACACAAGGGAAGTATGCCAGAAGCTTGCTGGAAAGGTTCAGAATGGAGCAGTGCAGATCAGCAGCAACACCATTGCAACAGAACTTAAAGTTGAGCAGTGACGATGGTACTAAAGAGGTGGATGCCACTATGTATAGAAAGCTAGTTGGCAATTTGATATATCTCACTACAACTAGACCAGATTTGGCATACTCTGTTAGTATGTTGAGCCAGTTCATGTCGAAACCACTCGAAAGTCACTGGGTCGCAGCAAAAAGTGTGTTGAGGTATCTTAGTGGTACTAGTAATTATGGTATTTTGTACACTGACAATTCTGATGTTACTCTAGCAGGTTTTTCAGATTCAGATTGGGCAGGTAACTTGGATGATCGAAGATCTATCACAAGTTACGCTTTTAGCATTGGATCCGGGGTCATAGCATGGAGCAGCAAAAAGCAAAGTACTGTAGCCTTATCTTCATGTGAAGCTGAGTACCAAGCATTGTGTGCAGCCACATGTGAAGCTATCTGGTTGAGAAGACTTCTCAACGATGCAGGAGAAGAACAGAAAGAATCAACTATCATCAAAACTGACAACCAGAGTACCATCAAGCTTGCATACAATCCAGTTTTTCATAAAAATACCAAGCACATCGACACTCAGTTTCATTTTGTTCGAGAGAAACTACAGTCAAAAGAGATACTTGTTGAATATTGTAAAACTAGTGACAATATGGCTGATATATTTACTAAGCCTCTTGGGCGTGTAAAGTTTGAATTGTTTAGAAGGATGCTAGGAGTTCAAGATAATCCTTTCTCCATTAAGGGGGGGAGTTGAAAATAATTAATATTATTTTATATTAATGGAGAAATGGTTACACAAGTTGTAACGTATCTCCTTAGTTTAGGATTAGTTCCTACAATTTAGGAGTTTGTTTCCAACTTCCTAATTCCTAGTGTTGTACTTAATGATGTAATTCCTCATTCATGAATGTAGAGTAAACTCTGAGTGTTCTCTCAGTTTGGGTGCAGTCTCCAGGTGCAGTACTCACCTGTGAGCTGCAACTCCTTCTTTTCATTTCAGTGTCATTTTTATCTTTTATAAATAAATCCAGATACGGTTAACAAGATGAAACTCCATCTCAACATCTTAAAATGAACATCTATTTAAAAAATATTTACTCTTTTAATTTTATCCCAAAAAAATATATATTTCCATATTATTTAATACTTATTATTATTATAAAAAATTAAATAATCAAATTCCAAATGTAAACTATTAAAGTAAACTTTTTTAAATCACTAATTTTGTTAAATAAACAGTTAAAAAACACATTTGTAAAACAATTAAACTTATTAAATAAACAGTTAAAAAGCATCTTACAAATTTTTTAATGTTAATCATAATTGTAGTTGATCATTCGTAATTTTTCCGGACATAAAACTTGGAAGGGTCGTTCAATCAACCCGTAACTTCTAACGGTCCGCAAAGTCAATGAACCAAATAAAATGTGTGTGATTTTGTTTTCCTTGATTTTCACTAAAAACAACTTCGAAAATTTAGGATTTCATAGTAACATGATGAAATGGATTGAAAAATAGTACACATGTAACAATTAAATTAAATAAAAATTAAATTCAGATTTTTAGAATTTTTATTAATTGAATTTTGACTTGTTTTAAATTTTCGTTAAGAAGATTAGTCTCCCTTTAATCCATTCAAATTTGAAATCAAATTAAAGTACACTTAAAAATAAAAATAAAGTTAAGGTATACATATGAGACAAATGTCTTGAAATATGATCCATTGGAATTCCCTGTCACAATACTGGGATCTAGGAATGAAAGGCCACATTTTCAAATCCCTATGATTAAACTCGTGTCAAAGGAGGCGCCCAGAAAATCCGCGTTCGAATCCCACTCAACCATCACATGGAAGACAGTGCCAGTCCCATCAACTGATGTCTGAAATACAAAAATTCTACCTAAAACGCCACCAGATCTGAGTGTAAACTGGTCCAGTGCTCATCCCACTTAACCATTTATTTCCAGTGGGTTTAATTATTTTATGGTTTAGAGTTTTGTTTTAAACCAAATTATATATAAAAACAAAAATTCTACCGAAAACCGCCATCAGATCTGACAGTAAACTAGTCCACTGCTATTGGCCCGTGTAAAACTATTTATTTCTACTAAAACTTTTTTAATTATTTTATGTGTGGAGTTTTAAAGTATAATTAGGTCAAACTATGTATAGTTCTGATTAAATGAATTTAATATCTTAAAAAAAATTCTAACACTTTTATATTGGGAAAAATTCACAAATCTAATTTCAACGAACTCCTATAAATTCTCAGACAAATTTGATTAGAAAACATATGAAAAAATTCTTCAAAACGTAAATTATTAGACTATAACCTTTTAGTGATGGAAATCATGAAATATCACACTCAAAATTTCTGGGATTAAATTATTTTTAGAATTTTCAAATTTTGAGTTGATTTAAAAAATGCCAAAACCTTGGAGTATAGTTCCGTCCGGGAGAGGAGCTTTTGGATTGGGAGGAAGTATTTCGTAGATCAGGAGATATGCGATCTTACATGATTAACGTATTGACTTGTTTCATGGGCATTTTATCATGAATGGAATTTGGATTGCAGAGGAATTATAATTCAAAATTTGAGTGAGAAAGTGAGTAATTTAAATGTTTGTTTGTTTGTTTTTTTTTTTTTTTTTTTTTAATTCAAAAATATTTTAATTTTTATATATATTGGCAAATATTTTATTTAGTGTATTATGGGTTTTGGTAAAAGTTTTTCAATTTTATTTTTAATTATGTTGGGATTTGTTGAAATCATAAATTTGAGTTGTGATAAATGTTTTACCTGTTTTTTAGGGTACTTTTTTTTTCTAAGTAAGCTTAAATCTATTAATGAAATATATGGTACAGCGAGTTCAAGGCGTCAGAAGCGCCATACAGTCAGCAAGATATCAAAAATTGAACCGCCCTCAAGGGGAAACCGGCCCGAGAATCGTTTAAGAGTTGCCTCAGTAGAGGAAACCAATTTTGACATACCAAAACTGAGCCGCCCTCAAGGGGAAACCGACCCGAGCATTGTTTTAGAACTACCTCAACATAAGAAACCAGCTTGGACAGGCTAAGATTTGTTGCAAACAGAACTAGCAAAATGACAAAGAGACTAGACATAATAACTAGAGTAGAGACAGAAGCACTAGAGCCCATAGTCACCTGATGGCGATTCCTCTTCAATTCTGCACCAGCAACCTTCCTCGTCATCAGGAACCGAGTCACTTTGAATTGCAGCAACCCCTGCTTCACGAACACCCTCTTGCGTCCCAAAATCCTGGAGGAGACTTGAGCTGCAGTCACCTACTTTGTGGGAGGAGCCTTTGTCCACAGGCTGAGAGGCTTGCGGAGCAGTGGGAGAGGCCGACGGATTGATAGGAATCGCTGAAGGAGGGGGAACAGGCGTAGCTTCAGGGATCTCCTTGAATGAGACCGAAACCGTCGTAACAACCAAAGGGCGAGTGGAATTACATTGATAATGGAAGATGGCGATGGACGGGTTGCGAATAGAGGCAGAGACAGCAGGTTGAGGTTCAAGAGGCTGCCGAGAGGCAGAGGCGCCACGCCTTGGGGAGGGAGGAAGGCGACGCACACGACCACTGCCACGAATACTGCTGGAAGGGGGAGGGCTACCACTAAGGCTCTGAGAGGAGGACGACTGAGAGCAAGAGGAGGGGGAGCGACGACGTCTGGAGGAGCTGGGACGGGAGCTTCCTCGACGGCATCTCAGACGATGCCTCAGTCGTGGCATAACAGGGTTGAAATGGTGAGAGAAGGCAGAATTGGCAGAAGGCACCAGAGGGGGGAGGGGAGAAAATAGGTCGGGCAAAGAAGCAAAGTGCAGAGAACAGAACGGACTGTGCGAGTGATGGAAGCCAGGGATGAAGCTAACACAACAACCCATAGGGCATCGCCTTCCCACAGTAGTGCGGAGGCTGGGCACGTCGGCTTCCGGAGAGCAACTGGAACCCACGGGCAGGAGTTGCAGCGACATGGAGACCTGCAAACCACAGCAAATCCAAACCATAAACCCTGAAACCGCATTTGATGGCAGGGACGAAGGACCTGGAGGATGCATTTTGAAGCGAATGTCGTCTCGGCCTCCCCACCAGCATAAATGCCGCGCAGGGTGACGGCCTGAAGAATTTATGAGACCAAGGGAGAGTAATTACAATCCGCGGGTGGCCATGCGACCTTGCCACGCGCCCGCCCGCCGAATGACTGCCATCAAATCCTCAATAACCACCCGCATCCGGGGGTTTTTTAGGGTACTTAATTTATTTATGTATTTAAAAATGTATTTTAAATAATAAAAAAATCCCAACATCAAAGTGAAAAAATCAAAACAACCAACTACCAACATTACAATTAGATTGAACCTATGATCTCCCAATATTAAAAGTGCTTTTAATTATCTGAACTCAACCAAAATGGGTTAACTTTGGAGCAAAACACACACACACACACACATATATATATCCAAGAACTCATTCTCAATAATAAAGGGGCTTTTAAGTACCGGAATTCAACCAAATGTGCTAACCCTCGAAAGAATATATATATATATAAATATTTCCTCACTAGAGGCATATATGTAATTCTTTTATGTAACCATTGGCTTAATCATTAACTATTGTCAAGTTATTTGTTAAGAGTTCTTAAAACATTTACTGCTATTATGTTGAAAAGAAAAATATTATGAACAGATATTTAATTTGTGATTAAATGAAAAGATTAATTATGAATTGGTTCCATAAAGTAAAAGACTGATGGTAAAAGTAATTTCAAGATCTGAGATTTGGTTGAATAGAATTCAGTTCAAACAGTTGCCCAACCTCTGAGAATAAAGGTGTGATCCCAGTGAGGTTTGGGGGTTCTGTTCGGTAACTGAGGAAAAAGGAAAATTCTGGGTTGGAATTCCCAGACTGGGGTTAACCAGTGGAATAATCCAGATTTCTGTTGCTACTGGAATTGGAGACTGGACCGAATTGTCCCGAGGTCTCTTCCAGAGTTCTGTCAACAATAAGGCTCAGACTTGGAGATCGGGGGAGAGTTGGAGGACATAATAGCCTCACTCGTGGAAGGGAGTCAAAATTATCAGTCAGATAAAAATACAGATAAGTATTTTGATTAATTTTGTGGTTTAATCTGAAATATGTTACAGAAAAATCTATAAGTGTGCTAGGAAAGTAGGATTCTGTTCATGTTAATTCTCTGTCACATAAAATAACAATTATGAGAAGAATTTAGTACTGTTGTTGAATCGGTAGACTAAGGACCGTTAACCCAGTACCCTTAACCAAGGTTTTGGGTTGGTTGCCCTTGTTGCCTATGACAATACACGGACAGTTGTGGTCTGGTCACATAATTATGCTATCTACAGAAAGAGAATGGATATGAACGAGGTTTATTTGTGAAACAAGAAGAAAGAAGTTATTGATATCTTTTCCAGTTACACTATGTTATAGAAAATATCAGAAGATAAAATTACTAGTAAAGTAAACACGAAAAATTCCAACTTTCTACAGAACCTGTGTAAAAGCGGGAATGATATTTACACATACAGGAGCAGATATTAAATAATGCTAGATTTCAATTTCAGGAAATAGAATAAGAGAATTTTATGCATTGTGGAAAATGCATAAATTACAACCTGCAAGAAACCTTTGGAATACAAGGATAAATAATCAAACAATAGGAAATAAATCAAAATTTCCACACTACAGAAATGGGTTAAGAGTAAAAGTAAAATAGAAATCTTCAGTAACCCTCTTCGTATTAAGTGGAAAAACATATTCTAACTAGAAAGTAGAATTCTAACATATCAAGAAAACAAAAATCCAGTGTGCTTATGATTCTCATCAAAGACTGGAAAGATTGTTTCATATAGAAAAAGCGGCTACAAAACTTGCATAATTCAGAACATATATATATTCATTTCAGAAATGTAGAATACAATTAATAGCGGTCTTAAAATAGACATCAAGATAAAGACTCGTTGTTCGGAGATTTGCATAACCTATATACATATAAATGCCATTTGAAAAGAAAACAGTCTTGTTTACATAAATAAGGACTCGTAACCCGAAAGCTTCAATTTATTTATAAGAGCCAAAATTCGAACTCCAGGAGTTACAACGAAGGTTTTTTTAAGGAAAGAGAAAATATGTAACCAATATAAATTTAGTTCAACGAGTACTTGCATGTTGTAGCACAACTAAAAACTTAATAGCATTTCCTACATTCTTGGACTCAACGACAAACTGTGTCAAGAGCTAAACTCGAAAGAAGGTTGGGCAACCCCACTAAGTAGCGCGGAACAATGCTACCTATTCAATGTGGATGAGAAAATGCCTTCAGTGGTATTTGGTGAATCAAGAACCTTTTCTTTTCCAAAAGAAACGTATAGACAAATCCTTACCTGTCAACAAATGAAAAGAAGGCATGAGTAAACAATTATTACTATCTGGGAAAATTTCTGAAGGAGACACCTTAGGTTTCAAGAAAATCCAAATCTCGGCCTACACAGAAAAGAAAACCATTTGCATTCTATTCCATATAGCAGCAGCAGCAAAAGACTTACCTTGTATTTCTTCTCGAGTTGTGGACGAAGACGAGAGCAAGAATTGCATCAAACTAGGGTTTGCACGGAACTGTGCTGCCATTTCATCAATTCTTGAACAAACCTAGAACAAAAGTTAGGAGTTAAACTATTGCTATTAAGGGTAAAACTTTCGTGGCCTTCTATAGTAAAAAAGAAAGGAAAACTGGCAGTTCTTTTATAAACCGGTTGTAAATAAAATACACAGCAACAATATTCGTTCAATACCTCTAACGAGAAGTATGGATTGATGTGTTGAACCGACAGAAGAAACGTTAGGGTTAAGCACCATCTCCATTGAGTACACAGGAAGGATTGCACATAAGCCTGAGGATAACACATAAGCAGAGAGTCGAAGTTGCAGACAGAGGCGCAAACCAGAGCTCTTCGGAGAAGGTGGAGCAAATGCCATGGAAAATCAGTTATAGTGATTAAGTCATTAGCCAAACCCTAAACCCTCCTTGCCGTCGAATTGCAACTAGGAAGATCTATGTTGAGAGAACTGATAGGTGTAAATCTAAAATCAAGTGATAAGATATGCCATCAATATCGACCTTGCCAGTGAATACCATAGCATCACCGTGCCATCGTATATAAATGATAAGGACGGAAAGTCTGTTGTGGAGCAATGTCAAGTCTGACATGAATAAATACTCCAACTGTGGAAGTTATCAAAAAAAGAAGAAACGTTCCAATTGATAAAAAAAAACGAAATACGTTGATGATTAAATGTCAGATTTTCAGATATTGTTCACATGTTAGAGATTGTTTAATCATATTTATCATTTTATGCATTTATGTACTTTAAACCGGAAAGTTAAGTAGGCGGAAATATGAATAATTAGTATATAGTCTAATTGTGGAGTTCTTATAGTAATTTTTTTAATTTTTTTTATTATTGCTATATTGATGAACGTTACAAGTGGTATCAGAGTAGCGTTGTAATGTTAGGATCCTATGGGTCAACTAACATTTAAAGTTGTGTATTACTGATGCACACAAAGAGAATGAAAGAGGTTAACCGGATATAATTAGGAGGGCGCTGATACAACAGCCACCTCTGAATGCTGGGGAACCCCAACCCCAACAGGAGATGAACCCAGAAATGTGGGTACAGCTGGGTGTGGAACAACACCAACAAACCAGCAAGCTGTTGGAGGAACAGTAGCACCAAACCAACATTCTCTTAAACACTGTGCAAAAGTTACAAGAGGAAATGGAGAGGGTGCGAGACGATAATGCAAGTTTGATGCAGGAGCAGGAGAGGATATTAAAAAGCCTCTCCGACAAACAGAATCAAGGAAATGAGAAGCCAAGTACTGATAGAGAGTTTCAGGAAATAAATAAACAACAAACAAGAGATCATGATACTGATAGAATGGAAAGAATTGAGTCTCAGCGTAGTAATAGAAATAAGAACTATAATGAAGCTGAATCAGATAATGTAACAGATCAGAAAGAAGTGAAAAGACAGAAGGTAGAGCTGCAAGGTGAATTTCGGAAAATAACGCCTCCTATGTTTGATGGAGTAGAGGAGGAAGTGACTGAGGCATGGCTGATAAACATGAATAAATATTTCCAAGTGTATGAATACAACAATAATCTTAAAGCCAAGATGACTATTTATCAGCTAAGGGAGAAAGCCACCTTATGGTGGGAGGAAGTAAAAAAACGTCCGCAGTATTGATCACCAAGATGTAACTTGGGATGATTTTCAACAATATTTTAAGGATAAGTACCTAAAAGAACGTTTCTATGATGAAAAGTCTCGAGAGTTCCATGATTTGAAGCTAGGGCAAATGACAATGGATGAGTACATCACTAAGTTTACTTCCTTACTACGCTATGTTCCTTATTTAAGGGACGAAAAGGCTAAAGTGCAGAGGTTCCTGAGCAGTTTACCTACTCACATGAAAGAGCGGATTGAGTTTGTGAATCCTAAGACTATGGATGAGGCAATCAGAAAAGCCAGAATGTGTTACCAGCAAGCTAAAGCAAAAGGTGAACCAGGTAAAAGCTGACAGTCAAGGAAAGAGCATAAGGGCAGTGCTAGTTTTAAAAGAAACAGAACCAACAATTTTAAAGGTGCTGCCAGAGGTGCAGTTAGAAAATAGTTTGGAAGGAATAATCAAAGAACAAGGTGGTTTGGAGAAGATAAACCCACAAATGCCTCTAGCAAACCGAAACAAACCCAGAACCAGAAGCCACCTTTACAGTGTTGGGGTGTGGTAAGGCACACTATTACAGAAACTGCCCACAGTGAGGGAGAAGTAAGGCAATTACCAATTTACAGGAGGCCTCAACAGTGGGTGATGTTGCCAGAAACATACCCAGAATTAATGCAGCATTGGAAGACCGGCAAGCGGACTACCAGCCAACAATGATTGAACTGGAAGGTAAATTTCTATCTCAACCTATTTCTATTTTGGTAGACCTAGGTGCAAGCTTAAGCTATGTAAGTCCCAAAATAGTAGAAACTTGTAAGTTACAAAGTCATAACTTTAGAAATCCATGGCTAGTACAGTTAGCCACTGGGGCTAAGACGAAAGTTAGTGCCAAAATACCAAATTGTGCATTAAAAATGAGTGAAAAACAACCAACTGTGGATTTGAATATACTACCTCTGGGTTCTTATGACGTGTTACTTGGCATGTACTGGTTAGTGAATCACTGGACGTTGTTAGACTGCAAAAAAAAGACTATTTACTACAGAATACATGATGGCACCCACTAGGAAATTCAGGGAATAAAGAAACCTTGACAATTACGTCCAATCACAACATCCCAAATGGGTAAGTGCATGACGAAAGGATGCCAACTGTACGCCATACAGGTGGGCTTTACCAATTCTAAAGAGAAGGCTCCTACGATGGAAAATATACCAATAGTACAGGAATTTATGGATGTATTTCCGGAGGAAATACCTAGCTTACCGCCAAAAAGGGACATAGATCTTACCATTCAATTGGTACCAGGAGCGTCACCAATTGCACCCTATCGAATGAGTGTACTTGAATTAAATAAGTTAAAAATGCAGCTACAGGAATTATTAGATAAAGGGTATATCCGACTTAGTGTATCTCCTTGGGGAGCACCTGTGCTATTTGTGAAAAAGAAAGACGAAACCATGTGAATGTGCATGGATTACCGCCAGCTTAATAAATTGACGGTGAAAAACAAATATCCTTTACCGGGAATCGATGATCTATTTGATCAAGTGAAAGGAGCGACCATGTTTTCAAAGATATATCTAAGGTCAGGATATCATCAGATCCGGATAAAAGATGAAGACATACATAAAACTGCTTTTCATACTAGGTAAGGACACTACGAGTTTGTGGTGCTACCTTTTGGGTTGACTAATGCACCAACAACCTTTACGAGATTAATGCATAGTGTATTTCATCCCTACCTGGAAAATTTTGTGTTAATATTTATTGATGATATTTTAGTTTATTCTAAAAATGTGGAAGAACACAAGGAACACCTACGAAAAGTGTTGGAAATGATAAGGAAGCATCAATTGTACGCCAAGTTCAGCAAGTGTGATTTATTCAAGGAATAAATCCAGTACCTTGGTCATGTGATTTTTGTTGAAGGTATTTCAGTTGACCCCGACAAAATCAGGACGATTATGGAATGGAAAGTACCTCAAAACGTGGCAGACATCCGATTCTTTATGGGATTAGATGGTTATTACCGGCAGTTTATTGAAGGTTTTTCAAAAATTTCTTTTCCAATTACTTCTTTGCAAAGAAAATGAAAAATATTTAAATGGAAAAAGGAATGTCAGGAAAATTTTGAAAAGTTGAAGAAGTTGTTGACTACAACTCTGGTTTTAAGGGTATCTGATCCTAATAAATAATTTGAAGTCTTCACAGATGCGTGAAAAGAAGGTGTTGGGGCGATTCTATCACAAGAAGGTAAAGTGGTTGCCTATGAGTCACGAAAATTAAAGGAACATGAGCAGCGATGCACAACTTATGATTTGGAGCTGACCGCAATAGTGCATGCACTCCGGGTATGGAGGAATTACTTACTTGGGAAAATATTTGTGCTCAAAACGGATCACAGCAGCTTAACCAACTATTTTAAGCAAGCTGGTCTTAATTCTCTCCAGGCAAGGTGGAATTCCTTCATGAGAAAATTTGATATTGATATGCTGCATGTAAAAGGTAAGGAGAATAGAGTAGCTTATGCATTAAGTAGAAAATTGCATGGTGTTTATGAATTGTATTATAATGAGGTTGAGTGCAGATTTCTAGAGCAAATTAAAGCTGAAGTGGAAAAAAATCTTGAATATCAGTTTATGTGGCAACAAGAAAAAGAGTTCAAAGGCCAAGGAAAATCTGTAGATTATGAAATCAATAAGGATGGCTTGCTAATTTTCAAAAAAAAATTGTTATTCCAAATAGAATGGAGTTGAAGACACTGATTTTGAATGAATATCATCGAAGCAATTACTCGGGACATCCTGGATATCAGAAGATGTTAACATCAATAAGGAATAATTATTGTTGGCCTGGTATGAGGATAGATATAGCAGAATATCTAAACAAATGTTTAGAATGCTAGCAAGTGAAAGTGGAGCACCGACATCCAGTTGGGTTGATGCAGCCTATATCAGTACCCGAGTGGAAGTGGGAGGTGATATCGTTAGATTTCATTACTGGACTACCGAGATCGAAAAAGCATAATGACTCTATAATGGTGGTGGTGGATAGATTAAGCAAATCAACACACTTTATACCAGTGCAGTCCACTTATAAGACAATGCAAATAGCAGATATATTCATGCGAGAGATCTTTATATTGCATCACATTCCAAAGTGTCATTTCTGACAGGGATGTAAATTTTACATCAACCTTCTGGAAAACATTGCTCACTGGTTTGGGGACTCAAATTAATTTTAGTACTGCTTACCATCCGCAGACAGACGGACAGACAGAGTGGGTAAATCAAGTTTTGGAAGACATGTTACGTATGTATGTAATGCAACAGCTGACTAGGTGGGAATAATATTTGCACCTAGTGGAGTTTACATACAATAACGGTTATTAGGAGTCACTTAAGATGAGTCTGTTTGAAGCCTTATATGGGCGACAGTGCATAAATCCTATTAACTGGAGTAGTCTCGAAACTAAGTTGATGCTTGGACTAGACATGCTAGCTGAGATGGAGGCAGAAGTAAAGAAGATCCGACAAAACTTAAAAGCAGCTCAAGATAGGCAAAAAGTGTATGTAGATAAGAAAAGGACTTATCGTGAATTTGAAGTGGGGGACCACCTATATGTAAGAATCAAGCTAATGAAAAGTACTTTGAGATGGGCATCTTGTGCCAAGCTAGCTCCCAGGTTTTGTGGCCCTCTCCAAGTATTGGAAAGAGAAGGACCTGTGGCATACCGATTGGCTCTCCCCAGTCATATATGTGTGAACAATGTCTTCCACGTATCGTTATTGAAACGATACATTCATGATTCAAAGCACATAATCCACTGGCAGAATATTCAGGTAGAATATGAGTACCATATTAATTAAATATGTTAAAATTTATGAGTAAAAATAATTCAAGCTCATTGTTTGCAGGTCGAAACAGATGGAGAATTTTTGGTCGAGCCTCACAGTGTAATCGATTGGAGGGAAATCATGCTCCATATACGAGCCATCGCCCAGGTCAAAGTTCAATGGAAGCACTTTGGCCCTGAAGATGCTACCTGGGAGGATGAAAAATTTGTTTGGAAAGCCTATCCTGAACTTTTTGCTGGAGCAGAATGAGAACACCAGGGATGGTGTTCACTTCCAGGGGGGAAGTTGTAACCACTGGCTTAATCATTAACTATTGTCAAGCTATTTGTTAAGAGTTCTTAAAACATTTACTGTTATTATGTTGAAAACAAAAAGATTATGAACATAAATTTAATTTGTGATTAAATGAAAATATTAATTATGGAATTGGTTTCATAAAGTAAAAGACTGATGGTAAAAGTAATTTCAAGATCTGAGAGTTGGTTGAATAGAATTCAGTTCAGATAGTTGCCCAACCTCTGAGGATAAAGGTGTGATCCTAGTGAGGTTTGGGGGTTCTGTTTGGTAATTGAGGAAAAAGGAAAATTCTGGATAGGAATTCCTAGACTGGGGTTGGACTGGGGTTAACCAGTGGAATAATCCAAATTTCTGTTGCTACTGGAATTGGAGACTAGACCGAATTGTCCCGAGGTCTCTTCCAGAGTTCTATCAACAATAAGGCTCAAACTTGGAGCACGGGGGAGAGTTGGAGGACGTAATAGCCTAACTCGTGGAAGGGAGGCAAAATTATTAGTAAGATAAAAATATAGATAAGTATTTTGATTAATTCTGTGGTTTAATCTGAAATATGTTACAGAAAAATCTGTAAGTGTGCTAGGAAAGTAGGATTTTGTTCATGTTAATTCTCTGTCACAGAAAATAACAATTATGTGAAGAATTTAGTATTGTTGTTGAATCAGTAGACTGAGTCCGTTAACCCAGTACCCTTAACTAAGGTTCTGGGTTGGTTGCCCTTGTTGCCTATGATAATACACAGACAGTTGTGGTCCGATCACATAATTATGATATCTAAAGAAATAGATTGAATATGAATGAGGTTTAATTGTGAAAAAAGAAGAAAGAAGTTATTGATATCTTTTCCAGTTACACTATGTTATAGAAAATATCAGAAGATAAAATTACTAGTAAAGTAAACACAAAAATTCCAACTTTCTACAAAACCTGTGTAAAAGCGGGAATGATATTTACACATACATGAGCAGATATTAAATAATGCTAGATTTCAATTTCAGGAAACGGAATAAGAAAATTTTATGCAATGTGGAAAACGCATAAATTACAACCTACATGAAACCTTTGGGATACAAGGATAAATAATCAAACCATAGGAAATAAATCAAAATTTCGACACTACAGAAATGGGTTAATAGTAAAAGTAAAATAGAAATATTTAGTAACCCTCTTCATAATAAGTGGAAAAACAGATTCTAACTAGAAAGTAGAATTCTAACATATCAAGAAAACGAAAATCCAGTGTGCTATGATTATCATCAAAGACTGGAAAGATTGTTTCATATAGAAAAGGTGGCTACAAAACTTGCATAATTCCGAACATATATATATTCATTTCAGAAATGTAGAATCCAATTAATAACAGTATTAAAATAAACATCGAGATAAAGACTCAATGTTCGGAGATTTGCATAACCTATATAGATATAAATTCCATTTGAAAAGAAAACATTCCTATTTACATAACTAATGACTTGTAACCTGAAAGCTTCAATTTATTTATAAGAGCCAAAATTCGAACTCCAGGAGTTACAAAGAAGTTTTTTTTAAGGAAAGAGAAAATATGTGACCAATATAAATTTAGTTCAACGAGTACTTGCATGCTGTAGCACAACTGAAAACTTAATAGAATTTCCTACATTCTTGGACTCAACGACAGACTGTGTCAAGAGCTAAACCCGAAAGAAGGTCGGGCAACCCCACTAAGTAGCGCAGAACAATAGTACCTATTCAATGTGGATGAGAAAACGCCTTTAGTGGTATTCGATGAATCAAGAACCTTTTCTTTTCCAAAAGAAACATATAGACAAATCCTTACCTGTCAATAAATGAAAAGAAGGCATAAGTAAACAATCATTACTAACTAGGAAAATTTCTGAAGGAGACAACTTAGGTTTCTGGCAATTCCAAATCTCGGCTTACACAGAAAAGAAAACCATTCACATTCTATTCCATACATCAACAACAACAATAGACTTACCTTGTATTTCTTCTCGAGATGTGGACGGAGGCGAGAGCAAGAATTTCATCAAACTGGGGTTTGCATAGAACTGTGCTGCCATTCTGTCAATTCTTGAACAAACCTAGAACAAAAGTTAGGAGTTAAACTATTGCTATTAAGGGTAAAACTTCCGTGGCCTTCTGTAGTAAAAAAGAAAGGAAAATTGGCAGTTATTTTATAAACCAGTTTTAAATAAAATACATAGCAATAGTATTCATTCAATACCTCTAACGAGAATTCTGGATTGATGTGTTGAACCGGCAGAAGAAACATTAGGGTTAAGTGCCATCTCCATTGAGTACACGGGAAGGATTGCACATAAGCCTGAGGATAACGCATAAACAGATAATCGAAGTTGCAGAAAAAGGCGCAAACCAGAGCTCTTCGGAGAAGGCGGAGCAAATGCCAAGTAAAATAAGTTATGGTGATTAAGTCATTAGCCAAACCCTAAACCCTCCTTGTCTTCATATTGCAACTAGGAAGATCTACAGTGAGAGAACTAACAGGTGTAAATCTAAAATCAAGTGATAAGATATGCCATCAATATCGACCTTGGCAGTAAATACCATAGCGTCACCATGTCATCGTATATAAATTATAAGGACGGAAATTCTGTTATGGAGTAATGTCAAGTCTGACATGAATAAATACTCCAGCTGTGGAAGTTATCGAAAAACGGAGAAACCTTCCAATTGATTAAAAAAAAACGAAATACATTGATGATTAAATGTCAGATTTTCGGATATTGTTCGCATGTTAGAGATTGTTTAATCGTATTATAATATTATGCATTTATGTACTTTAAACAGGAAAGTTAAGTAGGCGGAAATATGAATAATTAGTATATAGTCTAATTGCGGAGTTCTTATAGTAAAAAAATAATAATAATAATAATTAAAAAATTATTATTGCTATATTGATGAACATTACATTTTAACTCATTATAAAATTGATGTTGTCATACAAAACAATATGAATAGTAATATAAAGAAAAAAAAAATTGGGTTAAAATTTAAATTTTCAATATACAAAGTTAAGTAATATTATATAAATAATAAAAAAAATGTGACGTAAACAATGTGATATATAAAAAAAAATATTTAAATAACCATGTTAAGTAAAGCATTTCAATGCCATTTATGTGTATATTATATATGATTGAAAACAACTTAAAAATATAAATTGTTATTGTTAAAACATTTCAAGTAGTTTCAATTTTCTAAATTTTCTTTTTCAAGAATGGAATTAGTATAGATATATCTTAGATTTATGAAGCATGAACCTTTTTTCAAGTTTTGCATTCTAAAATAAATTTACACCTTGAGAAATCGTATCGCTCTTGGGGCTTACTAAATCTCAGGTTAAGATAAGTCTACAATGGTAAGTACTTGTTAGAAATTGTAGCAAGAAAGACTCAATTTGACTTGTGCTTTAGTCAAATTGAGAAATTGTATCCCTCTTGGGGCTTACTAAATCTCTGGTTAAGATAGATCTACAATGTGAAATACTTGTTAGAAATTGTAGCAAGAAAGGCTCATTTTGACTTGTGTGTTAGTCAAATTGAGTAATTCGAGTTTCCACATTATTATAGTTAGCTAGAGTGACATGGCCTTATCTACTAGTTAAGTTAGTAAATTCGAGTTATAGGATTGGAGTAGAGTTTTGTATGTAGTGATTGCTAAAATTTAGCAATATAGTTCATTTATTTTCAGTTGAACTCAGTTAATTGAGCTCAAGTAATTAATTGAGTCATATGAAGGTTAGCTAAGTAGTAGAACTGTTGCTAACTTAGTGATATCTCGGTTAACTAGTCAATGAGCTAACAATAGCCCAGACTTGCATGGAATTTGAATTGCCTAGATGGAGTCAAGGAAAAGGCACATTGTAATTATCAATCTTATACTAGTTGAGTGTTCAGGTTTGGTAATTAAGAAGGTGATCAATTCCTTTGGATAGGGCAAGTAAAAAGGGAGTTACCCTATTATTAAGGAGCCCAATTTCTCCCGAATTGTGCAAGGAAATAGGAGGAAGTTGGAGGCTTGAATTGGCTAAGTGTTGGCCAGAGCAGGACAATGAACAATATAACAGGTTTACAGTGAAGGGTGTGCTTTAGGATTGAAGTAGGACATTGTAATAGTTTCTCATTCTCATATGATTAATGAAAAATGACGAAGGGGTTTTTCGTAGTTGGGTTCCTGTGTAAAATCATTGTGTTCTTTTCGTTTTGATGGTTGCATGTCATTGCATGTGTTTCTAAATTGTGATTTTCATTTCACGGTATTGTAGAGGAAATTTGTAAATCTCTTGTTTTCAATTCAAATTCATCAGTAGTATAAAATTTCTATTAATTTCTACATGGTATCAGAGGTTGAAATCACAATAGAAACAAATCAATAGATATTCTCCTTCCAAAATTTTGATTTGCAGAATCAATAGATATTATCAAAGTATATATAGCCTCTACAACAAAACATGCTAGGTATTATGTAATTTTTGTGGATGAATTTTCTACAAAATGTTGGATATTCTTCATGAGGAGAAAGGATGAAGTGTTTCCCAAATTTGTTGAATTCAAAGTATTGGTTAAAAAGGAAACTGGTCAGATATTGAAAGCCTTGAGAAGTAACAATGGACGAGAATTTGTTTCTAACACCTTCAAGGACTTTTGTACCAAAGAGGGTATTAGAAGAGAATTGATAGCACCCCATGTTGCATGATCAAGGGATGTCATTACATCTATGCGTAGAAGCATGCACCACTGCATTTTATTTGCAAAACAGGAGCCCTCATAGAATACTTGGCATGATCACACCCGAAGAAGCTTTCTCTGGGAGGAAGCTAGATGTATCTCGTTTTTTAATTTTTGGAGCTACTATGTATTATCATGTCTCCAAGGATAATAGGAACAAATTTGAGCCTGCAGCTAATATGGGAGTCTTTATAGGATACACAAGGAATCCACGTAACTATAGGGTGTATTTTCCCTCACTCAAGGTGACAATAGTGAGGAGAGATGTCAAATTTGATGAGGAGAAGGCTATGAGATGCTCTCTGGAGTGAGAGCTGAGTATCCCACTGGAGGAGGAGCCTTAACCAAAGGTTCAGGATGTTGTGGAGCGACCATAAATGGAGGAGAAGATAGGAGGTCGAGTGGAGGCACCCACTCAACCAAAATCTTCCAGAGAAGGGAGGAAGAGAACCATATAAGCTGAAAAATTGGTATAGGGTGCACGAGATCATGTGGTAGATCCTACATCTTTGCATAGGAAGAGCATGTCACTAGATAGATACAATGGGTATATGGCTCTCATGACAGAACTCATTGAGTCAGAGCCTTCTTCCTTTGAGGAAGTAGTTTCTCAAATAGTGTGGGTTGATGCCATGGTGGAGGAGTATGACTTAATCATGAAGAAAAATGTATGGGAGGTGGTGTTGATACCAAAGAACAAGTCAGTGGTTGTTCCAACTGGTTTTAAAAAGTGAATCATGAAGTTTATGTGAGCATCGAGAAGTACAAGGCCAAATTAGTTGCCAAAGGATTCTCATAGGTAGAGGGAATTGACTATGAGGAAACGTTTTCCCCTATGGGAATATATCCCTCACTCAGAACCATTCTAGCATTATTTACATAGATGGGGTGGAAGATTCATCAGTGGATGTGAAGAAATTTATTGAGGAAGAAATTTACATAAAGAAACCAGAGGGATTTGAGACATATGACAGGGAGACACATATGTGTATACTCAAGAGAACTCTGTATGGTCTCAAACAGGTGCCCCGAGCATGATACACTCTGATTGAAACATATTTTTGTGGATTAGGATTCACCAAAAGTGAAGTAGATGCCAATATCTATCACATTGTGGTAGGTGGAAAGTTTCTTATCTTCATATTGTATGTTGATGACTTGATACTTACAGGGGATGAAAAGTTGATCCACTCTTGTAAGGAGTACCTTCCAAGAGAATTTGAAATGAAAGAAATGGGATTGATTCATTACTTCATTGGGCTAGAAGTATGGCAAGGTGATGGTGAGCTATTTGTGAGTACATGGAAGTATTCCTCTAAAGTACTTCAAATATTTCACATGGAGAACTAAAAGCCTATGGGCACTCCTCTAGCTACAAACAAGAGGAGGGAGGATGCCCCTTCAAGAGAGGCAGTAGATATTACCATCTACAAACAACTTGTGGGATCCTTCATGTATCTGGTGAACACAAGGCCTGACATATGTTATGCAGTTAATCAATTGAGTCAAACCATGGTGAAGCTTATCAAGTTGTATTGGAAGGAAAAAAATCATGTGCTAAGATACCTTAGAGGCACAACTGAGTGTGGGTTACGGTACAAAAGGGAAAGGGGAGTGAAGCTACAAGGCTTCAATGATGCATATTGGGTAGGGATTCCATCAGATGGTAAAATTACTTCAGGTGTTATTTTTAGTGTTGAGTCTGCAGCTATTTCCTGGTATAGTAGGAAACAAAGGTCTGTGGCACTTAGCTTAGTAGAGGCTAAATACATGGTTGCAAGTAAAGCAGCATGCGAGGACATATGGATGAGGAAAATACTTGTGGGTATTTTTAGTCTGGATATGGATATGATAGTGATTTATTGTGGTAATCAGAGTTGTATCAAACTCTCTGAGAATCCAGTATTTCATGACAAGTCCAAGCACATTGATATCAGGTACCATCACTTGCGAGATTATGTGCAGAGGAGAATTATGATGCTACAATACATTCCAACTGAGGAGAAAGATGCAAATATCTTGAAAAAGGCATTGTCAAGAGAAAAATTAGAATTTGACGTGTGTAGGATAGGGGTGGTGCAAAATCCCTTTCTTGCTAAGAGGGAGTGTTAGACATTGTAGCAAGAAAGGCTCAATTTTACTCGTTTTTTAGTCAAAGAGTAATTCGATTTTCCACATTAGCAGGATGACTTGGATTACAGTTAGCTAGAGTGGCATGGTCTTGTCTACTATTTATTAAGTCAATAAATTTGAGATATATGCTTGGAGTAGAGTTGTGGATGTAGTGATTACTAAAATTTAGCAATCTAGTACAATTATTTTTAGTTGAAGTCATTAACTGGGCTCAAGTAATTAAACGAGTCAGTTGAAGGTCAATTGAGTAGTAGAATAATTGTTAACTCGATGATCTTTCAGTTAAACTAGTCAACAACTAAAAATATCCCAAAAATGCATGGAATTCGAATTGCATGCTTGGTAATTAAGAAGGTGATTAATTCCTTGGGAATTGCAAAAGGAAATAGGGAATTCCCCTATTATTTAGGAGCTTAATTTCTCCTATATTTTGGAAGGAAATAGGAGGAAGTTGGAGGCTTCCATTGAAAGTGTTGGCCAAAGTAGGACAGCTAGTAGGAGAATGGGTTTACAGTGTAGGGTGTGCTTTAGGATTGAAGCAATACATTGTAATAGTTTCCCATTCTAATCTGATTAATGAAAAGAAATGGAGGGGTTTTTCACAGTTGGGTTTCCCTGTAAAATCTTTATGTTATTTTGGTTTTGATGGTTGCATGTCAATGCATGTGTTTATAAATTATGATTTACATTCCGCAGTATTGTAGAGGAAAATTTTAATCTCTTGTTTTCAGTTCAAATTCATCAGTAGTATAAAATTTCTATTAATTTCTACATGTTATGAGAGGTTTAAATCATAATAGAAACCATTCAATAAATTTTCTCCTTTAGAAATTTTGATTTGCAGATTCAATGAAGCATTTTTCTTACATTCGGGAAAATTTCTTTCAATGGATTGAGATTGGAGTATGGCATAGAGGGAACCTCAAATTTCATAATTTGGAAGGACAGGATGGAAGTTTTAATTGATGATAATGGAGTGTTGGAATACACCAAAACTGACAATTCAAAACCAACAATATCAGATGAACATCAACTAGTCCAGTGGAAGAAGGTTACCACAAAAGTAAGGAGGATCATCCTGGAGGGTGTGAGAAACCATAATCTCAAATTCACATGGAAAGGAGACTCCATTTTCTATGTGGAAAACCCTCACTTAGTTATTATAAAATGGCATTGATGCTATGAAACTAGCAATGAGGGACAAGCTCATAAACATCAGCATGCAGAAAAATCAAACTATTCCACACTGCCTCTCCAGATTCACTTAGGTTCGAGATGAACTTGGAGGCATAGGAGAAAATGTTCCATCCTATGAGCTAGTGAACCTAGCTCTCCTTAGCCTTCCAGAATATTAACACACCTATCAGAACTTTGTAAATGGAAGGGACAAATTACCAAATTGGGAGAGGCTTTTGTTCGATTTGGTGTAGGAAGAAATTCGAAGAAACAATAGAGATGGAGTAACATCTAAAGTTGAGGAGGAATAGAATTTTACCTTGATTTGGAAGGGAAAAAAAGTTAAGGGAAAGAAGGCCCAAAGAAATCCAAAGTCAAAATTGTCAATGCACCAAAGTGTCTTCACAGTAAGTCTAACAAAAAGCCTTCATGAGGAGCAAGAGGTGAAGCAGTTGCCTCACAATTCAAATTATAATTCACCCTAATTGCATGCATGGCCATCACTATAATGGGGAGTGTTTGGTACCTAGATTGAGGTTCTTCATTCCATATGACAGGATGCAAAGAATTATCCAGTATCCTAGAGGATAAGGATCTCCAAATGCACATAGAACTTGGAGATGATGGAAGGTACATTATAAAAGGAATTGGAACTGTAACCTTTAAGAGGGATTTGGGCTCCCATCTTCATGTGAAAGATGTTATGTATGTACCTGGGTTGAATAAGAATTTGATATCGATAGTTGTATTAGAGAGTAGATGCTATGACATTGTTTTCAGTAAGGAGAAAGCATTTCCGAGACATGTAGCTATAGGGAAAGTGAAACATATCGGAGTTAGAGTGAAAAAATATCTACAAACTTGGGGTGGAAGCTTGCGCTGCACTAAGTGGCAAGGAATAAAAGGTGCAAAGTCGAGATGTTGGAGAACTATGACACAGTTTCATGGGACACTTACACCATAGGTCCTTAAAAATCATGCAGCATATTACCACAAATAATAATCCCTAAATGTACCGTTGACCAACATGATTCCTACAAGGGATGCACAGTGGGGAAATATGTCAAATCCACCTTCCAGAGCCGAGATAGAAGAGAGGGATAAATATTGGAATGAGTCCACTCTAATGTATGTAGACCATTTTCTACAACCTCTACAACAAAACATAGGTATTATGTAATTTTTGTTGATGACTTTTCTAGAAAATGTTGGATCTTCTTCATGAGGAAAAATGATGAAGTGTTTTCCAAATTTGTTGAATTCAAAGTATTGGTTGAAAATGAGACTGGTCAGAAATTGAAATCCTTGAGAAGTGACAATGGAGGACAATTCGTTTTTAACACCTTCAAGGACTTTTGTGCCAAAAAGGGTATTAGAAGGGAACTGATAACACCCCATAACTCACAACAGAATGGGGTGGCTAAAACGAAGAATAGAAGCTTAGTGGAGGAAACAAGAGCCATGTTGCATGATAAATAACTTTCATTACATATAAGGGTAGAAGCATGCAACACCACCGTTTATTTACGGAACATGTACCCTAATAGAATACTTGGCATGATCACACCCAAAGAAGCTTTCTCTTGGAGGAAGCTAGATGTATCTCATTTTTTAATCTTTGGAGCTATTTTGTATTTTCATGTCTCCAAGGATAGAAATAATAAATTGGAGCCTACAACTAAGATGGGAGTCTTTGTAGGATACACAAACACTCCACATAACTATAGGGTGTATTTTCCCTCCCACAGGGTGACAATAGTGAGGAGAGATGTCAAATTTGATGAGGAGAAGGCTATGAGATGATATCTAGAGCGATAGCTAAGTATCCCATCGAAGGAGATGCTTATAGTTCCAAAGGAGGAACCTTAGACAAAAATTTAGGATGTTTTGGATCAACCAAAAATGGAGGAGCAGACAAGAGGCCGAGTGGAGGCACCCACTCAAACAGAATCTTCTAGAAAAGGGAGGAAGATAACTAGAGAAGCTGGAAATTTGGTACAAGATGCATGGGAGCATGTGGGAGCTCCTACATCTTTGCATAGGAAGAGGAGCTCACCAAACATATACATTGGGTATATGGCTCTCATGACAGAACTCATTGAGTCAAAGCCTTCTTCATTTGAGGAAGCAATTTCTTAACTAGTGTGGATTTATCCCATGATGGAGGAGTATGAATCCAACATGAGGAACTACGTATGGGAGGTTGTGACGAGACCAAAGAAAAAATTAGTGGTTGGTTCCAAATGAATTTACAAAGTGAAGTATGCATTTGATGGGAGAATCAAGAAGTACAAGGCCATATTTGTGGCTAAAGCCTTCTTATAGGTAGAGGGAGTTGGCTATGAGGAAAATTTTTCCCTTGTGGAAAGATATTCCTCATTCAAAACCATTATAGCATTAGCTAGGCATATGGTGTGGAATATCCATTAGATGAATGTGAAGACCACATTCCTCAATGGTCTTGTTGAGGAAGAAATTTATATAGAGCGGCTAGAGGGATTTGAGACATATGAGAGGGAGACACATGTGTGTAGACTTGGGAGAGCCCTATATGGTCTCAAACAAGCACCCAGAGCATGTTACACTCAAATTGACACATATTTTAGTGGATTTGGATTCACCAAAAGTGAAGCAGATGCCAATCTCTATCACATTGTTGTAGATGGAAAGTTTCTTATCTTGGTATTGTATGTTTATGACTTGATACTTACAGGGGATGAGTAGTTGATCCACTCTTGCAAGGAGGACCTTGTAAGAGAATTTGAGATGAAAAACATGGGATTTATGCATTACTTCCTTGGGCTATAAGTATAGAAAGGTGATGGTGAGTTTTTTGTGAGTCAGGGGAAGTATTCCTGTAAAATACTTCAGAGATTTCACACGGAGAACTACAAGTATTTAGACACTCCCCTAGCTACAAATTGGAGGAAGGAGGATGCCTCTTTAGAAGAGGAAGTAGATGCTACCATCTATAGTCAGATTTTGGGATATTTGATGTATCTGGTGAACACAAGGCCTGACATATGCTGTGCAATTAATCAGTTGAGTCAAGCCATAGTGAAGCCTACAAAGTTGTATTGGAAGGCAACAAAGCATGTGTTAAGATACCTTAGAGGCACAACTGGGTATGGGTTATGGTGCAAGAGGATAGAGGTAATGAAGCTCCAAGGCTTCACTGATGCATATTTGGGAGGGAGTCCATCATAAAAGAACAATAATTTAGGTGTTATCTTTAGTGTTGGGTCTGCATCTATTTCTTGGTATAGTAGGAAATAGAGGTTTGTGGCACTCAGCTCAATAGAGGCTGAATACATGGCTGCAATTCAAGCAACATGTGAGGCCATACGGATGAGGAAAATACTTGTGGGTCATTTCATCCTACAGATGGATCCGACAATGATTTATTGTGATAATCAGAGTTGTATCAAACTCTCTGAGAATCCAGCATTTCATGGCAGGTCTAAGAACATTGATAGTAGGTACTATCACTTGCGAGATTGTGTGCAGAGGAGAATTATGATGATACAATACATTCCAACTGAGGAGTAAAATGCATATCTTGAAAAAGGCATTGTCAAAATGCAAATTTTAATTTCACGGGTGCAGGATAGGGGTGTTGCAAAATCTCTTTCTTGCTAAGAGGGAGTTTTAGAAATTATAGCAAGAACGGATAAGTTCTACTTGTGCCTTAGTCAAATTGAGTAATTTTATTTTCCACATCAGCAGGATGACTTGGATTGCAGTTAGCTAGAGTAACATGTCCTTGTCTACTATTTAATTCAATAAATTCAAGTTATAGTCTTGGAGTAAAGTTGTGCATGTAGTGGTTGCTAACATTTAGAAATTTAGTTCAGTTGTTTTTAATTGAACTCAGTTAATTGAGCTCAAGAAATTAATTCATTCAATTGAAGGTTAATTGAGTAGTATAATTGTTGGTAATTAAGAAGGTGATAAATTCCTTGGGAATTGTGCAAGGAAATAGGAAATTCCCACAATAAAGTTAGGAGCTCAATTTCCCCTGAATTTCACAAATAAATAGAGGAGGAAGTTGGAGGCTTGAATTGGCTAATTGTTGTCTAGACTAAAAAAGTCAACAGGAGAACAAATTTATAGTGCAAGGTATGCTTCATAATTGAAGCAAGATATTGTAATGGTTTCCCATTCTCATATGATTAACTGTGTTCTTGTGGTTTTTATGGTTACACTTTTAATTTATTTGTAAAAATTATATATACATATATATATTATTGTGTGGAAATATTCTTTCCAATAATACATAAGGTATTTTATTTTGAATAAAACAAAATAATAATAATAAAATATAAATAGTAGCAAAAAGTAAAATAACAAGAAGAATAGTTGCAATATTTAATTGATTAAAAGCTTTGCACCTCCAAAGCCAATAAGTTGTTTATCATATCTAAAATAGAGAAAAATCAGCCATGCTGCTGCTATTACTTATGGAATGTCATGAAAAGTTCTGATCTCCTCCAAAATGTCACTAAGGATCCAGATCCTGTGGGTGTCTCCAATTTTATAAATTTCAAAATTTACACAAAAATAAATTTATCTCTAATAGCGTTGTAGGTCATGGGAAACAGAATTAGTTATCTAACCGCGGGAAATATCGCTCTTCGTGCATACTAAAGCTTTTACCTTTCTAAAAAAGGTTGACATTGTGCTTAAGGGAGGTTTAAAGATTTTAAGAGTGGAAGTAACAATACAACGCTGGCGGAAATTTAACTTTATACGCTAGTTTGCAAGTTTAAGAAATTAAAGGATACTGACTGTATCAATCCTAATTTTGTCCCAACACATTTAACGTGAGAATGATTAAAATCTTATCGAGGAGCCAAGCTTTGCAGAGTTGCTTTGCTCCCACTCTTTTCTTGATTGTTTCCTTTCCAAATTCAACCCTATATCTATGCAGAATAGTTCTTCACGCCTCACCCAAACAGACCCAGTTAATATCACAACATATGTAAATGTAGCCTTGTTATGCAGAAATATATTGTTTTGTGTTCCTTGCTCCATGCACATTTTCTGCACAATGGAGATTATATTTTTATATAATGGCGACTTCGATGCTAAATATAATATCATAACATAGGTAAACACAATGGTGTGGAGATGTTGATATTTGTGTTTCTTGCTCCACACCACACAATGGATATTATGTTTTTGTGTAAAGACTAGTTATATAGAAATGAGGAAATGTAGAGATACATAAGTTTGTTTTGAACTCTAGCACTCCACAGATCCTTAAGCCAGCACAGACTCTTGATTTCCTTTCTGTATTTCATCAGAGACTAGTATAGCTCCTTAACCACTATCTGTTCCCTTAAAGTCTTGCCACACCATCTTTTTTCGTCCCCCCATCTATGCTTATGAAGCCCCAGACCCCTTAAATAGCAACAATACCCTTCCCATTCAAACTCCACGGGAGCAGGTAAGAAGTAGTAGACCATAAGGGTATCTCCTCATGTCAAGACAAAATCTTCCCAATCAGAAAAATGCCCCTATGGTGTAAATGTGACAATAGGGCTTCAGAGAGAAGGGGACCATCCTCCGAAGCACCCAAATAATTTGACCCAACGAGGATCAAATTCCCAGATCCAAATTGCCATCTTAGTCTGTCTTTGAACGAAGTTCAGATTTTACGGAAACCTTTCCAAATAGGAGATCATGTCTGAAGCTGAAGATCTGCCCCTAAAAAAAGGTCCTCTAGAGATTTCTTAATGAAGTAATTATGATCCATTATGTTCTTCCATATGCCAAAGCATGTCAGACACCTCCAAAAAGACTTCATCAATAGAGCAGTTCCAAAGGTTTCCTGTTCAATTATGCCCCATCCCCCTAATTCTTTGGGCGCAAAAATAACCTCCCACTTCGCTAGATGGAAAGAGGTCTTGCCCAATCCTCCATTCCATATGGACAACGCCATAAAACCTTGAATTCTCTTCATAATCTTCCTCAGAATGAAAAATAGATAGGCCCAGAAAATAGTGATATGTTGTAGTACAGCCTGTGATAAACAACTTATTTTCTTCTGGCTGGTTTGGAGGGATAAGAACCTAACTTGGCAAAACCTACAGAAAAGAGGATTATATGGTCTTGGGATATGTTTGCTTTGCAGGGGGGATAATGAAGATAATCGTCATATTTTTTATGACTGCCCTTTCACCAGGCGGGTTTTTAAACTGATTTGTTTGAAGCTCAACTGTGTCGTTCCTGATTATGATAGCGCAGAGGGATGCATTCTAGGTTGGGGCGAGATCAGGAAGTTCTACAAAAATTTGGCTATTTTGTTTCACTAGAGCATTTGGGGATGCCGAAATAGAAGGATTTTTGAGGATAAGTTCAGTGAACTAGATAAGATCAGCAATCGGATTTTACAGGAATTGGATAAATTGAAGATATCTGAAAAACCTCTTATTGACCTATCTATTAGAAATAGACCCCATGAAATCAGTTACCCGACGGGGTTTTTTGATGGTGCTACTCAAAATCAGAATTGCGGATGCGGAGCATGGTTACTGCTATCTCCTTCTTGTTACTATAATTTGTTTTTGGTTTGGAGGTACAGGAACAAATACGAGGGCTGAGGTAATTCCTCTATGGGGATTAATGTGGTTTGGAAATCACCTCTGTATTGATAGAGTTTCCATCTTCGGTGATTCTAAAGTCCTGATTGATCACTTAAACCATGTGGCCTCTATAAGCTAGACCTTTTTGTCTTCCTGGATCAACCGGATTGATATCTTGCGGAGAATGTTTTCTGTTGTTTCTTTCAGTCAAGTATTTTCGTGTGAGTCTGGTTAAGAAAATATGTTATTTTCACCTTCCAACCATTTTCTTTGATGCAATATCGAAAGTCAATAGCTTCGCCAAATTAGTTAGGCTTATAGGTGCGTTGATTGATTATAGGTGCGTTGATTGAAGGCCCTGTAACTTCCTTCTCCCACAGGATCACGAAATCTCTTTACTGGGGGGAATTTGGTAACTGTGGAGCGTTGATGAGGCACGGTTTGGGCTATGGCGAATATAAGCATTCGCACTGGTAATATGGCCGGAGGCTTTGGTGCTCTATGGAGTTTCCTGTAAGCATTGTATTTTTCCTTTCTATTAGTGGTTGTGAACATTTCATTCATACCACTCTTGGATGTGTCTTATACTGTTTACGATGGAATGCACCGACGGTATGAGGAATACTCCCTTCTGGTGTTTAGAATATCTCTTTCTAGCTGGAATGGTTTTGTTCTGTACCTTCGCGCCATGTTTCATTTGAATGTCTCCGGGATGATTTGTTTCGCTTGATAGGCTCACAGGATCACTTCTTCTTGTTAGCATCTCGCTACAATGAATTATGATCCTTAATGAAATATGTTACTGGAAGACAACACTATGCATTATTCTGAGAGCCACACTCTAGCGGAGGGAGTGGAGATAGCTATTTTAATCCTGCTGTTTTTGATTGCTGCCATTATTCTTTGCTCCATTCACCAAACTCACTTTTTAAATGGTCGGAGGATCAGACAGTGAAGCTACTCCTACATCTCCGATTGTGCAGCCAGGATCCTCTGAATCACTTCTTCTCCGGATTGGATTTTTTAGGCTATGGTTTTTTGTGAGGAACAAGGTGTCTTCTCTCTTTTCTATATCAAGACCATGCAAAAGTTTTAGTTACAGATTTCGCAAAAGATGGTGGACCTTCCCGGGATGTTGGTGCTGCTGCTGTTGTTCAACATAATATCTCTCCTAACTCTGGTTTTTCCGACGAGTAGTATTTGCCGCCGTTTTTTTTCCCTTGACGGAAAATTTGAATTCAGATCCGTTTAGCTAAACATTCCTTTAATTCCTTATCCTCCCTCACCTACCTTCTGATCCTATCTGCAATATTCTGACTCGCATCAGGTAGAATGGGTGGGTTTTTTTATGGTGTTATGGTCGTTCAGACTCAATTATGTCCTTGATCCTTTTTTTTTATCATTTTTCTATGAGAAGTGAGGCATCACGCTTCTTGGGGAGGATAAAATATTGGCTTTTGGGGGCGGGTAATTAATCTTAACCTTATCTTTTACGCTGGTGAGTCAGACATTCCTCTGACATCATCTCACGGCGTTCGATTCTAGATGATCTTCCTGACATCTTTCCTATCATGCCTCCAGGCTTATCTTCTCCCAAGTCGCATTCCAAAGGTAGCGTCCTAAGTACAGGATATCCTCTGCATAATCTAATTTGGCCAGTTGATGTTTCATTATAATTTTCTTAGATTATCCAGGCGTGTTTATCTCGCACATCCCTGTCCGTGCCAGCTGTCGAGGGAAGCCTTTTTGATTATGACACCTTTCTTGCTTGCGTTGTGTTAGATCATCTGTCCTTATGGCGGGATCTATAGGACAGAAGAAAAGTTGTATTCCTTCTCATTTGCAGAAGGAGTATTCCCGACGTGATGAGGTTGATGACTCTATTATCAAGCAAGGGTTTAATGTTTCTGGTTTCGATGTGCATGGTCCCATAGGAGGTTTTTACCAGAAGCGAGGAGGCCGACGAAAGAAAGGGAAGACCTGTTTTAAGTCCAACATGGAAATTAAGGAGGTGAGCTTAGATTTTGATGATCTGTGTAAGCGGGTGTCGAGTTTACAGAAAAGAGAGTTGATAGGCAGATGGCTTTTTCCGGAGAGCTGTGAATTCGATACTGCAGCATGGATTA
This sequence comes from Pinus albicaulis, assembly GCA_034641835.2. Taxonomy (NCBI): domain Eukaryota; kingdom Viridiplantae; phylum Streptophyta; class Pinopsida; order Pinales; family Pinaceae; genus Pinus; species Pinus albicaulis. Next base: position 1,362,992,212 of record CM076572.1, read on the forward strand.
AAAAGAACTGGAAAACTATATTAGGTTACACACCTATTGTCAGCGTCCTCATTAACGGGTGGTTTAGTGTTCATCTGGTTGATGCAAAGGATGTCTACAAGATTACCAGCCGCACTTGGGTTCGCGGACGTAGCTTCATGCAACTAATTCCATGGTACGTTGGTTTCAACCCGGTGCAAGAGGCGCCTCGCAATCGCATTATTTGGATGAAGTTGCCTGGCCTCCCTCTGGAATTCTGGACCATGAAGGCATTACAGACGATTGGTGATTCTGTGGGCAAAACAAAGTATATTGATCCAAGCATCATTGGGGCCTGTGATAAGCGTATAGCTTGGATTTTAGTGGAGCTTGAATACACGGGTGGCTTGCCTGGTGATATTGATCTTGTATGGGGACATAGAAAGCATCGTCAGCGTATAGATTTCTGGGGCATTCCATTCAGGTGTCTCATTTGCCACCGCACTGGTCACCTCAGGGAAAACTGTCCCTATCGTTTCAGGATGCAACGGGCTGATGCTTCTGCCAGAAGGGTCGACAAAAGCAAGCTTCAGGATCCAAATCATTCTCCGGCTGGATGCACAGGTAACCCTTGTCACCATATATCTGATGAGGATGGTTTTTTTACTGCTATGGAGTCCTCGGACGGGGTGTTAAATAATCAGCGGGTTTTGTCCCCCGAGTCAAACCATTTTCCTGCTTCTGAGGCCCCTTCGGTGAATGTCGTTGATCAATTGCCCGACCATCCTTCTTCCGTCCCGGTCCACCTTTCTCCTGATTCTGATGCCCCTTCGGTAAATGTCGTTGATCAATTGCCAGACCATCCTTCTTCCGTCCCTGTCCATTTAGATACAGTCAACTACAAGGAGACTTCTGGTCCTGTTGTCCCTACCTTCGCCTACGTGGATGATTTTGTAAAGGGTGTTAACACGAGGTCTCAGAATTTTTCCTCGGAGGATCCTCCTATCTTCCCCTCAGTAAATTTTCAGGTTGGTGAGTCATCCCACTCAAATCCGGGGCCCCCGCACAGACCTCATACCATTCTTGATATTCCTCCTGCATATTCAGAGTCCTATGAACAGGACTCTCCCAAGAACACAATAGAATCTGACCTTGAGGCCATTCTAGCAGATCCCAATATTGATATAGCTGCCCTAACGGTGTTTGATAGGCCACCTGCCTCAGAGGGAAGGATGCCCAATGACAATGTTCTGTCAAAGGGTGCTAGTAGATTATCCAAAGGAAAATTCAAAGCTATTTCCCTTTTTACTGGTCATGATGAAAATCTCACTGAGATCCCGATAACGATCAGTGATGGTCCTCTTTTTGACCCTCGGGCGCTTAGAGCAAGCCACCCGGAACCTGAGTCTAGATGAATCACATAATATCAATGAACATCAGGGGTTTGGGCGATGCCCCCAAGTTACATTGCCTTCGAGAGATTCTGTCATCAGGTGAACCTTGCATTTTTTTGGCTCAAGAGACTCTATGTTCCCGGGAGAAGGCTATCAAGTCGTTTCTCAGTTTCAAGGTGGGATGGATGGCGGCGGCCGTGGATGCAGTAGGACATTCGGGTGGCCTCATAGCTATTTGGAATCCCAGTATGGCTTCTTTTGTCGCCTATAAGTTTTTCGGAGGTATATTACTGGCTGGTCATATTAGGGGTATAAGGGAGACTGTGTATATTATTAATTTATATGCCCCATACAGGAACAAATTATCTTTCTGGCAGCGTTTTGCTGCATCTGGTATTCTTGCATTGCATAATCTTATCTTGATGGGGGATTTCAATATTGCTCTTCGACCGGATGAAGTATGGGGCGCACATGCTAGGGTGGACTCTATCTCTTCAATCATAAATGATTTGCTATACAGTTATAATTTGTTCGATATTCGCCCAACTCCTCTGTTACCAACCTGGACCAATAAAAGAGCTAGTGATCAGTTTATTGCCAAGCGAATGGATAGGGCTATGGTCCACGTCGACATTATTGATCGATGGTGTCAGATTCGCTCAGATGTCATTAGCTCTAGCATATCTGACCATATGCCTATTAGACTGTCATGGAAGTCTGATTCAGTGGTCCGTGGACGCCCTTTTAAATTCAAGCGGGTATGGTTAGAGGATACGGAATACACCGGATTGGTCCACAACATTTGGGTGCAGAACTATGATCAGACTGGTTTATCGGGATGGGACCGTTTCCACTACAAAATGAATCGGGTCAAACAGGCGTCCAAGGCATGGGAAATTCAGAAAAAATCTTTACTCAAAATGGAGCTGGCTGATATACACGACAAAATGGAGGATATTTTCGTCTCATTTGCTTCACGGTCTCCGGATGATGCTCAATTGGGTTTATTACAGGAACTTGGTCAAAGGAAACGAGAAATCCTTCGCATTGAAGAGATTTCATGGCGTTTGAAAAGCCGTATGCTCTGGCTTAAGGATGGTGATCATAATACTAAATTCTTTCACAGAACCGCAAATGCCAGGCGCAATCTTAATGCTATATGGCGTATTCGAAAGGATGATGGTGAATATGCTTTTTCTACGTCTGATATTCAAAATGAGGCTCTTTCCTATTTTTCCAAGTTCTATACTACTGACCAGTCTATTCGAGAACCGGATCAGGCATGGGTACTGGATCAATTCCCATCATTTTTCGCTGAGAATGACATTGAGGTTCTTGATAGGGTTATCTCAAGGGATGAAGCTTTAATGGTCCTGAAGTCTTTCAAACATGATAAGTGTCCGGGCCCTAATGGTTGGCCATCTGAATTTTTTCTTCACTTTTTCGATATTATGGGTGACGAAATTGTGGATATGCTGGAGATGTTTCGATGCAGGGGATACATGCCGGCCAACCTCAATTCAACTTTTATTGCACTAATACCTAAGGCCTCGGATCCGCAGACCTTTGCGGATTTCAGGCCCATTTCCTTGTGCAATTTGCTATACAAGCTTTCTTCTAAAATCATTGCTGAACGCATCAAGCCGGTTTTGTCTGCCAATATTTCAAGGGAGCAGTATGGGTTTTTGGGCGGTAGGTCAATCCATGACGCGATTGCTGTTGCACAGGAGGTAGCACATTCTATTCATTCATCAAAGGAGGATGCTTTAATAATGAAGGTTGACCTGTTTAAAGCATATGACTCGGTGGACTGGGCTTTCATCCGTCTGTTGCTGCTCAAGGTTGGCATCCCTATTCGTGTCTTGAGGTGGATCATGTCATGTGTTACAAATGTTCGATTTTCTGTTATTGTTAATGGTTTCCCATCACGGTTCTTCAAAGCGGGTAGGGGGCTGCGTCAAGGATGCGCACTCTCCCCCCTTCTGTTCATATTGGTGATGGATGGGCTCAGTAGGCTGATGCATTTTGCTGAACAGAGAGGTTTTATTAAAGGGTATGCTTTCTCAGACTCGATCTCTACCTCGCATTCCTTATTTGTGGATGATTTAATGCTGTTTGGTTACTTGCGTCGGAATCATTGGTTTTATATTCACATTCTGTTTCGTCGCTTCAAGAATGCTACTGGCCTTTCCATCAATCATGGGAAATCCTTCCTTTTATATGCCTATGGGGACGAAATGGAGATTTCGTTCATTGCGGAATTTTTGGGCATCTCAAAGTGTCATCTTGCTGATGGGTTTAAGTATTTGGGGTTCTTTATTAAACCATGTGGATATAAAAATAGGGACTGGTTATGGATTATAGATAGATTCAAGGCGAGAATCCAGCGATGGAATCATCGGTGGCTTTCAAAGGGTGGCAGGTATATCATGGTTCAATCGGTACTTTCACAACTGTATGTATTTTGGGCTCATCTTTTTTTCATCCCTGCAGGTATCATAGCTAAAATGAACAGTATTATTTCAAACTTTATATGGGGTGGTGCCAATCTGGAAAGAAAATATCATTTATGCTGTTTAAAAGATATATGTTCTCCACAGGATTGGGGGGGGTGGGGCATATTAGATTTAAGGCTTTTTAATTATGCCCTGTTATCGAAATCTTTCTGGCGGGCTATCAACTTCCCGGGATTATGGTATGATATAAATAAGGCTAAATATATTTCGGGAAATGCCTTGCTTATGATCAGCTGCAACACTTTCATTTTCCCGCGCCACATTTCTTGTATTTGGCGTAGCTTCAGACGGATTATTCCTATGATCGCTCCTCGGCTGCGGTGGCATTTTCGGGACGGCGGTTTCATTCCCATTGGCGCAGCGCCTATGCAATTGCCATGGGATGGGGGTCCATCTCATCATTTGATCCACGCTCTTGCTGTAAGGGGTATCCACTTTCTTTCTCAGATTATCCTTTGTTGGACGAATGCTGCTCCTATCTTTAAGACGGCAGATCAAATGGGTCTACAGGATGATATGGTGGTTGAATGGAATTGTTTTCGGGACTCTCTTCGTCGAGCGGGACTCTGCTATGCCACAGGTGGGGATCAATTGGTATGGGGGGGGCCTACGAGAAACGGATCCCTTATAGTGAAGGAGGTATATCAGTCATACTTTTCTCTGGCGGTTCCCATACAGCGTCCATGTGCTTTTAGAATCTTTTGGAAAAGAAATATTCCCATTAAGATAACGATATTCGGGTGGCTCACTTGGAAGGGACGCATTCTTACATGGGATAATTTAAAAAGGCGTGGTCACCAAGGTCCTGGAATGTGCGTCTTTTGTATTGCTGATGAGGAGTCTATTTCACATATATTTTTTACATGCCCTTTTGTATCACAGATATGGGACTTATTCAGACTTATCTTCCCGGATCCGGCATGGAGCCCTGTTGACTTCATTTCCTCGGCAACTGAATGGGACAAATCTTCAAGCACATTCAGATCGCTGCCTTTTTTTTTCATTTGGGAGATTTGGCTCGCCAGGAACAGATGGATTTTTAACCGTATTCCCTTCCAGATCCACAAGATATACTCTGCAATTAGATTTTGGATGGATTCTTCTCCTACAGTTCTATGTGATGCTTCCGATGTTTCGAGACGTATCAGACCCCATAACATTACGGTCCCCGCTATGTTCTTTGATGGTGCAGCTGCAAACGATACTACTGGTTGCGGGGCTTGGATCAAGATCTCTGAAATAGAACGTTATCACATTCACTGGAACGGTGGCCCGGGGTCCAATAATAAGGCGGAGGTCATGGCTTTGTGGGGAGGATTGTTCATTGCATATGATCTTCAATTACAAATTGCAGGCATATTTGGGGACTCGAAACTGGTGATTGGGTGGTTATCTGGCGAGGCTCATATGTTTTCCCCGATTCTTCATGGATGGTTGGACAGGACCAGAAAGTTATGGTATCAGTTGGGCAGGCCCCCTCTTCAGCATATATATCGTGAACTCAACACCAGGGCAGATCGTTTGTCAAAGAAAGGATTGCTGGAGGATTTTGGTATATTAAAAGTCGCTCATTTCATAAGAGGCTCCATGATTGATACACAGGACATCCCTCTTCCTTAATATTACTGTCATATGCATTTTTCATCATTGCATGGTGCTGGTTTTGTTTAGCCGTTTATGCAGGGTGTATCTACGATCTTCCCTATAAGGCGTGGCATCATCTCTTTTGTTTCTCGACAGGCGGATAGGGCGAGTTTGGAAATCTTTTGTATGGTGTGCTATCTGTTTTTGATATCTTCTACAGGCGAGCGTGAAACAACTTTTATTCAGGGCAGGGTCTCTGATCTTCTATAGTTAGCACATCCTCCTATGATCATATACACATCTGGTATCAATCGCACATTTGCACATCTGGACATTATCTCATGACAAGCGAGCGGGGATATAAAGAAAGCGTGCGAATTCAACAGGCGAGCGTGTATATCAGGCGAGCGTGATTATGATCATATCTATCCATGCTTCTCTCATCTTTTGGCTCAGATCAGCATATACACTTTCATCATCAATGCTGTACGAGATTATCTTGCTAATCTTTTCCCAGTACCACTATGAATGATGTTTTTTTTTGTTTTATCGGTTCAACAACAGGATCCTGGAATTGTGATGATTCTATGTTCATTATTTCCTGACTTCCATTTCCTGTTGGCATATGTTTTTCGGGTCGGATCATGACCTGACAATGTGGAAGCCCATTTGATTGTTTTTGCTCACTCATGAGTAATATTCTGCTGGGCAACTATGGTGGCCTTCTCAATGTGTTATTTTGCACACAGTTGAGATGATCTTGAACATGTACTGTATATATTCTTAATATATTCAGCGTTTTTTTCTTTCTGAAAAAAAAAAAAAAATATAGAGAAAAGAATTCTTAGGGAGACAAATTATCTAAATTGGGTCTTAAGCGCAGATTTGGCAAAATTCATTATGAAGTATTTGAAGAGGAGGGCAGGGGAGCGAAGGAGTCGGTCATGTTTTCTTAAAAATATTCCCTTCTAGGTTGGTTCGGGGGAGTATAAAGGATCAACACAAAGCTACTCTTTCAAGGAGGCGTATATCATTTTGGATCAGGCCATAGGTTTTTTTGGTAAGCTTAAAGAGGTCTTTACCTCATTACATGTCACTGTTTAGACAGGGAGTGTTTGGGACAGATCGAAGGCATATAAATTTTTTTAATGTAAAGTTGAGAGAAGAGATTTTTTTGTCGATGATGGCCGAAGTAAGATTAAGGATCAATGATGTTATGTCTATTTTCTGGAAAATTATGGTAACTTTTCACTAGCCGAATAATTTCATAGACTCAAAGGTAAAGATTGAATTATGGTTTGGAGAAATACTATCAAACTGTTAGCTCCAACTCCTTTCGCTATCAATATGCACCATAGTTAGCTGGGTTTAACCTACATTGCATGACACATTCACTACCATTTATAGATGGTGGCATGTGAAACGGGAAGAAAATTACATTGTTTGATTTGATATTATGTATGAGATAAGCATGTATATTTACAACACGTTAATATAAGTTATGTTGCATTAAAATAGTTATCGAGGAAAAAAATATAGAGAAAGAGGCAAAATTATAATAACACCACAAGAAAATATACTAATTTCTTGGAAGCCATAAATATTTGCCTAACTATGATGAAAGTTATTGCAACGAGTTAATATAAAGTATGTCGTGTTAAGAAAGCTCTTGCAACGAGTTAACATACATTATGTTGCATTAAGATAGTTCTTGAGGAAAATTAGTTAGAGAAAAGAGCCAAAAATATAATAACGTCGTAAACAAAAATATTGGTTTCTAGAAGCCATAATAATCTACTTGACGGCGATGAAAGTTGTTGCAATGACTTAAATTGTTCAAAAATTATCTTTCCCTTTTCATAACTTCTACCAAATTATATGCTTGCAATGATATCGGCAACAAGCCTCCTTAAATGTTGGCTCACTTCAATTTATGAAGATCCACTGCACTTTTTAAGACTTTCATGTTTTTGTGTAACACAATCCATTGTATTTTTCACATGCCCCTGGAGTTTGAAAAGATCAATTGATAGAATTATTAGTGAGAACATTCAACATTTCATAGTTGTCTTGGTTAATGTTTGTTGAAAATGGAAACAAGAAATATTGAAAATGGCACTGAGGAGTTTTCTAGTTTAATTTTATTTTAATTAAATTAAAAGTGAATTGTAATTCTATATCACATGACAAATTGTACGAGTTAAATAAGTCAGGAAGAATTATTTAGTTCACTCAATTCGAGTTGAGGGTCAAACTAGAGGCATGTAAGGTGTCTTTTACATTATAGGAGCCCTAGTTGAATTTATTTTGAGTTGTAATTAGTTAACTCAGTGTATTTCAGTTAAAATCAGTTTATCTAGTTCTAACTGGTGGATGAGCTACTGAGAAGTCCAATGAATTAAAATTGATTTAATTCACATGCAGTGATCAATAATCACTGATAATTTACTATAAATATTTGTTGCATGTCAGTTCTAAGGAAGGTCGAGTTGAGATTGGAGTTAAAGGGAAGATAACTATCAATTGTATAATTAAAAATTTGAACAGGTCATGCATGAGGTCATCAAGGCGCCTTGTAAGTATTACACAATCAATTAGTGGGAATTTACTATTTAATAGGGGCTCAATTCCCTCAGAAATGCATAAGCAAGGCTGGTCAGTCAGGTGCAAGTTTTTGGTTAAGTATTGGACCAAAATTACGAGGATCAATGTGAGACAGCCATAGATAGTGCAAAGGTTTCTCAGGAAGGGAATTAGCATTGTATTGTTTCATATTCTTGACATAATGCAATATACAGATAGCGGAGTTTTTTAGATGAGGCTTTCCCCATATACACTTTGTGTTGTGTGATTGAAATTCTTTCTCTTTCTTGTTCATGTGATTGTGCGATCATAATTGGTTTCCGCAATTTTTAGAATTGATAAAGTATTTTGTTTTAGCATATTACAAGATCAGTTAAATCTATTTAGATATTTCTACATGGTATCAGAGCAAGAACCACTATAGAAGAGAAGAACCAAAGTTTGTTTTGAACAGGGGAATCGAATTTGCAGATTTATTCTTTAGGCCCAACAATAGACCAAGATGTATTTCTATGGATTGAGACTCGAATATGCCCCTGAGGGTAGTTCGAATTACATAGCATGGAAGGATATGATGGAGGCAGTGTTGGAGGAAAACAGACTGAAGGAATTCATAGATATTGATATTCCCAAGCCTGCAGCAGCAAATGCTCAAAATCTAGATGCATGGAAGAAGAATGTAGCAAAGGCGAGAAGGATTATGTTAGAAGGAGTTCAAGATCATATTGTCTCGAACCTCCATGGAAAGGAAACTTCATATGCTATGTGGAAGGCCTTAATTTTTTTTTCCAGAATAATAGTGACCACAGGAAGCTGGCACTGAAGGACAAGCTCAGAAAGATAAAGATGGAGGAGGTTGATACGATACCAAAATACTTGGTGAAATTCACTCAATGTCGAGATGAGCTTGGAAGTGTTGGTGTGATAGTAGCCCAGGATGATTTAGTGAGTCTAGCACTTCTAGGCCTTCCCAAGAGCTAGAAAAACTACCAGGATTCAGTGAATGGGAGGGAGAAGTTACCAGAGTGGGAGCGATTGTGGTCCGAATTGGGACAAGAAGAGATAAGGCGAAACACCATAGACGAGACCTCTTCCAAAGACAAAGAAGAATATTTTGCATTGGTCGGAAAAGGCAAGAAAGCCAAGGAAAATAATTCCTAATGTGGAGAGGTTAAAAGAGACTTGTCCAAGATCAAGTGTTTTCACTGTCACAAGAACAAGCACTATGCCACGAAATTTCCATAGAAGGTGTTAGGAATCTGTAATTTTAGCAGATTGGTAAGACTAAAATTGCAGAAGCAACAATTATTTCAACCAACTTTGGGATTCTAGGATCTAGCCCTCCTAAATCCAGAGATGGATCTCTCTATGAATGAGTTTAAAGATGTGATCTTTAATAGCTGAAATTATGATATTAGGCTAGTTATGAAGAGCTTGGGTTTTTTTTGTTTTGGTTGGGCAAGGACATGATGAAGGTGAAGGAAGTTTCAAAATGAAGGGTTGATTTGGCTGATAGGAAAGGTGAAGACAGTTTTAACCCATTGGGTTATGGATTTATAGGAGGATTTTAATTGGACAGCAAGGTTCAAGCAGGATCCATGGGGCAAGTCACTTATGTCAAAGGATCTCTTAAGGTGAATTTATGGAATGAAACAGATAAGAAATGAAGAAAAAACATATGAAGGTATAGTGAAACAACCTAAGATCAAATAAGTTCTTTTAAACTATATTGCTTCAACATGTACTTAAAGAAAAACATGAGAGTTTTATGAGATCAGGTTAATACCTTCAAACTAGCCTGCTTTGAAATTCTTTCAGTTAGAAAACATTAAAAGACAGTTGAACAGCTTAAGATCAGGTAAGTGCCTTTAAACTACCCTGCTGTCAGCATATTCAATAAGGAAAACATAAAAGTATTCTGAGATCAGGTTAATTCCTTTAAACTAGCCTGTCTTGAAGTATTTTTAATAAGAGAACATTTACAAAACAGTTGAAAAACTTAAGATCAGGTAAGTGCCTTTAAACTACCCTGCTTTCAGCATATTCAATAAGGAAAAACATGGATAACAGCGACAAAGAGCAATTTAGATCAGGTGAGTGCCTTTAAACCAGCCTACATTGATGTACTCTTCAAAGAGAACGTTCAAATGAAGAAAACATAGACCATAAAGTTTTCAGTGAGAGTAGGGTACTATAGAAATTAAATCCTAGCTCTATGTTTGCTGCTCTTTATCAGAGAAAATGAACAGAATGAAAACATTAAGAAAAATAAAAATTGACAGTGAGGAACACATCACCATTGACACAAATCAGGATCCCATAAATCAGTAGCTTGTATTTGATGTTCAAACCGGTTACAATCAGCAAGCCCAGTGGGTCTCTACAACTTCAAACTTCTCATATCAGCTTTATGTATCTTTAAGTTGCAAACAGGGCATCAGTAGCTTCAGAATAACTATTACGTGCATTCAAATTTCCAGAGACCAACAACTGCTCATCTTCTACAGAAGTATTTATAGAAGAATGAAGAGGTGGGAGGATTTCCCAGGGGTCAATTATTATTAATTATGTAATCAATGCAATCCTTGGCCTTTGGGAACCAGGCAAGACATACGGTGGGAATGTAATCGTTTATAACTCTGCTTCATAACTCTGCTTCATAACTCTGTTTGTGTCTTTCGAGGCCTGATGATTGAAAAGATCCGCTTTTGGACTGTTCTTTAACCTTTAAAATAGCTTTACCGACAATTTGGAGATAGGGCCCTTGATTAGTATTATTTGTTCGACAACCTTTGATTTTATGTGAGGTTGTAGGTGCCTGATCAATAAATTCATTTTCTGATTGAATATTTTGAGGCACAGGTGGCGTCGTGATACCTAAAGGGATAAGTTTGCCTCATTTTGTGGTGGTGGAGGCATTCCTATTGACAAGACCATTCAGATTTTCTTTAACCTGTGTTTTGAATCTGGAATTAGGCTATTGATAATCGTTCTTAGCCATAATCCCCGAAAATCTGTCCACTAGTCCTCTGTTCTAGTTCATCCTGGTCTTCGACACTGATACTCTTTGAATGTGCCTCAATTCATGGCTTTCTTGCTGGTGCGCAAGGTTTATGAGGCATCCATGTATGAGGAAACACTGATGAAATGTGCATTCCCACCCTGTGGATGATTTCCCTTGACGAATCGAAAACGGGAGGGTCGTCACCCTCTGTCTCTGAATCTTGTTTGAAAATCGCGAGAAAATGATTTAAAACCCTGCAAAATAAAAAAATCATTATAAAACCCTGCTTTTATAGGTCAACTACTTCAAAGGACGAGTGGAGGGAGCGTGGCCATTGGATGGCATCATTCAACGGTCGGGATCAATCGGGAGAGATCATGGAGTGGGCGAAAGAAGATTGAATTTGAGCCGTCGATCGTGCAGATATCGACGGTCAGGAGTGGAGGTTGAAAGTCAAACGGAGGAATCAGGCAATGAATTGTGGGCCGTCGATCTGCAGATCAGATCGACGGTGGAGATGTCGTTGCCGCATGTACGATAGCCCGGTTATTGCATGCGCATCTTCGTTAACTCTCGGGTAGCTTCGGCAAGCGATCACCGTTGGATGAGTGGGCCCAGATCGGACGGCGCACAGCGGTATCGCTGGGTGTCCTGGTCCAGATGATAATGCGCGATGGACGGTGGTTTCCGGAACAGTGTCTAGGACGCGTGTCACGCGATGTATGGCATCGCTGGCCATCGGGCGAAAATCTCCCTCCGCTCGAAGGTGGTGCGATGAAAACCATATGGTTTTGGGAAAATGACGCACGGCTGGCGGGGTCCACTGGGTTTGATAGATTCCGCATCGTCGGATTTGTAGGTGATTTCAACGGTGGAGATTGCTCGCACTTCGGACCGGCGGAAAAACCTTGGAAAACCATAAAAACCCAAAGTTTCGAATAATATAAGGTTTTTAATATTTTTCGGGCGGGATATGTATTATGTGGCCAGGCACCTGATTGCGAGGCCGAAGGTTATATGAAGGATAATGTGACTGGGGGTTAAAGAGGAGGGGGCTAATCGCATGTCGGGAGATTGGGTATGGACTTTTCAATCAACCCATTTGATTTATGCGATGCGATAAATGCCCCCAGAGTTGGCGCTTGGTCCCAGGGTGTAGGCATATGATCGGAAGTGGTTAAGAACTTAACCCAAGGGGGCTTAAGCTTTTATTAATAAAAAGATGATTTTCAATGGTTTTCAAAGGGTAATTGAGGGTTTCGATAGAGTTTTAAACTCTACAAAGGCAATTTTATGAAGGGGAGATGAGGGAAATGGAAAACAGAGGGAAATGATGGAAAAAGATGAAGGTTAGTCTCTGAGTGCAGGAAAGGGAAAAAAGGGGATTTTGCAGCAGTCTTTCTCATGGAATTCAGCAAAATTTTTTGAGCTTGAAATGGGAACATCAATGAAGATTGAAAAAAAGATATGATGTCTTCTAGAGGCTTCAAGAGATACACTTTCCTATAATGAAACTGTTCCTTGAAGGCTGAACAATGTTTTGGCCACCTTTTGATGGAACAAATTTTATAAGTGGCCAATAGTGGCTCCACTTGGGGATGGTGCCTTCTTGAAGGCATCAAGAACTTCAGACTTGCATTCTCTGGGAGGCTGACCTGTGCCATATTCATTATATTCTCTGGGTGGCTGACCTGCGCCTGATCCATTGGGTCGTCCTTCCTTTGTTGGCATGATCTTACTCTGGTCCGAAAACATGTTAGCAGCCATAGAAACAACGGATCTTCATCAACCAGCTTTCTACCTACCCAATCCTACTGATCTAACATTTTTTCTTCATCAAAGTGCACTTGGATTGGCAAACTATTTTACAACATTTTATTCTTTTGAAAGCAGTAAATCTAATCTAATTCTACTCCTTATTTCTCCCTGAACTCAGATTTAACAGCTGATTTCATATGATTCTCTACCTAATCTACCATCTGTTGGGATTAAACTGTCCAACAGATTTTCATTCTCTAATTTCTAAAACATCAATTTAAAAATAGTCAAGTCAAGATTAAGTCGTTTGACTTGCTGTGATCTATGGCATAAAAACAAGCTACACATAGATATTTATTTTGCAGAAAATTTTAAAACAAAAAATGATGAAGGCTTAAGATCTAAAAGTTCATGCACTTCCTTCACCCTTTTTACAACTCTGTTTTGACTCTTATGTGAGGTGTTCCTCCTTTTTTCTCTGGTTCAGATCTTGAGTTAATTAGAACCAGATTTTGATCTTTTTTGACTCAAGAAAATAAAACATTTTTGAGTCATCTCTCTTTGAAACCTTAGGTTCAGATTTGAGCATGTTTGAACCTTTAATTTCTATCCTAATATAACTACTGACAAGCCAACATTAAATAGTTTGGCAAATAAAATTCCCTGTCCTATCAGTAGTAAATTTAAAACTAATTAGTCAAGTTTAAACAGTTTGACTAACTAGAAGTGTGTTTTGTAGGAGTGGCATTTAAGTTTGCACACTTTTAGAATTTATTTCTCTTTTTGATATGGGGTTGTACCTTTCTTGTTTTCACGATCTGCCCTCTTTTCTTTTCTTTTTATTGTTTTTGTACTTTTTCTTTTATGAGACTGAAAAAATCAAATGGTATTTACAATGGAAATGAAAGCTTTAAAATGGAACTCAACAGTAGTAATGCTTAAGGACCCTACCATTAACAGGACCCCCAAACAGATCTGTGCCATCTAACTCTTGTAGAAAAAAGGCATTTGGACCGATGGAGGACTGAATGATGTAAGGACCTTGCCACAAACTATCAAATTTCCCATGTTTACCCTTATCCTCTCTTTTGGAATCCCATTTGAGTACCTTATCTCCAATGTTGAAAACACAAGCCTTTGTTCTTTTGTCAAACAACTTCTTTATGTTTTCTTGCACCTTCTGAGCTCTATTGTAAACCTCTTCCCTTGTCTGCTGGAGATGTATTGTTTGATTGATCCTCCTAATCATGTTGTCCTCTTCTGACTGTATTTCTTGGATTAATTTTATTACTGGTACACCTAGGCTGGTGGGAAACACTGCATCTGCTCCATAAACAAGCTGGTAAGGGGACACTCCAATGGAATTTTTTGTGGTCAATCTGTCTGCCCACAGAGCATGCACCAACTTGTTATGCCATGATTTTTTATTATCTTCAAGCAGCTTCTTAATGATGGTTACTAAACTTTTATTTGATGATTCTGCTAGCCCATTACCTTGAGGGTAGTAAGCAGTAGAATGACCAAGTGTAATTTGATACCTGTGACAAAAATCAATCATCTTTTTGGAACAAAAAGCAGCAGCATTATCAGTAATAATCTTCCTAGGGCATCCGAATCTAGACAAGATATGGTCTTCAAGGAATTTTATAATGACAAAATCTGTGGCATTCCTAGAAGGGATGGCTTCAATCCATTTTGTGAAGTAGTAAGTGGCTGTGAGAATCCATTTGTGTTGGGCAGACGAAACATGATGTATTTCCCCTATGAAATCTAGGCCCCACTGTTGAAAAGAAGCTTCAACAGTGATAGGCTGTAATGGTAAAGGGAGAAGTTTTCTTTTGCCTTCAAAAATTTGGCATTTGTCACAGGCAACTATCATTTTATGGACATCCTGGAAGAGGGTGGGCCAGTAATAGCTAGCTCTAAGGATTTTATTGGTTGTGGTTTTCCAGTAAAGATGGCCTCCACACTCTCCTTCATGGAATTCATGCTTGATCCTTTCTGCATCAACTTCAGGCAAAAATTTAAGCAATAAACCATCAGTATTTTTCCAAAATAAACATTCATTTAAAACGCAATAGTTCCTAGCTTTCAACTTTAAAAACCTTGCCTTTGTTTTTGATAAATCAGGAGGAGCATTAAGATTTGCAAGCACATACAAGATATCAGTGTACCAAGGTGAGTTTTGAAACTGCTCTTCGACCGTGGGAGCAGGTAATTCTTCCTTTTCATCGAAGGAATCTACCATGTTAATGTCAAGGGCTTGTAGATTAGATTCAGCCATTAATTGAGCTAAGCCTTGACCTTTAATAAGTTTGTTTGGTCTGATTTCGAAGTCATACTCTAATATAGCAGCAATCCATTTACCCCTCTTTCCATCTGGGTCTTGGGACAAGATGTGTTTTACCACTATATTAGGTACCTAGGCAATGATGTGGGAATGTAGAATATACACCCTGAAGTTCTTCAAGGCCTTTACCAAAGCATAGGCCTGTTTTTCCATTATGTTATATTTCAAGGGTGCATCGCTTAAAGCCTTGCTGAAAAAAGCAATGGGTTGTTCCTGTCCCTCTGGGTTTTTCTACAACAGGATTGCAGCCACAGTGTGTTCTGAGGAAAAGGAGAAAATAAGGAACTCTTTTGAAAAGTTTGGGCTAATTAGGACTGGTGCCCGGGTGAGTGCATGTTTTACCAATTCGAAGGATTTCTTGGTTTCTACAGTCCACTTCACTCCTAGTTCTTTCTTGAGCATATTAGTCATGTTTCTAAGGAGCTCTGCTAAGTTGGAAATAAACCTCCTCAAGAAGTTAATCTTTCCAATAAAGGACTGCAATTCTTTTATGTTCCTTGGTTGGCTAATCTGTAGTATTCCCTCAACTCTATTTGGATCTATTTTAATCCCTTCTTTTGATATGATATGGCTAAGGAGTTTACCTTCCTGAAGGCCAAACACTGTCTTTTTGGGATTTAAAGATAACCCAAACCTTCTGCATTTTTCAAGGACCTTTGTTAAATGTTTTAGG
The DNA here is from genome assembly GCA_034641835.2 of Pinus albicaulis. Classification (NCBI taxonomy): domain Eukaryota; kingdom Viridiplantae; phylum Streptophyta; class Pinopsida; order Pinales; family Pinaceae; genus Pinus; species Pinus albicaulis. The sequence continues at coordinate 1,363,008,032 of CM076572.1, forward strand.
TGCTCTTCATCAGATTTCGAATAAACTGTTATGTCATCAAGGTAAATTACAATGAAGTGCCCTATCTCCTCTGAAAATGCAATGTCCATGGCCCTTTGGAAAGTGGCCCCAGTATTCATTAATCTAAAAGGCATTTTCACATACATGAAAGTGCCCCACGGAATGGTGAAAGTTGTCTTGAGTTAGTCTTCTGGGAGTACTAAAACCTGGTTATACCCTGAAAAACCATCTAACAGAGAAATCCTTTTTGAACCAACTACCCTTTGTAGGATGTGTTCCATTTTGGGTAAAGGGTAATTGTCCTTTAGGGAGGCTCTGTTAAGGTTTCTGAAGTCAATGCACAATCTGATTTCTCTTGTCTTTTTCCTTACGGCTACAAGGTTATAAACCCAATCTGAAAACCTCACAGGTACAATGATTCTTGCCTCATACATTTTCTTGATTTCCTTTTCTACTAGAGGCAGTTGTATTGGATTAATTCGATGCAGTTTTTGCTTAAAGGGTTTCTAGTTTTCTTTCAAAGGGATCTTGTGCTGGATGATTTCTGTATCGTAGGCTTTCAGGTCTTTATAGCTCCAGGCAAACACATCAACAAACTCTTTAAATAGGTCAATGTATTTCTTTTTCATGCCTGGTGGCAAGGACTTAGCCAATTTAATCATTTTTGGCTAATCCTCGGTGCCTATGTTGCATTCCTCGACCTTGGACTCTGTGTATTCTACGGTGGGCTTCTTTGCTACATCGTTAAAATCAAAGAGGTCTTCTAACAGTGCTAGTCCCCTAGGTATGTTCTTGTCCTTCGACGACAATACCTCAATGTCTTCATTTTTTGTGTCTTTGTATTCTTCAATATGGGTGTCAAGTTTTTTATTTAACATGTTGATTTCTACAGGACCAAATGGTTTTTCTTTTTCAGGGGACTTTTTGTTTAGGCGATTTTCATCGGATTTAGAATCCGAATCAGATGACTCAAATTCGTTCTTGCCCAGCAGAAAATCCTCTATCTATTTGTCACCCTCAAAGACCTAACAATATTTTTCATTATCTGGCACCGCTAGTATAAACTTAATTTGAGTTGTATAGTCTTTGGTTCCAAATGGCGTTAAGCATGTTCTAGCAGCAAAAGCTAAATTGTGTGCGGCAATATTTATTTTTCTTGGAACAAAAATCAATTTGGACTCCTCAAAAGTTTTTAAAAGGTCCATGACATCGTTTCGATAAGCTCTAAGTCTGGGATGATTTGCGTTATACTCCCCGTTGACTTGCCTAATGACTAACTCTGAATCCCCGTGAACTACAATTCTTTTGGCTCCTATCGTTTTCAACAAATGTAAGCCTAAAAGCAGGGACTCATATTCTGCTATGTTATTGGAACACTGAAAGTTTAATTTGCAGGAAATGCTTTCTATGTGGTTGTTTTCAGTGTTGATACTCCAGACACCTGCACCAGCATTGCTCTTAGTGCATGACCATCAAAATACATACTCCATAGAGGAATATTTTCGGTTTCGTCTTCGTTAACCAACGTGCTCAAGGGATGTTGTGAAATCTCGGCACTTAGTTTTATTTGTTTCACCTCCTCAGGTTTGTCATGGAGCTGAACGTGAGGGGCAGTCTGTCGTTTTCCATCCTAGCTATGTTCACTCTGGTCCATTGTTTTAACATGCTGTTCCAAAGTTTCTCTCTCGTTTTACTCCATATCTAGAACTGCATTTATTTCTAGGTTAGGGGTCTCTAACTGTTTATCTGAGTCACTGTGTTCTGGCTCTGACTGTTTTGTGGATTCATTATTGTAAAAGATAAACGAATCCGGGTCAGTATGGATAGAATAAATGGGATAATTTTCAGGCTTTTCTGGGCTACTGACCATGAACTTCATGTGTGACTCTCTGTACAGTCTTCTGAAGTGGCTAAAAATAGGGACAGTGGCATATGTCCCATCCATCTGTATGGTACCTTGGAGCTTGGCACCCCATGATCTTGACAACAACATGCCATATTTAGGAGGCACATCAGCCACCACAACATCCATCACCATGCACTTGGCTGGGATTTGGGTCAAAGTCACACAAAGGTCTTTGATCAGGCCAAGGCACTTTACTCTGTTAGAATCAAAAGAATATAAATCCTTGTAAGGTCTGGTTATTTCTAATCCTAGCCTTTCCATTATCACCTTTGGCATAAGGTTGTGCGAGGCTCCAGAGTCATGCATAGAATTATGCAGGATCTTGTCATGAACATTAAAACTCACATAAAAGGGAGGTACAGGTCCCTCTTGATATATACCTTCAATCTTAGGACCAAAAATGAGCTCTGGCTAGTCATCATTAAGATTGACTGAGTCATTATTATCCTCAATATTTAAAGCCTTCAAAATTTGGGTCCTATATACATTCTGGGCAGCTAACTCAGTCAGGGGAACAGAGATTCTGATCTTTGAAATTTATTGCTCTAGGTTGAAAAGGATCTGGTTCTTTGATGAACTTGTCTTAGCCTTACTAGCTGCCAGTCTATCAACAACATCAGTTTGCTGATTTTTTCTACTCGTTTTTGAAAAAATGGTCTTAACAGGAGTGCTAGCTAAATTGGTAGTACTACTAATGTCCGCACTCTGTTTTTCTTTGTTTTGAGTGCCTTTCTCTCTATCTCTACCAGAATTCACAGCTACTGTTTTATCCTTTTGTTTGAAAATTTTAGGCTTAGTTGTAGTGCTGTTTTGTGAAGATTTTTCAGAGGTTTTGGTGTTGGGAGTTTGTTGACTGGTTTTGCTTCTAAGGTCATATTCTTTTTGAGGTTCTATGATGACATTTTCCATGTCCTGACAATAACTTGCATTATCATCTTTGTTGTCATCATAAGGGGTATGAAAACCTTGTTCCCTATCAAAATGAATCTCAAAGTCATCATTATCTACTCCCAACATGTTGATATCATCTTCCTCTGTTATCTCCTTTGTTTCCTCAACCTCACTTATATAGTTTTGATGAAAGGGAGGAGTGATCTGTTGATCATCTTCCCTAGGTTTGTTTGGAGGTTGGTTCCTTCTAAAATTCCGATTCTGGTTCTGGTTCTTGTTTTGAGGAGCAGTTTGGTTTTGACTTGCTTGTGCTCTCTCAAGGATGCTCATTTTCTTCATCATCGCCTCCATCATTCTTTCCATCTTTGAGTTGGAAGTAGAAGGGGCATTTTCCTCTCCAAAGGACACTCTCTTTTCAGTTTTCATTCTTGCTCTCTTCTCCATTAGCTTGAATTCCACCGAAAGAGCACCCTTTTGCATATCTTCAAGAGTTGCAAAATCTCTCTCCCTCAGCTGATAAGCCATCTGAGGATCAAACCATTCAAGGAACTTGTTTAAAGTTGAGCCTTTTGGAGGTTTTAGTTCTGGGGAAAGTGCATTATACACACTATTGAATCTAGTGCAATAAGCTTGCACACTTTCCCTAGTGTCTCTATGGAGATTCTTATAGTCAGAAAGGACTTGGAGAGGGTTTTTCTTTACTTCCCATTTGTTTAAGAATGTTTGATGGAAGGCTTGTAAATCACGGATACTATGGGGGGTTAAACCTTTGAACCATTTCCTCACTTCTCCCCCTAAGCTCTGAGCAAATAACCTAAGTTTGACCGAATCATCATCAATTTCATTTTTGTCAAAGTAGTCACTCATCTTCTCTACATGTTGTGATGCAGTTTTTTCATTGTTAGCATCATATAATGGAATTTTGGACTGATAGTCCTGTGGAAGATTGACTAGTGGTAAAGGAAGGACTAGGGGAGCATACCAGGCGGCCATGGCAGGAGGTGGAGGTGGATTTACAGGCGGGTTGACAAAAGGGAAGGTGGGCTGAAATGGAGTGGTTTGAACAGTGGATGAAGGATGAGTAGATGTGGATGGAACAACAGTAGATTGTTGAGCTGATATTGGGTGAGAGACACCTAAAGTCAACAGGACGTGTCGATCAGGTGGTGTTGTTTCCCTACTACCAAGAGGTTCACTTGCTTAAGGAGATGATAGTGAAGACTCAGAATCTAACTGGACTAGTTCACCAAGAGACCTAGTTCTAAATGGATTTACTAAGTCAGCTTGTGATTGTTGTAGAGCTGAAAGATTTTCAGGGATTGAATTAGCTCTCAAGGGTGATCTGAAAACAATTGATAATTTAATCCTAGGAGACTTCCAAAGGATACTTTCTGGGTTACCAACTATCTCAGGTGGGTCCGGGTTAGGATAGGCTCTGGTGTGAATCTTTCTGGGAGCCACTATGTTGTGTTATCAGACCCTAAATAAACAAGAAAAGTTTAACCAGGTATGACAATCTTTAAGAGGTTAACTAGTCTTTTTGGAAAAATTTCAGTCCTGCAGTCTTGCGACTAAGTTTGAAAGGTGTTACAATGATAAGGGTTCTTCCCAGTGGAGTCTTAAGGTCTGTTCAGGATTTTGGAGTCGCCAAGTGGAAGTTTGTAGCTCTTTTCAGAGGTAAAAGGTCTTATGGTCCACCACCATGTTTATTGAATACCAATCTGAAATATTTTTAAGGTTTTTCTAAGTTATTTTGAGTTGTATGCTTTTTAAGAATATCCTAACTTTGTTTCAAAACTTAGCTACGATTATGAGACAAAGACAACTTACTCTTATGGCTAAGCCAACTGATTTTTCAAGGTTGGATAAAGTCTTAGGAGAATCCTAGGGTTTACCTAGTTTGTCACTGATTCAAATAATTTTATCATGATTACCATGATTTGGTAGTGCTTGAAAAGGATGCTTTTACTCTCAAGGTTTTATGAAGTTTTCTAGGGAACTCAAACCAGAGATTGACTGGGAGGGAATTCACCAGATATGTCACCCCAGTAAGAGGATGAGATCCGGAGGCTACCTGGCCCTTTCCAGACTCTGTCTAAGAGTATGGGAGAACAAAACAAAGGTATAGGGTTTGGAGTCCCCAGTGGAGTCGCCAGAAATGTTAGGAATCTGTAATTTTAGCAGATTGGTAAGACTAAAACTGCAGAAGCAACAATTATTTCAACCAAATTTGGGATTCTAGGATCTAGCCCTCCTGAATCCAGAGAGGGATCTCTCTATGAATGAGTTTAAAGATGTGATCTTTAATAGCTGAAATTATGATATTAGGCTAGTTATGAAGAGCTTGGGTTTTGTTTGTTTTGGTTGGGCAAGGACATGATGAAGGTGAAGGCAGTTTCAAAATGAAGGGTTGATTTGGCTGATAGGAAAGGCGAAGAAAGTTTTAACCCATTGGGCTATGGAGTTATAGGAGGATTTTAATTGGACAACAAGGTTTGAGCATGATCCATGGGGCAAGTCACTTATGTCAAAGGATCTCTTAAGGTGAATTTATGGAATGAAACAGATAATAAATGAAGAACAAACATATGAAGGTATAGTGAAACAGCCTAAGATCAAATAAGTTCTTTTAAACTATATTGCTTCGGCATGTACTTAAAGAAAAACATGAGAGTTTTCTGAGATCAGGTTAATACCTTCAAACTAGCCTGCTTTGAAATTCTTTCAGTTAGAAAACATTAAAAGATAGTTGAACAACTTAAGATCAGGTAAGTGCCTTTATACTACCCTGCTGTCAGCATATTCAATAAGGAAAACATAAAATTATTCTGAGATCAGGTTAATTCCTTTAAACCAGCCTGCGTTGAAGTACTTTTAATAAGAGAACATTTACAAAACAGTTGAAAAACTTAAGATCAGGTAAGTGCCTTTAAACTTCCCTGCTTTCAGCATATTCAATAAGGAAAAACATGGATAACAACGACAAAGAGAAATTTAGATCAGGCGAGTGCCTTTAAACCAGCCTGCATTGATGTACTCTTCAAAGAGAACGTTCAAATGAAGAAAACATAGACAATAAAGTTTTCAGTGAGAGTAGGGTACTATAGAAAGTAAATCCTAGCTCTATGTTTGCTGCTCTTTATCAGAGAAAATGAACACAATGAAAACATTAAGCAAAATAACAATTGACAATGAGGAACACATCACCATTGACACAAATCAGGATCCCATAAATCAGTAGCTTGTATTTGATGTTCAAACCAGTTACAATCAGCAAGCCCGGTGGGTCTCTACAACTTCAAACTTCTCATATCAGCTTTATGTATCTTTAAGTTGCAAACAAGGCATCAGTAGCTTCAAAATAACTATTACATGCATTCAAATGTCCAGAGACCAAGAACTACTCATCTTCTACAGAAGTATTTATAGAAGAATGAAGCGGTGGGAGGATTTCCCAGGGGCCAAGTATTATTAATTATGTAATCAATGCAATCTCTGGCCTTTGGGAACCAGGCAAGACATAAGGTGGGAATGTAATCGTTTATAACTCTGCTTCATAACTCTATTTGTGTCTTTCGAGGCCTGATGATTGAAAAGATCTGCTTTTGGACTGTTATTTAACCTTTAAAATAACTTTACCGACAATTTGGAGATAGGGCCCTTGATTAGTATTATTTGTTTGGCAGCCTTTGATTTTCTGTGAGGATGTAGGTGCCTGATCAATAAATTCATTTTCTGATTGAATATTTTGAGGCACAGGTGGCGTCGTGATACCTAAAGGGATCAATTTTCCTCATTTTGTGGTAGTGGAGGCGTTCCTATTGACAAGACCCTTCAGATTTTCTTTAACCTGTGTTTTGAATCTGGGATTAGGCTGTTGATAATCGTTCTTAGCCATAATCCCCGCAAATCTGTCCACTAATCCTCTGTTTTGGTTCATCCTGGTCTTTGGCACTGATACTCTTTGACTGTGCCTCAATTCATGGCTTTCTTGCTGGTGCGCAGGGCTGCACAGGGTTTATGATGCATCCATGTCTGAGGAAACACTGATGAAATGTGCATTCCCACCCTGTGGATGATTTCCTTTGACGAATCGAAAACGGGAGGGTCGTCACCCTCCGTCTCTGAATCTTCTTTGAAAATCGCGAGAAAATGATTTAAAACCCTGCAAAATACAAAAATCATTATAAAACCCTACTTTTATAGGTCAAATGCTTCAAAGGACGAGTGGAGGGAGTGTGGCCGTTGGATGGCATCATTCAACGGTCGGGATCAATCGGGAGAGATCATGGAGTGGGCGAAAGAAGATTGAATTTGAGCCGTCGATGGCGCAGAGATCAACGGTCAGGAGCAGAGGTTGAAAGTCAAATGGAGGAATCGGGCGATGAATTGTGGGCCGTCGATCTGCAGATCAGATCGACGATGGAGATGCCGTTGCCGCATGTACGATAGCCCGATTATTGCATGCGCATCTTCATTAACTCTCGGGCAGCTTCGGCAAGCGATCACCGTTGGATGAGTGGGCCCAGATCAGATGGTGCACAGCGGTATCGCTGGGCGTCCTGGTCGGGATGATAATGCGCGATGGACGGTGGTTTCCGGAACAGTGTCCAGGACGCGTGTCACGCGATGTATGGCATCGCTGGCCATCGGGCGAAAACTGCCCTCCACTTGAAGGCGGTGCGATGAAAACCATATGGTTTTGGGAAAACGGTGCACGGCTGGCGAGGTCCACCGGGTTTGATAGATTCCGCACTGTCGGATCTGTAGGTTAATTTCAACGGTGGAGATTGCTCGCACTTCGGACCGGCGGAAAAACCTTGGAAAACCATAAAAACCCAAAGTTTCGAATAGTATAAGGTTTTTAATATTTTTCGGGAGGGATATGTATTATGTGGCCAGGCACCTGATTGCGGGACCAGAGGTTATATGAAGGATAATGTGACTGGGGTTTAAAGAGGAGGGGGCTAATTGCATGTCGGGAGATTGGGTATAGACTTTTCAATCAACCCATTTGATTTATGCGATGCGATAAACGCCCCCAGAGTTGGCGCTTGGTCCCAGGGTGTAGGCATATGATCGGAAGTGGTTAAAAACTTAGCCCAAGGGGGCTTAAGCTTTTATTAATAAAAAGATGATTTTCAATGGTTTTCAAAGGGTAATTGAGGGTTTCGATAGAGTTTTAAACTCTACAAAGGCAATTTTATGAAGGGGAGATGACGGAAATGGAAAACAGAGGGAAATGATGGAAAAAGATGAAGGTTAGTCTCTGAGTGCAGGAAAGGGAAAAAAGGGGATTTTGCAGCAGTCTTTCTCATGGAATTCAGCAGAATTTTCTGAGCTTGAAATGGGAACATCAATGAAGATTGAAACAAAGATATGATGTCTTCTAGAGGCTTCAAGAGATACACTTTCCTATAATGAAACTGTTCCTTGAAAGCTGAACAATGTTTTGGCCAGCTTTTGATGGAACAAATTTTATAGGTGGCCAACAGAAGGAAAGCAATAAGGAGCCTGCAGTAGCAGTAGCAGGTGAAGCTCTAGCTTCACATTTCGAGCTTGATTTTACTCTCATTGCATGCATGGCCAACACTATAATGGGATCCATGTGGTATCTCGATAGCGGTGCCTCATTCCATATGACCGGGAATAAAGATCTCTTTAGTGACTTGGAGGAGAAAGACCTCAAGCAGAACATAAAGTTTGGAGATGACGGGAGGTATAGCGCGACCAACATAGGTACAATTACCTTTTAGAGAGAGTCTGGCTCCCCTCTCAAACATACAGATGTTTTTTTGTTTTGTTTCAGAACTAAAGAATAATATTGTTTCATAGCGGTATTGGAAGACCGTGGCTATGATGTATATTTAGAAAAGGAAAGGTTTTCCTTTGACACATCACCATGAGACAGGTGAAACAGATCGATGTGCGAGTCAAGAACATGTATGCTCTCGAGGTCGAGGTTGTCCAAAAAATTCGAAAATTATTTTTTAATTTACTAGAAAATAGAAATATTAAGCATTTTCCTGAAACTTCTATAGTCCCTGGCGAGGCATGTACTAATAAAAATAATATAATGATGAATTCAATATGTTATATTTTTTCATTAATAGAAAGTAAAAAATTTCATAATATGCATATCATATTAAATAAATTTAAATAATAATGATTCATATTAGTAATCACAGTATTTCAAAATCTATAATTAATGATTGGAATCATATCAATGAAAATGAAAATAATAGTAAATGTTCTACTTATAATAAACATCAAAACACTTATTTCATAATACTTTATTTTATTATTATCATTAGAATTAATAAGTGTTTGACAACAAACACTTCACTCATCTTCATGGATAGAAAGCTTAGATTAATGTTACTAACAGTGCTAGACCAAAAATATATATAGATAAGAGATATGACCATTAAAGAGTTTGAAGAGGAGTGAATATTTATAATATATATTTTTAATAAAATTAATTAAAATTATTTGAGAAAAATACGCAAAATGGAATGAATGTTAAATTAAATAATAGAATATTAGATTAACATCAAAATAATATTAATATAAATGAGTAAAAGGTTAATTATATATAATAATAAAAAAATAAAATAGTTTATGGTCAAGTTGATAGTAAAAAGACGAGGATAATAATTTATATTAAAATATTGAAAAATAATTAAAATATTATTAAATTAAATTAAAAAAAGTTAAAATAGAGTCGATTAAGAAAAGGAAAAACTAATAAAAGTAGATTTTGTTCAAATTGGAATAAACATCTAATAAAAGTAGATTTTGTTCAAATTGGAATAACCATTAAGAAAGGGAAAAGCTAATAAACACGATAATGTTTTTTGAAATTTATGTTGTTATGTACTCGATATCTTTTATAATGTGATAATCTGTATTTGTTTTTTAATATGTAACTCCTCTTGTTTTAATTAAGAAAAAAAATGTATTTTTTATATTGTGAAAAAAAAAATAACCAACTTTTTTTTCCTTTCCGATTAAAAAAAAATACTTTACCACTCCCCAAGAGAACCCACGCCACCATTCTTAAATTCCATAAATTGTAATGTTGAATTAATTACAATTTCTCATTAAATATATTCTATATGGACCGAGCATATTACCAAATTATATTGCACAATGTTTAATGGTGATCTGATCAGTAACTACTTAAAAATTGGCTTGATTTCTTTTTTGGAATATTAGTTTTTTTAAATAAATTTTAGTTTTAAAATTTTTTAATAATTTGTGATCGTAATATTTGAAAGATAATATGTTTTAAAATTGTTTTTGTTTAGTTAAGAGTTTGTTTTTTTGGGACTTAAGAAGATTAGTTAATGGCCTTGAGTTATTCGAGGCTGCTTGATTTCAGTGATAATTTTCCTCACTACTAATTTGACAACTAAATTAAGATAGATTTTCCTACCCTAAAAAAAATTTAAAAAATTAAATACAATAAAAATTTGAATACTATAATTAGTCCCAATTTTGGAATAAAATTTACATAAAAAGAAGTTAAATTTGCCACCTCTTAATCTGGTGTCGCTTTAAAAAATATGAGTTGTTTTTAGTGTGATTTTTTGGAGTTTCAGTGCCGAAATCCGGTGAAACAATTTGAGCTAAAATCTTGGTTTTTGTTATTTAAACTAGTTTTTTAACTCTATATATGCATTCAACACCCTCAAAAACTCTTAGAGCACTTCGATTGTGCAAGATTAACAATCAAATTTCTCTTTTTAATAAATTCTTACCCAATTTTAAAGAAATTACAAAAAAAAAACACCATAAAAACTTTCAAAAAATCGCACTAAAAACTACTCATAAAATAGATTTCAGCCCTGCAGCCTACCTACATTTAGGTGGGGTGGGGTGCGGTAGCGTGGGGTGGCGTGGAATTGCCTCCTTTTGACGGCGGCCTTTTCTGAGTAGAATTTCTCGAACTATATTTATTCGAGAGACACTTAAATTTATGTTGGTGGGTGAACCTAGGTACCTTGGGGGCGGGCCTTATTTCAGCTGCCATAGGCCCATTAATGCGGCCAGGCAGCTGATGCCCGCCGCACGATGATCTACACATTTAATCCGACGGCGGGCATCAGCTGCCTGGCCGCATTAATGGGCCTATGGCAGCTGAAATAAGGCTCACCTACCTTGGGCCGATAACCACCTCAACCCACCCACATGGACGTGGAACTTCTATCTTTCTTGTCTCGAAATCCACCACTATAAAAATACAATTATTAAGTTAAAAAAGGGACCAAAATCCTTATTAAGAGTATAAGGAAAAGAGATGAGATTATGAGCATAGGGGGAGGGTGACACTTAAAAGATGTAAGAATTTTTGGTTTGGTTTTTCAAATTTATGTGGTTTTTTTTTATTGCAGAATTTGAATTATTTAGTCGATGTTTCGAATTTCAATGGGAACTATTGTTTTATGATATTTGTGGATAAATATCGACCATTATTTTATGATACTGTGGATAATCTGGATTCCTGCAATCAATTTTTGGTTTATATTTTTATTATATTAATTTTAGGAAATTAAGGGAAAAGAAAGTTATAAAGATATTTTTTTGTTGAGATCATTAATTAGTGTGATTATGCATATTTAAATTTTTTTTTTAATTGTTTGAAAAGGTTTATAGGTTAATTTTTCATTTCCATAGTTATATTCTTGCTTTTTGGAAGAGAAGAAGAAAAAATGTCTAAGTGTTTGAACACATTGGAGTTGCTAGTGAATTTGTCTATTTATTTTGAGTTTTTGGAGCTTTTAGTATTGAGATATTTTTATTATAAATATTGTTGCCTTGGAAGGAAATGAAATACATTGTAAAGAAACAGATTTCTTTCTTTAGTTTATTTAGGTTGAAAGGGAAAGAGACATGGAAGTTAAGATTGTCTTGGAATGGGTTGAGTAACTTGGGAAACTATGGCTATTGTGTAAATAGTAAGTAGAGAAAACTTGAGAGTTGGCATCCCATGAGATGTCAAATCATAATATTGGGTTTATAATATTCTATTTAATATTAGGGTTTACAATAATTGGTTTAACATTAAAGTTGATAATATTGGGTTTATAATATAGGGTGTTTAAGATACATGGTTTATAATATTAAGGTTAAATATTAAAATTTAATATATTAATAATCATAATTAACCACTTTAGTCAAACAATGTTACCTCTACACTCTATGTTTAAATAATTGACAATGATGAAAAGTGGTCAACCTTATGTTTACCATATTTAACAATATACTTCATTCACCATATTTAACATTTGAGTTTATAATATTAGGGCTTATAATATTGGGTTTACTATTAAGACTTATAATCTTTTGGTTTATAATATGTTTAACATATAGGATTTATAATACTATAAACCTAATATTAAACTCAATATTATAAATCATAATATTGGGTTTAATATAATTATGGTTTATAAAATTAGGTTTAATATTAGGTTTATAATATTAGGGTTTAATATTAAGATTTAATAAAGAATTGGTTAACAAAGTACCTTATCATCTATCCAAGCCTATATATATATATATATATATATATATATATATATATATATATATATATATATATATATATATATATATATATATATATATATATATATATATATATTATAACAGTAATAAGTACATTCCACTAGGCACAATCTATCACTTAGTAGGAATGGTTGCCACTCTTCCACTTTTAGTAGAACAATATAACAAACACAAATCATGAACCATACCACTTAAGCCAAGTTTATTTGACAATATTATAATAATATTAATAAATAATATTCATAATATTTATCTTCTAATAATTAGGTTTCAAAATATTGATTTTTAATATTGAGATTTTATTATTAGGTTTTAGTATTGGGTTACACAATTAAATTTATAACAGTATATCAACTACATTAATAATTAGTTGAGTTTGTAATATTGAGTTTATAATATTAAGATTGAATATTTGGTTTTATAATATTAGGTTTATTAACTTTATTGTTAATAAATAATAGTAATAATATTTTATAATATTAAATTTATTAAAATTGAATTTAATAAATAATATTAATTATATTTACTTTCTAATAATTAAGTTTTATAAAATTATATTTACTTTCTAATAATTAAGTTTTATAAAATTATATTTATTTTTTAATAATTAAGTTTTATAATATTAGATCTTAGTTTATAGTAGAAATAATTTATCACAACTACCAAAGATTACCAAAGGTAGACCTAGCATAGTTACTCTACAAAGCCTTTATGAGTATATAGAGTCTTTAGAGAAACGTAGAGAAGAAAGAGAAGTCAAGTTACAAACAGAGTTAGAAGCCACGTTGGAAAACAAATTCACATCTCTTAAAGACAAGATCCAAAAACAAATAGAAAATAAAATAGAACTATTGGAGAATAAAATGGAGGAAATGGAAACTAGGTTGCAGGTCATAGAAAAACAAAACCAAGATACGAACCAAACGTCCCAGCAAGGAGATGCTGATAATATAGAGAGTCTTAAAATGAAGGACATGATTAAAGAACTAGAAGAAAAAGTTAACAAGAATCTCACCCTAAATAGTGGGGCGGGTAAATTAGATATCAAACCAATTAAAGATGAAATGAAAAAATTGATTGAATTAGACCATGAGCGTAATGAAAGGGTCTTGAATCTTATAATCTTCGGTTTGAAAGAGGAAGTAGACGAGGATACTTTAGCCATAGCCCAGACAGAATTACATAATAGATTACAAATTGAAACCACGTGTCTCACAGAAGCAATAAGGTTAGGGAAATTAACTGGGAATAAAGGAAGGTTGATCCAAATAAAGGTGAGCTCTACTGACCATAAGTATGACATACTTAGTAAAACCTCAAGTCTAAAAGAAGCGGGAATATTTATAAACGAAGATCTCATTCCAAAAGATCAAGAAGAATTAAGAAAGGAGGTTCAAAAGGTAAAAGAAGCCGGGAAGGAAGGAAAATGGGCAATAATCAGAAATAGAAAAGCAGTTATTCGAGATAGAAACCAAAAAGATAGTAATAAATAGCAATTCAACATGCTCCAAATTCTTTCTTGGAACTATCGGGGCTTTCCATGGAACAAAAGCCCCAAGCTAAGTTGGATCTCAAATGATGTTGATATTATATTGCTTGTTGAAACTTGGGAGCACGAAGAATCTAAGGTCCCTAACATAGATGGCTTTGCACTATGGTCTACCTGGAACAAGCGATCCTCTAGTAGAGGCATTGGGGGCATAACTTGCTACATTAAGAAGAACATCTCCCCCCATGCTAGGATTTATAAAAACGACCCTTACAACCAATATAGTTGGATTGAGATTACTGACATTAATGATAAAAATACCTACATAGTAATCTGTTATTTCCCCCCCATTAATTCTAACTTCTGTAAGAAAAATAATCTAGATAAAAATAGTCCTTACAATGGTTTAGAGAATGATATTTCTAGCCTAAGGAATGAAGGTAATATCCTTTTAATGGGTGACTTTAATGCTCGAACTTCAAGCAACCAAGCTATTATTCTAAGAAATCATTCCAACCCCAATCCTCTTTGGTTAGACGAAGACCTTACTCTGGCTAGCCGGTACAAAAGGAGCTTTGAAGACCTCGGGCATAATTTGTTTGGGTCAGAGCTAGTCAAGCTCTGTAGTGCTCAGGATCTAAAATTTTCAAAGGTCTAAAGAAGTGGCCCAATTCTAGCAAGATGACCTGCATCCATGGGCTTGGCAGGAGCGTGGTGGACTATGTTATTTCTGATCTCCCTTTATACAACGAAATAATAAATTTTTACATCTTAGACGACCACGAGCCTGACTCTGATCATAGGCCTTTAATCATAACTCTCAATTTTTTCATGCATAGAGATACCATAGAAGATAATCCTTATAGTGAAAATAACTTAATCTTTGATAGAAATAAAAATGATCTCTTTCTAAATGAATTAAAAACTAATTTGCTTCCTTTATCTAGTATAGACAACATAGATGACCTCTATCATAATTTTACTACAACCCTCTCATATTCTATTAACAAGTTCTCAATTGAAGTCTCAAGTAATAAAATATATAGCAAAACCAACCCATGGTATGACAACGTTTGTAAAAGTGCGAGGAGAGCAATTAAGGAAGTTGTTGATGAATCTCTCAAAATTAACAAGATAAAAATCTACAAAGCCCTAACTAAAAGGAAAAAAAAGGCAATATATTCGTAAAAGACAAGAGAATCTCTTACACCTCTCTAAGGTGGCTCCTAAGAAATTTTGGAGGCAGATTCTAACTAGGAAAACTAAAGATAATAATAAAATAGCTTTACACGACTGGAATTCCTATCTTAGAAAACTTTATAAATCTCCAAATGCTAGGGATTTTGAAACCCTGCTCACAACGAAAGAAGTTTTCTCATTAGAAGACATTGATTTTGGGGTTAAACGCTTGGAAAATGGGAAAGCTAAAGACATTGAAGGTTACCAGGCGGAAATCTTAAAAATTGGAGGTCTTGTCCTCATCCCCCACATCCACAAGCTTTTCAACCAAGCGATCAAGCAAGGGTTCCCTAAAACTTGGACTTAGAGCCTCATTATCCCTATTTTTAAAAGTGGGGATACAATAACCCCTCTAATTATCAAACAATTATGATCAACCCTCTCTTAGCCAAGTTATGTGGTATTATTTTGGAAAAGAAGTTGAGCATTTGGCTTGAAAGTGAAGGTAAACGGGCTAAAGGCCAAGCGGCTTTTAGAAGGCAGCACTCAACAATGGACCACCTTGTTACGCTTAGGATCATTGTGGAGGAATGACGCAATGATAAATCCAATCTCTTCTATTTCTTTGTGGACTTTAGAAAGGCTTTCGATACGGTTCCTAGAAATAACCTATGGAATAGATTAGAAGAGCTAAATGTTCCTTTCGAGCTAAGAGTGGCTGCTACAAGGTTATACGCGAATGCAATTGCCAAGTTAAAGAGAAATGAGGGGTGGTCGAAAGATATTAAGTGTAATATCGGAGTTAAACAAGGTTGCCTCCTCTCCCCTACCCTATTTGGCATTTTCATCGACAAGCTAGAAGGTTGTTTAGAGGAAGCAGGATATGCTGGCACGATCTTAGCTGGGATAGTCATCATCCTTCTTCTCTACGATGACGATATTTTTTTTCTCGCAAGGTTCCCATCTGATCTTAATAAGAAACTTACACTTCTTAACCGGTTTCTGCTCTACGATGGGTATGTCTGTTAACACTAACAAAACAAAAGTTATGATTATCAAATCCAAGAAGGACACTTACGGTAATTTTATGTATGACAATAGTAACTTGGAGGAAGTGTCTTCTTACAAGTACCTAGGAATTGATATTCATCACAAGCTCAACTGGAACTATAGCATTCAGAAAATGATTAATGGGGGGTGGAAAGCTTATGTTGGTCTTGAAAATAATTGTAAAACGGAAAACCTCGTAATGTGGGATAGAAAGAAGTTCCTCTTTGAAACTTTAGTCACCCCTGTTAGCTTATATGGATGTGAGGTTTGGGGTTGCAGCATCTCTAGAGAATCCTGGAGAAATATTGAGCAAATCCAGAAGCGCTTTATAACGTATAACCTTAAAATTAAAAGCAATACACCCTATCATATTCTCCTTATAGAAGTGGGTATTTCCCTTGTCGAGAGCCTAGCTATGACTAGGCTTCTGTTGTGCAAGCACAAGCTCAATAACATAGGAGACCATAGACTTCCTAAGATAGCTTTAAATTCTAGCCAAAACCACCTAAGGCTTAAACGAGGTTGGTATAAAGACACCAGGGCCTGGTTAAACCATTGGGAGATCAACGAGAATATTGCATTGCAAAACATCAATAACATTTAAAAAATTGTTACTTTTAAGTTCAAAGAAAAAATGTGGTGTGAGAAAGATCTAGCAACTAAAAGAAAATTAAGGTATTATAAGGAGGTCATCAACCCCACCTTAGAAGATCAAAAGTATCTCTCTGTTTTAACTAGCTTAAAGAAGAAAATTAATATAGCCAAGATTAGAACGAACTCTTATGAGCTCCATAGTGAAACAGGTCGTTGGACAGTTCCTAAAACACCATGGATGGAAAGGATCTGCCATCTCTGTGAGAATATGAACATCGAGGATGAAAATCACTTCCTCTTAGGGTGCCCCGCGTATAACCACATTAGAGCTCAATTTCATAATCTTTGTTGCAATACTGACCTTCTTAGCCTTTTAAGATGCCAAAATTATAGTGAGCTCAGGAGGCTTCTCTCCAAGCTTTTTGATCATAGGAATAAAATCTTAAATCAAATTAAATAACTCTTTCCAAATATTGGTCTTAGTGGACATTAACCATCATCATCATCATCAATGATGTCTAGAGTGAGACCATTTCAGAAACCACATAAATATTCAAACACTAATTAATAAAATAATATTAGATCTTAGTTTACAATAAAAATAATGATGTATTGAGCGAAACCATTCCAAAAACCACATAAATATTCAAACATTAATTAATAAAATTTATTTTTTAATAATTATATTTTTTAATATTAAATTTGAAATTTTAGTTATTAATATTAGAGTATATAATATTAAATTTAAAACTCTATACTAAAATCCAATATTAAAATTTTAATATTAGCTAATATAGAGTTTTGGTAATTTTAATATTAGTTAATATTGAATTTCGGTATTGTGTTTTAATATTAAAATATTAAACTTAATATTATAAATTTTAATATTAAAACTTAATATTTTAAACTAGTAAATATTAATAATATTACTATTTTTTTTTTTTTGGAGTACCGTTTTTTTTTTTCATTTTTTTTTAGTTCATTTTTATCAACCAGTTTAATATAAGGAAGTGAATTGAATCTGTAATAAACACTATAACAATTTGTGTCATCACCGTTTAACCAAAATCTCACAAACATCTATAGTATTATTTTTTATTATTAATATTATTAAATTTAATATTATAAAATTTAATAATATATTATCGTAAATTTATCTATATATCTCAACCAAATTAAAAAATATGATTATATTAGTAATAATTAAATATAATTTTTTTTTTTTTTAAATCATGCCGAATTTAAAACTCATTCTATGAATATATAATCTTTAACAATTTTCAAAAACATTTGAACAAATAGACTTCGCTTTTTTTAGACTTTGCTCCTTTCTTTTTCATGATGGTTAGTTGAAGGGAATATCAAATATTATTCACTCTGTCGGATTTCAAATTCCCACCGAGGACTAATTTGGCTCGTTGCGATAATGATCCAAGAGTAAGCCCCCAACCCACACGAAGTCAAATCCACAATTCTTAAATTGCATAAATTCCAGAGTTGTACTGTAGAAATAATTACAATTTATCATAAAATATATTACAAGAAAAGCATATTGCTTTACCGGTGATCTAATAAGTAACGACTTAAAAATTGATGAAATTCATTATTTTTTATTAAATATTTGATTTTAAAATAAATTTCAAAATTTTTAATAATCTGTAATAGCAACACTCTAAGATAAGCTCCCATTATCGAAATCAAAAGTATGAATTTTCATCCATTAGTGTCGAGTCTCGACTTCGAAAAAAATTTACATAAAAAGAAGTTAAATTTGTCACCTGATAATCCGGTGTCCCTTTAAAATAAATGTGGGTTCTGCGGCCTGCCTACTACCACCAGATTTCCAGGAGTTCGGTCGACTTTTCTGGGTAGAATTTCAGGAACGATAGTTTTAAGAGAGACAACTGAATTTTTGTTTGTTAGCTAACCTAGGAACGTTGGGCCGTTAGCCATCTCAACCCTACAATCACATGGAAGTGGAACTGCTCTCTTTTCTGTTTTGAAATCCACTCTTATAATTAGAAATACTCTGCAAAAGACATGGATAAGTTTTTTAAATGGGAAAAATTGTTTGTCAAAAATATTTGTAACATAATAGGAATATTTGTAACATAATAAAGTTTTGAAAATAATAAAAATAAATTCATGTACTTTATAATTATCATTATTTTATTTATTAGGATTTGTTAGGATTATGCTTACTTAGTTTGGTTTGGGTTTGTTGAGGAAGTTGAGAGATTCTCTCAACTTCTCTCTCTAAGATTATAATTCGTTGGATCTGAGTTCAACTATATATACGTATGTAATCTCTATTGATTGGGGTGCAGTAATACAATCTAATACTTGATGTGTATGTTTGCTCTCTCTAATTTTAATATGGTATTGGAGCCTCTATTGGCTTGAATCTTTCACAGGATGGCCAGAAAAATGTGAGAGATATAAGATTGAATATGTTGTAAGAGAGTAGCATAGTGTAGATATAAGATTCATTTTGTTGCCCGTGCTTCTTATTCCTAAGTTCACTCTTTCCCAGCTAGCAATAAAAATTTGTTGGGTTTTCTTCATTCAGCTTCACCTACCGGAGTCGAGCACATGCAGAGTTCTAGTTCTTCAATGAACAACACCACTTTTGACTCCGGTGTAGTGGTCGTTACCTTCGCTTTACTCTGTGCTTTAATATCTAGGATATGCCTCACCGTGTTGATCAGTTGCGCTCTGCGCTGTACCAGGCGTATCATACTCGACTCATCTACTGAAGTTGCTATTCGTGTGGTCAACACAAGATTGAAGGAGGCCATGAAAGCACTGTCGATCATTGTTTACTATGATGCCTCAAAGTCATCTGGCGTGGACACAGATTGTCCCATCTGCTTGGCCGAATTTTCCAAAGGAGAACAGGGGAGAGTTCTGCCAACATGCAATCATTGTTTTCATTTGGATTGCATAAACAAATGGCTCGTTTCGCGTTATTCGTGTGCCGTGTGTAGGCATTGTGCGAATCCCCATAATAATAACCCAGAAGGCGTTGCAATCTCTGAAGCCACCGAATCAAACAACGCCACGCATAGAGTCATGGATATCATGAATTCAACGGAGGCAATTGGTATGGTTCCACTAGGTACTGAAACATTGGAAATAACTCCAAAAAGAAGCTTAACCTTGGCATATAACATTGTGATGTCGTTGGACCTGTATTGGGATAAATGCAAGAAGGTCGCCCTGCATTGTGTTACCAAAATTGAAGGAATAGATTTGTTGTCTATTGATATGAAGGAGAGGACACTGACTGTGATCAGAGACGCGGATCCAATGTGCGTCGCCAATTTGCTCAGAACCGAATTCAGGTGCGCTAAATTGCTTTCTGCCAGTACTGTGTCATTGTCTCCAGCTCAGCCCAAAGAGGAGAAAGCGACAAATGAGAAGAATGCCGGGGAGAAGAAGATGGTAGTAGCAGAGAAGCCACATTTGCTGGATTACATGCAGGCAATTGTTTCGCCATTCCTGGAGATGATGACTGATGTGAAGGACAACCAATCAGATCAACCTTTATTGTGTTGAATGCTAATGATGATATTACTGTCTTCCAAAAATGCACCAGCAATGCCATTAATTACTTGAATGATGTTTGGATAATTTTATGAATTTGTTGTTGTGAAATTTGTGTAGTGCAGAGCCAATTATTGAACAATTTAGCGTAATTTAAATTAGTCGTTCTCGACATTCTTCGGTGCCGAGAGAACAATTGGCCAATTTGATTGTGTGAATTTGTTATACGTTGATGGGTCTTGTTGTGCTTCGGGCTTCAAGAGCGCCAACTACAGGTTACAATATGAGATCCATTTGTGTAAAGGTCACTTTGTAGGATTGATCGCTGATCATATTCTATACCTAGAATATTTTCCTATACAACTGTTGAAATTTATTCTTCGGGGTTATTTCACAGATGGAAATATTTCAATAGGATAGTTCAGTGTTGAGACTCTTCTTCGAGGGTGTCAAGAATCTTTAATCTTACAAATTCAACATTGATGGTTAGAAGCAGGTGTACTTTAAATGGGTTGAAAGGTAAGCTCGAAGATGTGGAGAAAGAAAGAGCGGAGTCCAGAAGACTGCAGAGTGGGTAGAGTTGCTAATGAAGAGCAGATCAGACAAAGAGACAAAAGTTCAAAGTGTTGTAATTCTTTTGTAATTGTGATTAAGTATTATATGTTTTGTAAAGTAAGCATTAAGGGAGGGTTTTAGCATTTGTTAGGATTATGCTTACTTAGTTTGGTTTGGGTTTGTTGAGGAA
Source organism: Pinus albicaulis (assembly GCA_034641835.2). Classification (NCBI taxonomy): domain Eukaryota; kingdom Viridiplantae; phylum Streptophyta; class Pinopsida; order Pinales; family Pinaceae; genus Pinus; species Pinus albicaulis. The sequence goes on from CM076572.1 coordinate 1,363,029,002, forward strand.
GTTAAGAGATTCTCTCAACTTCTCTCTCTAAGATTAGAATTAGTTGGATTTGAGTTCAACTATATATATGTATGTAATCTCTATTGATTGGGGTGCAGTAATACAATCTATTATTTTATGTGTATCTCTGCTCTCTCTAATTTTAATATTATTATGATCTTACATACAAAAAAAAAAAACTTTATACATCTCGGTGCGCTTATCATCCTAACACGCACTGGTGCGTCGTATTAATACGATGCACTGGTGCGTCAAAACTCTGCCGCACCAGTAATGAATAAACGCAAATTAAAAAAAAACATAATTCTATTTTCTTTAAGTGAAAAAAAAAAACGACAATTTGAAAAATGGGCAGCAAAATATTTTCGAAAATCTAATTTTATAAAATAATTCTTTAAATATTAAACACTTTTCATTATTTCACTATTTTTGCTAAAATTTTCAGCTAGATATTTGCAGGAGACAGACTTGGAGCAATAGAGCAGGAGGACACTTTGGAGCAACGAAATATGTTCGAACAGAAGTATTCAAACAACCAGAAACCAAACCTCTGGTGATTAAAACCCTGTATCATAAAATTTGAAACCATCTCGTGATTAAATTTGATTATTTTTCTTACTTTTTTCTACAGTTTTTTACTTTTTTTTCTGCAGTTTTATCCATTTTTACCCTAAACTTTTTATTTTTTGTTTTTGCCCTTTCTTCTCCTTGTTTCTGTGATTTCAGAATTAAGGTTTTTCATTTTAGATTGACTTCCAACCCACGAGATGACTTGCATAGTCGGATCCCAATCCATTCGGCCATTGCATGAATTTTTGAAAAAATGGATTTTTCTTTATTGGTGCGCCCTGCGTACGCTACCGCACCGGTGCGCTGTATTATACAGAGCATCACACAAGTACTGTAGTAAAAAAAATGAAAACATTTTTTCTAAATCTGTGCGCCAAATCTGAAATAGGGCACCAGTGCTCCATTTTACTAGCACTGTTAGATATATTACACTGTTTTTTCCAGTGCGTTTATAATACCAAATGAACCGTACGACATATTACACTGTTTTAGCGGTGCGTTGTTAATTTCCCCACACACCGGCTGCAGTGCGGACCTCATGAAAGGCGCATCGGTGTCTTGAGATTTATTTTCTACCTGAAATTTTGAAAATTTATTTATAAATATATTAATGAATGATATGGTACAGGTTTTATATTGACAAAGAAATTTCTGACAAAAGATCAAGTAACAAAAATACTGTTAACACATCAAGAAAAGCAAAAAAGGAAAGTTCTTTGTAAATTCTTTATAAAAAATATTATTTTTGAACTATATGTAAGTTTAACTAATATATATTGTTTACTGTGTATCATGCAGAGCCACAAAATGACGAAACTCGATATGATTATTTCTGATCTAGGACTAGAAGAGCGTAAAATTTTAATGGAAAAATTGCAAAAGGATGAATCAGGTGAATGAAAAAATAATATCTATCCAATATCAGTTTCTTTTTTAAATTATCATTAATAATATACTTAAAATTATTAGATAACATGTGTCAAACAGTCTACTAATTCACATTTGTTTAATATTCTACAGGGACCAAAAACTCAGAAAATGAATGTTGTTCTAAGAAAAGAAAAAAAATAGAACATGCAAATGAAAATTAATTGCTCCTTAGCTCATCTGGAGTGGTATTGGAAGTTAACAAAAAGGGAAAAACTTTTACAAAAGTTTGAGGGATCTAATGGAATGAATATATAGACGTTCTTTCCAACAACAACAACGTGCTTCAAATGCAATATGTAATCATTGAATTTTTTGATTGTTAGGTACAATAAATAAAGAATTTAGCATTAAATATTAATTTTCAAGAATTTTCTTGCAGAAAAGAAAATAAAATGGAACCCATTCAGCACATAAACATGACGACAAGGAAGAAAATGGTTGATCTCTAAGTTTGTGAGTAATTGCTACTTCTTTATACAACTTAACTAGATTTCTTTTTGTATTTTTTAAGTTGTTTTACAAAAATCATCATTGAATGTCTTCAAACAGGTGCTAACATACAAAGAAGAACCATCAAACGAATTGATTGAAATTGGGTTAAATATGGGTTGTGAGTATATGTTGGCATATCAAAATTTAATTGTGGAATTTGTAAGCATCTATTGATCTTGTTTTACTTAGCTCTGTCTATAATTAATAGAACAAAAACATCTTTTATATTAAATATGTGATTTGTTATGGGGTATAAAACTTGCAGGAAACAAAGTATGGAACTGCGCCAACAGATGAAATTTTGAAAGATGGCATGGTACATGGTTTTGAAAGAATGTGTATAGTTTATGAGTCAATTGTTGCTATGGTACGTCATTTTTCTTTTTGATTTACATCGATGTATATTATTTAATATTTCAATTTTCATTATTCTCACCGATGTATATACACTCATTTCAGTTTATTTTTATGTTTGTAGATGGAAGGTGAAGAAGAAGAAAACAATCAACGCCGTGAACACAACATTCCAGAAAATAACCCCAAGTCATGGAAGTAGCTCTAGCAGTGACAACAATTCAAGCGAAGAATAATGATCACTATGTTGGATATCAAAGCAAGGCATTTTATTTTTTGAAATATGTCTGTGAAATCAGACATTTTGTTTAATGTAATGGACATAGTGTCCCAATTGAAAGACAAAGGGATACAAATATTAACTGTCCCATTTTGTATGAAAAAGAGTGTCTTATTCATATATATTATATATATAATCATATTTTATGTTAATTTATTCTATTGCATTCTCCATTGTCACTATTGCGTTCTCTATTGTCGTTCTCAAATGCACTAATAAAAGTTTAATTCATATGAATATTGTTATAAGATATATATGTGTCGACTTTTGATGAATAATGAATTTTAAAAACCACAATAATTCTGATATGATATAACAAATTAATCCAAACAACACATTGAAATGTATTAATAAAAATGTAATTAATATGAATATTGTTATAAGATGTGTCGACTTTTGATGAATAATGAATTTAAAACAATCACAATAATTGGACTGTCACAGGTCGATGCTTCTAAAAAAAAAATGAAAACCGGTGCGTGTTAGTAACTGTCAACCGGTGCGTTTATGTCTCTATACGCCCCAGTGTCTATATACACCGGTGCGTTTATGATATATGGGCACTGCACAAATACCAATACTAGTTATAAATATCAGTGCGTTTGTGTGATACTGCGTACTGCAGCGTTTATGTATCTATAAGCACCGGTGCATTTGTATGATCCATGTGCATTGCACGAATACCGATACCAATTATAAATCTCGATGCCTTTCTGTGATATGGCGCACCGGTGCATCATAAAGGTATACGCACCGGTGCGATGATACGACCTATGGGCACTGCTCAAATCCCAAAACCAATTAAAACGACCCCATGCGTTGTATAGCCAACACTATGCCCGGTGGTGTTTTATACATTAACGACCCGGTGCATTCTCCCTAGATCGCCCCGGGGCGCCTTCTGAATGTATGCACCGGTGCGTTAAAGCCAGAGTAGCACATTGATGAAAAAACATCTGTAATAACCTCCGGCCGCCCATTTTTTTTTAGTTGTGTTGAATTTCCATTAAAAGCTCTACCAAAACCTCCGTACCCAGAAACGGATGTGGTAGCATATATTTTTTTTTACAATTTTGGCCAATTTTATAACACTAAAAACCTCCTTCATAACCTCCGCTAGAGGGTCTTTTCCTTATATATATATTATAACAGTAATGAATACATTCCACTAGGCACAATCTATAGCTTCGTAGAAATAGTTGCCACTATTCGACTTTTAGTAGAACTATATTATCGACACAAATCATGAACCATACCACTTGAGCCAAGTTTATTTGACAATATTATATTAATATTAATAAATAATATTCATAATATTTATCTTCTAATAATTAGGTTTTAGAATATTGATTTTTAATATTAGAGTTTTAATATTGAGATTTTATTATTAGGTTTCAGTATTGAGTTACACAATTAAATTTATTACATTAATAATTAGTTGAGTTTATAATATTAAGGTTGAATATTTGATTTTAAAATATTAGATTTATTAACTTTATTATTAATAAATAATATTAATAATATTTTATAATATTAAATTTATTAACATTAAATTTAATAAATAATATTAATTATATTTACTTTCTAATAATTAAGTTTTATAATATTAAATCTTAATTTACATGATGTCTAGAGTGAGACCATTTCAGAAACCACATAAATATTCAAACACTAAATAATAAAATAATATTAGATCTTGGTTTACAATAGAAATAATGATATCTAGAGCGAGACCATTTCAAAAACCACATAAATATTCAAACACTAATTAATAAAATTTATTTTTTTAATATGAAGTTTGAAATTTTGGTTTTTTTTTCTTTCTTTAATTGGTCCACTTCTATTATTAATACAAAAATTACAGCGAGGTCTTAGCCTTCGAAAATCTTGCCCATTGAAGCGGCATTCTGTCAAATATACCTCTTATGTCTGACCAGAAGTTTTCAAACATTGGACCAAAAACCCTGTTACGAGACTGACTATTCTGGCAAAGCTGCCCATGCAGGGGAAACCGGCTATGAGACTTAGTGACATAAACATAAACGCCGAAGCACAAAAGAGCAAAATCAGACAAACAGTTAACCGTCGAAAACCTGAAGGTGCTTTCCGGAAACCTGTTATTCGGGTGGCTGTTCTTCAATGATACGGCAACCATAGTCTTGAGTTTCATCATCCTGCATCTGGAAGTCTTCGTGGACCTTGGAATCGCCAGCCTTGACTTTGCACTGGCTCCCTGGAGTACCTGTGCCATGGATCTCACTATCGCCAATATCCTCATGCTTCAGATTGGGGACTGGAGAGGAAGACAGAAGATCGTTGAGGCCTTTCTCCATAAGCTCGCCCTCCGCCGGAAGATTCTGCTGGTCGGAGTTAGCCTGAATGTCAAGGGTGAGATTGGCAACCATGGTGACACTGTAGTTTGCGCAAGGAAAGCAGAATTGCACGTTGTGAGAATGAGCAGGGGGGGAGGACAGAGAAGGCATGGTGTGGGTGAAACCCCTGGCTGAAAGAGAATGCACAGACCTATGACCTCAACCACTCCGAGTATCAGGATAGCGCCCAGCGAAAAACTCAAAAGAGTTAGAGGTCGAGCCAGAGTTGGAAGAGGAAGGCAAGCGGGCTAGCTGTCCACGACTTGCCCCTCTTCTGGATCTCATGCGATGGCGAATTCGTGGCATATTGAAAATGGTAAGCTGAGCACAGTGAGAATCTTCAGGGCCGAGGTTGGAAGCACGGTCAACAAAAGACGGCGAAGGCGAATGAGGAGCCAATTCACACGCTGAATGCCAAATTGACCGGGAGTTGCAAAGGGGGTTGCAAGTGTAATGGAGTCCAGGTGCAAGCTCAAGGCAGCGAACGAGAGCACATCTCTTCCCTACGCCGGACCAAGACCACGGAGCAGTGATCGCCTTAGAGCAATTAGCCCGCAGAGGAGGAACAGAAATACACCGAGAGTATGGCTTCATAGTTGAAATGCTATGAATCTGGTTGGAGTGGACGCTCTGCATTAAAACATCATTTAAGTTGATCGCTGGTGCATAAATGCATTGAGGACCTGTGTGCTGGGTGGCGGTGGCACCAATCCACACGCAGACCTGCCAAATCTCCTCACGCTCCGGCGTACAGAACTCATTAAACGCCCACATCCGGGGGGAAATTTTGGTTATTAATATTAGAGTACATATAATATTAAATTTAAAATCCTATACTAAAATTTTAATATTAGTTAATATTGAGTTTTGGTAGGGGAGAGTTGTCTAATCTTGTGCAGGGACCAGTAATTGTTATAGTACTGGTCCCATCAACCCACCAAAAATAGACATATATGCAACCAATAATTAAACAGAATAAAATAACATGAAGTTCAAATATATATTAAATTATGTTCAAAATTTCCCAAGTCATTGACTGGGCCCACATGTGTCCATAAATAACCCACAATTGTCCATAAATAGCTTAATAAGTATCAAGATTACAAATCCCAACATTTAAACTAGAAAACTCATAAAACCATTTCTCCTTCCAAAATGGTCAAGTCAATAAGTACAAAAAGCCAGTCACTTCAACCCATCTGATCAGCTAGGATGCTGTGTATGAGAAGTAAATATCAATACCTGCACATAATAAAAAGAAATGTATGTCAACCATAACTGCTGTGTTATTCAACATTTAAACCCATTGTGTTCAATAAATGACACCCACCCCATAACAACATTTAAACCCACTGTGTACAATAAATGACACCCACCCAATAAATTCAATAAATGATTTCCTATCAAAACAGATCAAACACATGATCAACAAAAACAAATTCTCAGCCGTTAGATCACATCAAATTCAATCCTGATCACACATGCAAAATGAAGCCATTGCAATCCATGTCCATCATTGTCACCAATAAAATTCAATTGCAAAAAACTATAAAAGAAGTTCAAACACTGTTGAAGTTACATTTTTCAGTTTCAAACTATTCACCAGCCTTGGAGACAATCCAGCACAGAACACACCCAGCCTTGGAGACAACCCAGACAGAACACACCCCAAAATAGAACACAGTATATTCAGGTTAGTTTACATCCTTCTTACAATTTTATTTTAATTTTTGAGTCTTTATTTCAGCTTTCTTACACTTTTATTTTCATTTCTGAGTCTCAGTTTTCAGTGATTTCTGAGTCTTTATTTCAGTTATTTTCGACATTCATCCATAATACTAGACAACTTAAATGTTCTGGATCACAATTCTGTGGAAATTAGACACAGGTCCCAAACTCATAGATACAAATTGAAAGAGCAACACAGAAATACCTAAATCCACGTTAATGAACTAAGGTATGTTATTTAATGCTATAGGTTCATTGAACTAAGGTATCTTGTTTACAACAGCATATCTACAGTACTTCAGGTAATACAAGCTCTTACCAAGGTGTCCAGTATTCATCTAATCAATCTAATCACATAGAGCGAGTATCAAACAATTGGAAAGGTTATACTGGTCAATATATGCCTGCAAATTTTATATAAAAATGTATCAAAAAACACTATATTTTTGTAGAAAAACCCACCCTGCGTGTACACTACAATTTTTGTAGTCTCCATTCTAGGATGTATCAAACAATTGGAAAGGTTATACTGGTCAATATATGCCTGAAAATTTTATATTAAAAATGACAGGTCAGCATGAACAATCAAGTCATAAGAGACCTTTCAGATAATAGTCTCAAGTTAGACCTTTCAGATAAAAGTCTCAAGTTGTTGGGTTGATCAAACTATCTAAAATTAGTTTGTCGTCAGAACCTGTTAAAGTTTGTCTAGAGGATTTGGTCACTTTATCCAAACAATTTTAGTATCTCCTACTTCCCCATTTGCCTTCGCACTCAACATAAATACAAAAAGACAGGCAGATGACTAGCTAGCCAAAGAGGCAAAACCTAATTGTGTGAATGAAGTCAAATGGAGGGGTTTAAAGGGCACATATCTTCAAAGTAATGAAAAGATCTAGGGCTACATGAGACCGGTCAAAAGCAAAGCCAGACTTCAAAACAAAAAACTACTTTGCTGCCAAAGAATTGCCAGGAAAATAACATCTTATTGCTAAACCCTGAATGTAATTGTGAAGCCACCTTCATAGGTGTAAAGCACACAAACCTTGAAAACATCTCAGAGGCCTAAGGTCACGTCCAATCAAACAAGTACAGCCAGGCTGTATAAAAGCCAACTACTCTGCGACAAAGAATTCTGTGTAAAACAACAGCCTAAATGAGCTGCTATTAAAGAAGTAGTAACAGAAACAAGTGCACCTGAGAGATTTCCTCGCATGCTTAACTCTGAATTTTGGGCCAAAACAAATAGGATTAAAGAGGTGGTGCGCAGCTCTGTAATCCTAGCATGTGATTTGAATATGTTTTTTAAGCTCCTAATGACAAGAGGAGCCATAGGGTGCAAGAAAATGGGAAGTCCCCACTGATGCAACTGCACACTAAGTAGATTAACTTCAGTTTTGTGACCAGTGAAGTTATTGTTTACTCTACCTTATCTTCTCTTGGAACAGAAGTGCATTTCTAGACAATGTAATTTCAATGTAGCTCTGCCATATTTTTGATACTTTACTTTAAACTTATTGTCAAATCTTGCCAAATGTATGTTTTAACTTTTAGTACTTTTACAACCAAATGGCATGGAGCAAACAGAATCATAAATTTTGGTTATGTAACTTCCCACTTTCCACTGGCTACAAACAGTTTGTTATGCATTCAAGTAAGACTAGAGCCCCCAAGGAAACTTATAGGATGAATTTATAAATATTCATGATAAAAAACACTTAAAGAAAAAACTTAAACCATTTCAAATCACAATTGTATTCTATTTGTAATCTAAATCTTAAAAAAAAATTCAATAAGATGGATTCAGAAAAATAAAATCAAACCATTTCATATCACTGAAGCCTTCATTACTGGTATTGTATTTTTTAATAACAAAATGAAACTTTTTCAATCACTCTTGCCAGTTCATACAATCACTCTTTCCAGTTCATACATAACCTGGTTACTATCAACTATAGATCAATCTCTGAGTGACCGATTGGAATTAAAATAAATAGGTTGCTAGAAATTACAAAACCTTGAATAAATAGGTCGATGAAAACAAATCTGCAAATCTGCAATAGGGAGTTGAGCACAGAAGCTGTAGCATTTGAAGTTAACATATATATCTGCAGTAGCTGAAAATAGAAGCTGTAGCATTTGAAATTAACATATATATCTGCAATTGCTATGCATAGACGCTGCATTCATCATATGAAAACAATCCTTCTTTTCAATTATGAATAACAGCTTGCAATTGGTGCTTTTGCAGCCTACAGGTAGTTGCATCCATGGCAAGAGTGAGTTATGTCGCTCGCACAAGGAGAAGTGGCAGAAGAGTGACCATGGGTGCCCAACTGCGATGCACCTCATCAGATGAAGAAAGAATAGGTGATGTCAATGTCACCAATGCTCCAGGAAATGTTGTTGATGATGAGCATGTGGCTGAAGCTGATGTTGTGGCACCATCAGCCACAGAGCCACCGTCAACCACAATCCAAGGTGCAACTTCGACTAAAAAGATCAGCGCTATAAGAGGTTGGACAAAAGAAGAAATGTTAGCTGCAATTGACGACATAGAGTTCAATGGATATTCTATTCGGGCATCTGCAAAGAAGCATACTATTCCCCCTTCATCAATACATTATTGGATAAATGGGCTGACTCACACCAAACGTAGAGGGCCTGTTATAGTTATGACTGAAGAGGAGGAGGCCGAGGTGGTTGAGTGGCGTAAAGAAATGGCCCAATTGGGACATGGGCTAGAGTTGATACAACTAAAATCTACAGTTGCTCAAATCTGTCAAGGGAGGCCAAACCCATTCAAAGATGGGTTTCCTGGTAAATCATGGTGGTTTTGGTTTAAAAAAAGGCATCCAGACCTTGTATTGCGTACAGCTGAGGGCCTTGACAGAGACAGAGCATTAAATTTGCGCCCTACAGTTGTATGTAAGTTCTATGACACTCTTTCTAGTGCATATGATAAACACTCTTATGCTGCAGACCATATATGGAACTGTGATGAAACAGGTTTACAGGCGGGAAGGAATAGTGGCATGAGGGTAATTGCGAAAAGAGGTAGCCGAAACGTGCCAAAGATTTTGCCTAAGAGCAGGGAAAGGATAACCATTTTATGTTGTGTCAATGCAATTGGTGCTTCAATCCCAAGATTTTATCTTTTCAAAGGTAAAAATCAGTTGAAAAATTATATACAAAACTGTGAACCTGGAGCATGCATGGCTGCACATCCCCATGCATGGATGACTAAAGAGTTGTTTTTAAATTGGCTTTGCCACTTTGTTGCATCTGTGCCAGGTGGTGTCTCACCTAATAACATACACCTGTTGATATTAGATGGCCATGGAAGCCACATGGCTCTACAAACAATTGAGGAAGCATACAATTTGGGCATTGACCTTTTAACATTGCCCGCTCATACCACTCACAGATTGCAGCCACTTGATGTCAGTGTGTTTGGCCCTTTCAAAAACTATTTCAGGTCAGAACGTGCTGCATGGATGGCAAAGAATCCATGGGTTGAGGTCAAAAGGTTCGAGTTAGCAGAGCTTGCAAGTAAGGCTTTTAAAAGGGCTCTGACACCATCAAATATCAAGGCTGGATTTAGAAGGACAGGAATATGGCCACTAAATTATGATGCTCTTATGCATGATACTGCTTTTAGCCAAGCTTTCCATGTGGATGGTCAGGAAGAAAGACATGAAGTGGAAGAAGAAGTAAATGAACATGATGATGTGGTTGCAGCTGATAATATAATTTCCCTCTCTCAAGGACAGTTATATGCTGATGATGATGAGCAGGTATGTGAAACACAGTATACTTGTCAACAAATTGATGGCAACACTGTTGAACATGCAGTTGAGAATGCAGATTTTGTTGAAACAGAAATTGCTGATATTGTTAATGCAGATTTAGTTCAAAATGAAAATGCCGATATTGTAAATGCAGAAAATGAAATTGCTGATATTGGGCATGAAATTGAAAATGACCAATTGACATTGCCTAGCCAAGTAAACCCACCATCATGGCTGGCAGAAAACATGATTAATTTGAACGCCCATAGTGTCTCAAGAACCAATGAACAAAGCATGAACATGCCTTCACAAGTGGTTGAATTGAATAGTGAAATTGTTCATTTTTTTGTGGACAATAGATCAATGGAAGAAGATGGAGGACATAATGAGGCAGCAGATGAAGAAAACAATATAGTTCAATCAAGTGCCACGGATACTGAAGTGCCAAGCAATGACATGCAGGTGGGAGGGAGGGAGAAGTTACTTGGGCGGTTCTTAAAGCTACCGGTAGAAAGAGTGTCAATGAAAAAGAAGCAAGGAATAGCCAATAGTCTTCGTTTGGGGCGAAGTTCACAGTTACTCACCTCTGAAGACTATATAAAGCTCCTTGTTGAGTCTGAAAATAAGAAAATGTAAATTGAGGAATTAAAACAGAAAAAAAAAGATCAAGCCAAGGAGAAGAAGGCAGCAAGGGCTATTACAGCACAACGTCGAGCAGATGAAAGGCTTGAAAGAGAGAGAGCAAGGCAAGAGAAGGAGCAACAAAAACAAATCTCAAGACAGGAAAAGGAAGTAAGGAAGGCTCAACAAATGCTTGAAAGGGAACAAGGGTTGACTCATATGGTTGACATAAATGCAAGCACAGTTAATGAGAATGAATCCAGGAACATGTCCAACACATTGGACAACATTGCAAATAATACAACATTATTCCAAGACCTCATAAACATTCAAGTGCCTCAGTATCAAAATCGAGGTTTACCCACTTGCCTTATTCCTACCACAGGAGGTCTGAATTCAATGTATGCTCAGCACACACCTCCACTTAACGCAAGTGTGAGGTACGGGTACTCAATTCCTCCATGGATGGAAGGGACAAATTGGTCTCAATTATATGGCAGCAATCAACCACCACCTAATCAAGCCTTTTTGGGAAGGCCAACCTACTTGGCTCAATCAAGCAACTCAGTGTTTGGCACTGAAGATTCTCAAGGCCATAAAGAATAGGAGTGTTAAATGTTTTTGGATGTAACCACATTATGATGTGGATTTTTGGATGGACTCTACGTTTGGTTTCAAATCGGTGATATGTTAGAATGATTGTGATAGGGCTGTCATATTGACATTTTTAAAGACTGTTTATGAAGCAAGATATCTTCCCAGCCATACTTTTATCACTTCCTATGCTTAAGGATATATCTGAAATGTAGAAAAACACATAGTGAATGTAATTTTGTTTTTCATAATTAAATCATTTTTTTTTAGGAAAATAAGGTAGCCTAACAACATAATCAAAACCAATCTGGTTATATCTACCTAACATGAGATGTTAATCTAAGGGTTCAATAGATACAATCTCTTCGTACATCATTATAGGCAGCTAGTTGGATCCATTACCCAACTTCTATTTGTTGGGATCATCTCAAACAAGACTCCCAAAGTATGAATTTTGACGCCCTACTCTCCATAACTGTTGACGCCCTACTCTCCATATGTTGCAGTGTTTGACAAAGTAAATACTTTTTATCGTTCCATTTCGGGAATCCATGGCGCCATGGCGGCTTGAACCAGGGACTTCTGAGAACCAAGTAAGACACTTAAAGTGTTTCTGGTAGAATACTTCGGTGTTACCAGAAACACAATAAGTGTCTTATTGTGTTTCTTGTAACACCGAAGTATTCTACCAGAAACACTTTAAGTGTCTTACTTGGATCTCAGAAATCCCTGGTACAAGCCGCCATGGCGCCATGGATTCCCAAAATGGAACGATTCAATTTGATTTACTTGTCAAACGCTGCAAGATATGGAGAGTAGGGCGTCAACAGTTATGAAGTGTTAGATGTTTTTGGATGTAACCACATTATGATGTGGATTTTTGGATGGACTATATGTTTGGACTTTTATATCTTAATAGATCTCAAATTTCCTTTCTACTACACTAAGTATAATCATGGGACTATTTAAATGTGAATATCTATATGTATATTTTTTTAAGGGACTGTTTATGAACATACCTAGGAGCTAATTTTTTATGAGACAAAACTAGTTTCAAATCGGTGATATGTTAGAATGACTGTGATAGGGCTGTCATAGTTTTTGAAGACTGTTTATGAAGCAAGATATCTTCTTGCAGCCATATTTTTATCACTTCTTATGCCATGACCAATTGGCAATACTAGAACAACAAGCCCTAGTATTCAGCATCAATCCATTATTTATTTTTTGGCCTCTTCTTCACAGATTAGTAAGAAGAATCATTGGCATAAAATAGTGATACTTGGATAGAGAGTGAGAATGCCTCTAACCACAATGATGAGGCTGCCAATACAATTAAGATGTAGTTGGTGAAGAATCCAATGTCAGTTGAACAAAAGATGCAACATGTGGTTTTTGCAAATCAATATGTGAAAAATCATTTTAAGTGTTAGACTCAAGCTCTTGCATATCATTAGTGGATGAATTAGCAAAAAGTGCACAATCTAATTCATGTAAAATTGTAGTAGAAGGCTCAAGATATCACAGGCCTACTATAACTAGCATCCTCTCAAGCTCAATAGGAGTAACACTACATGAATCTCTATCAAAATAACCAACAACAAGACATGAATCTCTATCAAAATAACAAGCCATGTTTCAAATAAGAAACAAGAAACCTTCCAAAAAAATTAATTTGTTTCAGCAGTAATTAACTTCAAACAACAAAATAATTACCTCTTTGTAAAACATGCCTAAACTATCAAAAATACACTGTAAAAAATGCTCAAAATATGTTGTAAAATAAGTGAATACATAATGAAAATATGATAGCATTGTTTCTCACTCAACTGCTGAAAACGTGCCCAAAAGCCTGCAAAATTGGTGGTGAAAAATGTGCCCTGGTTGCACGCACCACAAGAGGGAAATGGCTCAAAAAAGGGCCGTGCCAAGATTACAAGCATGCCTCAAAAGAAGACCACAAACAGGCAGAATTAGCAAAAAGTGCACAATCTAATTCATGTAAAATTGCAGTAGAAGGCTCAAGATATCCCAGGCCTACTGTAACTAGCATCCTCTCAAGCTCAATAGGAGTAACACTACTATATCCATGTCCACCAAGTCCACAATATGTACATTCCATATGCCTAATTAATTAGTAGCCATATTGCAAGGAGTTGAGGGCCTATTAGTGTGTTGCTCACAGTAAGGAAGTGAGGGCCTATTAGTAGCCAATAGTGCAAGAAAAGAATTTACTCAAGCAAATGTTGCACATGCTTTTGCAAAGAATCAGGTCATTGTCCCTTAAATAATCATGGGATTTTGATTGATAAGACTCAACTTTTCATCCATCTTGTTAATTTGCAAGGTCCAATTATCAATATTTTCCTGATAATTTTTACCATGACCAACAACAAGACATGAATCTCTATCAAAATAACAAGCCATGTTTCAAAGAAGAAACAAGAAACCTTCCAAAAAAATTAATTTGTTTCAGCAGTAATTAACTTCAAACAACAAAATAATTACCTCTTTGTAAAGCATGCCTAAACTAGCAAAAATACACTGTAAAAAATGCTCAAAATATGTTGTAAAATAAGTGAATACATAATGAAAATATGATAGCATTGCTGCTCACTCAACTGCTGAAAACGTGCCCAAAAGCCTGCAAAATTGGTGGTGAAAAATGTGCCCTGGTTGCACGCACCACAAGAGGGAAATGGCTCAAAAAAGGGCCATGCCAAGACTACAAGCATGCCTCAAAAGAAGACCACAAACAGGCAGAATTAGCAAAAAGTGCACAATCTAATTCATGTAAAATTGCAATAGAAGGCTCAAGATATCCCAGGCCTACTATAACTAGCATCCTCTCAAGCTCAATAGGAGTAACACTACTATATCCATGTCCACCAAGTCCACAATATGTACATTCCATATGCCTAAGTAATTAGTAGCCATATTGCAAGGAGGTGAGGGCCTATTAGTAGCCAATAGTGCAATAAAAGAAGTTACTCAATAGCAATAGAAACGTTTTAGCGGTGGATAGCAATAGAAACGTGGATAGCAATAGAAACGTTTTAGTTGAATAAGGGATTTTCAACAGTCAGTTGCAGTTCCGCTGTCCAAAAGCAACTCCATTTCATTAATTCAAAAACCCCTTTTACTTTTGTTGAGTCAGTTGCAGTTCTACTGTCCAAAAGCAACTCCATTTCATTAATTCAAAAACCCATTTTACTTTTGTTGAGTCTCATATTTGATCAAGACCAAACATCTCCTTAAACATGACATAATCATAATGTAGAAGAAATTTCACCCTAACGGCAACTATTCGCCGGGCCAGATCTATGCAGCAGACTTGCACATTATCCAATTGTGCATGTAGACAATAGTAGGTTGCTCATGTTTCTAAATTATATGTAGCATCCCTGCTGGAGGACCACAGTTGTTCATTTTCAGGTACATTCAACCATTCATTCTTCGAATTTATAGGTTATCACTGAGGAAGAGCTTTAGTGGAAAAAAGCAAGGAGTAGAAGATAGGAACTGTTGATCTCTCCATTAAAAAAGTATGTGCATGGAGATTTAAAAAATAGAACGAAATTCTCATTTTGAAAGAGTATCTTTAGAGTTTGGAGTAAAGATGGGCCATTGCAAGGCACTGTGGGTGGGCCATTGCAAGGCTCGTAAGAGACAGACGCAGGCAAAAAAGGGTTTAACTAGGCAAAACGACCTCAAACTCTATTTACAGGTTTGCAGCTCTAACAAACAATATTACAGGTTTGCAGCTCTTCTAAGCAAAACGACCTCAAACTCTGCCAAGTACCAGAACCAAACCCTAACCCCTAAACCCACAGATAAAAAACATAAATTCCACCACATATAAACCCACAAAAATTCCATTCACTGTTACAAGAAAACAAGAAGAGCTAAATTCCACCGAGCAACGATTGGGAGTGTTAAAAAACACAGGGAATAAGTGTTAAAAAACACAGCAAATGATTGGTAGGATTGTGAATCCTACCAGAGGTCACCGAGAAGCGCAGAGGTTGAGAAGTGCAAAGGTTGCAGGGCGTCGCCGCTGAGGAACCTGGAACCCTGGAACCAATGCGAACACCCACCATGGAACCCTGTACCTGCAATAAACAAGAAAATTATAATTTTTTGGCATTGTCAGAGTAAAAATTGAACGAATTGCAGACAAAAATTGAACGAATTGCAGACAAACCTGAAGAATTCGATAAACCAGAGCAAGCAGACCGAAACCCTTGCAGACAACAATCGATAAGTTGGCGGTCCAGCATCAGAGGAAAGGCGGACCCAATAGCAGACTTCACATTCAAGAATAGGAACCCCCTGCGAGCTACAACGTTCAGCAACTGACAAAGGTTGAAACCCAACATAACAAACATGGCGGAACCAGCGAACAGGTATAGAAACTGCACGAAACAGACAACCAGCAATGGCGGGCAAGGAAATGTTGAACAATATTCAGCAAATGGCGACAGGGCGAACAAGTTTTGGTACCGGCAACCACCACCAGCGGCGGAGCCGAATGCCCACACTTCGGGCCCGAGCAAAAATGAATGGGAGTAAGACCTCATCTCGGTTAAACCGCCAGACCAAACCCTAAACCTGCAGTAAATTCCCGCATTTAATGGTGGCACCGACCCAACACGTGGCCGGTTGAAATGGACACATGTCGTACAACGACCACGTGACATTACACGTTGCTTGCTGAGGTGGAGGGGGACGTGTTTAACCATTGGCGACTCTCCCCTATTGTGTTTTAATATTTAAAATTTTAAACTTAATATTATAAATTTTAATATTAAAATCTAATATTTTATACTAGTAAAAGTAATACTATTATTAGTTTTTTTGTTTAATCTAATATTTTAAACAAGTAAAATTAATACTATTATTAGTTTTTTGTTTTTGTTTTGTTTTGTTTTTTTAAATTTGGTAGTATTTTTTATTTTTAATTTTTTTTTAATTTTTACTCCATTTTCATGAACATATTTAATATAAAGAAGAGAATTGAACTTGTAATAAACATTATAATAATTGGCTTCATCACCGTTTAATCAAAATCCCATAAACGTTTATAAAATTATTTTTTATTATTAATATTATTAAATTTAATATTAAAAAATTTAATATCTTAAATTTAATAATATATCATCATAAATTTATCTATATATCTCAACCAAATTAATAAATATAATTATATTAGTGATAATTAAATATAATTTTTTTCTCATGCCGTATATAATCTTTAACAATTTTCAAAAACATTTGAACAAATAGACTTCGCTTTTTTTCGACTTTGGTTTTTTTTCCATGTGGCCGGTTAGTTGAAGGGAAAATCAAATATCATTCACTCTATCGCATTTCAAATTCCCACCGAGGACCAATTTGGCTCATTGCGATAATGATTCAAGAGTAAGCCCCCATACAGACGGAGTCTACTCCACAAGTATTAAATTTCATAAATTCCAACGTTGTAGTGTAGAATTAATTACAATTTATCATAAAATATATTACAACAAAAGTATGTTGCTTTAACGGTGATCTAATAAGTAAAGATTTAAAAATTGATGAAATTCTTTTTTTTTAAGTATTTGATTTTAAAATAAATTTCAAAATTTTTAATAATCTGTAATAGCAACACTCTAAGATAAGCTCCCATTATCAAAATCAAAATTATGAATTTTCATCCATTAGTGTCGAGTGTCGAGTCTCGACTTCGGGAAAAAATAACATAAAAAGAAGTTAAATGTGTCACCTGATAATCCGGTGTCCCTTTAAAAAAAATATGTGGGTTCTGCGGCCTGCGTACTAACAGTTGGGGTGGCCCTCCTTTTCACGGCGCCGTTACCACCCGATTTCCAGGTGTTCGGTCGACTTTTCTGGGTAAAATTTCAGGAATGATATTTATAAGAGAGACACCTAAATTTTTGTTTGCTAGCGAGAAACCCTGAGATGGTTTTCTTCTTTAAAGTTCACAAAGATTAAAAAAAATTCACTGAACAATGATGAATTATTTCCCAAACACTATGAAAATATAAAAATAGAGAAATACTTGTGGGCTCTAGTACTAGGGACAATGACCCACTTATAAAAATATTCAACTAAGCTTTACAATTGATGTGCGCTTTAGATATGCAATGGTGTTACAATTGATGTGTACTATAAATATGTAATGGTGTGCCAAACTCTAACAAACTTCAGAACTACTAAATGTATATCCTACCTAAGAGCCAAAATTTGATCTCAAAAAAAATCTGAACCAAGCCTTATAATAGGCCAAAAAAATCCTGTGTGGATACACTCCTACCTTAGGGCCAAAATAATGTCTCAGGTCAACCACAAATGAATGTGAATGGGAGTCTCAAAGGAGCACAAATTTAGCCTCAGCAAATTATTTTAATAGGCCTCAAAACTTGTTTTTGTCACAAATTCGTTAGCATATTTTTCCATATTTTGTCAATCAGTTGTATGCATGTGTTTTTTACATCTTCATATCAAAAATAATTTTTTTTTCAGAAAGAAAAAAACACTGTATATATTAATAAAAATATATGACAGTACATGATCATGAATACATTCTCAAACTGTTATTAAAACAGCGAGAAAACCCCATATACCAAATACATCCAGAATACACCTCTAAAGAGAAGTAATTCGATGTTCATGGCAACAACATAACGGATAGTATAAAGACATATCCACGTGATCATCCCTGTACAAAGTAGAGAGCCAACAGAGAAAATATGCAGCATCATATTCATGTAGATAAAGAGGTAAAAGATAACTGATAAGAAAGAAACATAAAATATAACAGGCTCGCTTGTATACTTCGCACGCACATGACTAGGAAGCCGAGACACTTGAAAATAAAGCCAGGTCCCCACGAAGAAGTAAGCATCCTTGGACAATACCAAAACACCTGCACAACATAACAGGCTCGCTTGATGAACAGCCCTGAAAAACAAAAAGGTACCCAAAAAACGATGAGATTGGACTCCTTGAATGGGGGAGATCCGGCTCCCCAACATGGTCCATAGTTCCGCCACTATACTATCTCCACCCAGGACCGGGGAGTCCTTCAGATCCGGGGTCGAATGGATATAAAGTATCCAGGTGAGAAGAGAAAAAAGCGCCCACCCGGACCATGCTAGCCGCTGATATCAGATCGACATACACGGAGAGCAGATACCGTGAACCAAAACCCGGAAGATATAAAGACAGGGGATATCCGCCGATACAAGCCATAGAGAAATACGAGAAGTCGCCTGGATCGGAGGTCAAGTCAAGAAGCCATCCACAGTTCGAAACCCGGAGCACTGTTGGTAGGTGAACGGTCACTGCTGAGAGGGCGACCGGTCACGGATGATCCAGAGTACGAAAGTGTCATACAATGTAGAGCTGGTAAACGTTAATGACATTAAATGATACACCCGACCAACAACGTCTAGAAAGTCAAATCGCCGCTGCTGACAGGCGATTGGAGAGGGAAAAATATAAGCCAGTCCCTGAAAATCAATTCAAAATAGCCGGAATGAACTAACGGCTAACCGGAATAGCTCGAGATCCCCCAGTAATGGCGATTAACTGAAACAGAGTGACCAGAGGAAATCCTCCATCACCCGCAAAGCAGGCCCCGTAGAGCGAGATGTAAGCACCCCACACCACGATAAGTGGCCCCTAAAACCTGGATCCAGCGGATAAATGTTCCTTGTAGCCAGAAACCAGCATTAGCTTCAAAGATTTGAAGGGTGGCTTTCACAGAATAGCCCCGAGCGAAACACCATCGAGACATAAACGAATACCCCGCTCACATGCTTCCAAGACTATTGCGCAACATACAGCAACTCCACGCTGATTCGCAACACTAAGATGTAACAGGGGAATACAAAATCCCAAGCCACGGATATGTTATCCCGAGGCAAATCCAAAAAATCCCCGCGACAGACCCCTTCACAGATAAAACGGAATATATAACACCAGAGCTTCACTACCCTATTCTATGTTGCGCCCTGTGAGCCTCCAGAGCATCACCACTCTATTCAACACCACACATCTCACAATAGCATTGTGAGCAGCTACCCGCGATTCAAATGTCCCCTGTGCACCAAAAACTGACCAGAGAGAGAAAAACCCCCAAATCACAGAGGGCTTATCGTCTCAACAATGCATCCAAAACATATACTAATTATCTCGACATGACCATGCAGATTCGCCTCACCTTGAACCCCATCATAGCATAAGCAGGATATAAAAAACGGAGCAGCCTGAGTTCACCCACAGCCACCATAAGCAACATATACTTGTTCAGCCTGGGTTCCAGCCAAGTGCAAGTTCGACAACCACCAAAAACGATCGACCAATGTTCACATTGGGTACCA
Organism: Pinus albicaulis; assembly: GCA_034641835.2. NCBI lineage: Eukaryota > Viridiplantae > Streptophyta > Pinopsida > Pinales > Pinaceae > Pinus > Pinus albicaulis. Next base: position 1,363,049,121 of record CM076572.1, read on the forward strand.
GCTAATGAACTCCTTCATCAACCACCAAAAACTTGCACAAATAGTCGACATTGGGTACCAGCCTCAAAACATACAACAACAGCCACCAAATTCATAACAACCATATATTCAAATGGGTTCCAGCTTGGCAAAAACAGGCTGACATCTTACCACTGCTGATCCAACTACACTACAGCTCTAGCCACCAAAATCCACAATATCGTGTTCACATCGGGTACCAGCATAGAAAATATTCATCAATAGCCACCACAAGCAACATAGATTTGTCCTCCATGGGTTCCAGCTTAAATATTTACCAATAGCCACCAATAGCAACGAAAATATTGTGCAGAATGGGAACCAGCTAAGAGCTTACCTAGTAGAAACCGTAACATGTCTCTCAGAGCCCCCCATCTTACCCAGGTCTCACAACACTCTGTGCTAGACGAAACAGACTTGGCCACCCAACGGCGGCCAAAGGGAAACCTTCATCGGCATTGCCTTGTTCATGGCTGTTTTAATGTATTGTGCCCCAGGTCTGCGCTTTCTTGTTCCAGGCAGCTGTGAAACCTAAGGGCCCTCCGAATTCGCTCCTCACTTATTGGAGGAACCATAGGTAAAATCTTACGAGCCAGACATCAAATCGAGCCAGACATTCCCTCAAAAATAATTATAACCCGCATGAAACACAAATGCCTACATTATTCAAGATAAATCAAATGGAAACAAATAAACCATCAAATTAATGGAGAAGAATCAATAAAGTCAAAAGTGGAGCATAAAAAAATTCTACATCTTGCCATGATTGTATCGATGTCTATAAATTGCACAAAAATACAACGAGGACATCTTAGTTATCCACATATTTTATAATGTCTGAATTTCCACACTTATTCTTCAAATCAATTCCAAACACAAAAGGAACATTCTTCACGATTAGCATAAATAATTAACAACAATATCCCAGCAATGTCAACAGCCTTCACTAAAATTGATATGAATAAATCACTTTCAGTTCAACCCATACTAATATTATAGAGTGAAGCTTTAAGGTATCCAGAAATGGAAAGTTTTCATGGTGGGGGAAACCTGATCTATAAATCCCCTTGTCTACCATTGCAAAATTCAATGAAGCGACAAAGCTAGCAATGCCTCCTTATTGTCAGCATATTAGTTATGCCTCATTCATCACTCACGATATGCTTGCAGCTATTCCATCGCTCCGTTGCAACTGCAATTTCACCATGCAACACAAGATGGCCTCTTCTTCACACAATTGCAGTTCATGGTAACATAATTTCTAGCTATTGTTCCACCCATTAAGAGGTGCACTGATTTAATATGTTTTGGGTCACAATACATGCTTGGTTCTTAATAGTATATACAAAAATATTAGGGGATGATCTTCAACTATTTTTCAGAGATACTGGGCAGCTTTGTAGGTACCTGATGGAAGTCTATATGCTATGTACTCGATATCTTTTATAATGTGATAATCAGTATTTGTTCTTTAATATGTTACTCCTCTTGTTTTAATTAAAAAATATATATATATTTTTTATTGTGAAAAAAAAATAACCAACCTTTTTTTCTTTACCGATTAAAAAAAATACTTTACCACCCCCAAGAGAGCCCACTCCACCATTCTTAAATTCCATAAATTGTAATGCTGATTTAATTACAATTTCTCAGTAAATACATTCTATTTGGACCGAGCATATTACCAAATTATATTGCACAATGTTTAATGGTGATCTGATCAGTAACTACTTAAAAATTGGCTTTATTTTTTTGGAATATCAGTTATTTTAAATCAATTTTAATTTTTAAATTTTTTAATAATTTGTGATAGTAATATTTGAAAGATAATATGTTTTAAAATTGTTTTTGTTTAGTTAAGAGTTTGGTTTTTTGGGACCTAAGAAAATTAGTTAATGGTTCAAGATCTAGATGTTTCCTTCTTTACGGATCATCAACGCGTTATTCGAGGTGGGTTGAGTTATTCCAGGCTGCTTGATTTCAGTGATGATTTTCCTCACTACTAATTTGACAATTAAATTAAGATAGATTTTCTTTCCCTAAAAAAATTAAAAAATTAAATACAATAAAAATTTGAATACTTATAATTAGTTCTGATTTTGGAATAAAATTTACATAAAAAGAAGTTAAATTTGTCACCTCTTAATTTGAGTTTGTCTTTAGTGTGATTTTTTGGAGTTGTACGAATCTGGTGAAAATTTTTGAGATAAAATCTTGGTTTTTGTTATTTAAACTGGTTTTTAGATTCTATAAATGAATTCAGCACTCTTAAAAACTTCTAGAGCACTTCGATTGTGCAAGATTAGCAATCAAACTTCACTTTTCAATAAATTCCTGCCAAATTTTAAAGAAATTACACCCAAAAAAAACACCTTAAAAACTTCCAAAAAAATCCCACTAAAGACTAGTTGTAAAAAATATGTCAGCCGTGCAGCTTGCCTACTCCTAGGGGTGGAGTGGCCCTCCTTTTGACGGCGTACTTTTCTGGGTAGAATTGCAGGGCGAGCCTTATTTCCACTGCCATAGGCCCATAAATGCGCCCAGGCAGGAAATGCCCTCCATCAGATCAAAACTGTAGATCATCGTGCGGTGAGCATTTCCTGCCTAGGCGCATTTATGGGCCTATGGCAGTGGAAATAAGGCTCGCCGCCGAATTGCAGGAACTATATTTATGAGAGAGACACCTAATTTTATGTTGGTGGGTGAACCTAGGTACCTTGGGCCGATAACCACCTCAACCCGCTCACATGGACGAGGAACTTCTATCTTTCTTGTCTCGAAATCCACCATTATAAAAATACAGTTATTAAGTTAAAAAAGGGACCAAAATCCTTATTAAGAGCATAAGGACAAGAGTATATGAGATTATGAACACAGGAGAGGGTGACATTTAAAAGATGCAAGAATTTTTGGTTTATATTTTTATTATATTAATTTTAGGAAATTAAGGGAAAAGAGAGTTATAAGGATTTTTTTTTGGTTGAGGTCATTAACTAGTGTGATTATGCATAATTTTTTTTTTAATTGTTTGAAAAGGTTTATAGGTTAATTTTTCATTTCCATAGTCATGTTTTTTTGGAAAGAGAAGAAGAAAAAATGTCAAAGTGTTTGAACACATTGGAGTTGCTGGTGAATTTGTCTATTTATTTTGAGTTTTTGGAATTTTTGTATTGAGATATTTTTATTATAAGTATTGTTGCCTTGGAAGGAAATGAAATACTTTGTAAAGAAAATGATTTCTTTCTTTAGTTTATGTAGGTTGAAAGGGAAAGAGACATGGAAGTTAAGATTGCCTTGGAATTGGTTGAGTAACTTGGGAAACTATGACTATTGTGTAAATAGTGAGTAGAGAAAGTTTGAGAGTTGAAATCCGATGAGATGTCAAATCATAACATTGGGTTTATAATTTTAGGGATTATAATATTCGATTTAATATTAGGGTTTATAATAATGGATTTAATATTAAAGTTTATAATATTGGGATTATAATATAGAGTGTTTAAGATACATGGTTTATAATATTAAAGTTATATATTAAGATTTAATATATTAATAATCATAATTAACCACTTTAGTCAAAACAATGTTACCTCTACAATCTATGTTTAAATAAATGACAATGATGAAAAGTGGTCAACCCTATGTTTGCCATATTTAACAATATACTTCATTCACCATATTTAACATTTGAGTTTATAATATCAGGGCTTATAATATTGGGTTTACTAATAAGACTTATAATCTTTTGGTTTATAATATGTTTAACATATAGGGTTTATAATACTATAAACCTAATATTAAACTCAATATTATAAATCATAATATTGGGTTTAATATAATTATGGTTTATAAAATTAGGTTTAATATTAAGATCTAATAAAGAAGGGGTTAACAAAGCACCTTATCATCGCCTATCCAAGACCTATATCTCACTACAAGGAAAAGACCCTTTAGCGGATGTCTTTGAGGAACCCCAAGAAAAATACCCCATACATCCGTTTCTAGTGGAGGTTACTAGAGGAGGTTGGCGGGCGAAGGGTTTTGCGGATGTTTGTCTCTCGGTGCGCTTATCATTAAACGTCGCCCCGGTGCGGAGGAACCGAGAAAGCACCGATGCAAACTAAAACATTGGCACACCGGACACCGTGCACTCCGTACACACCCACCCGATGCATTGTATTATTCTATAGCACCGGTGCGTCACGACTCTTCCGCACCGATGCATTATAAAACACCGTGCCAAAACCGAAACCACCCAGTGCGGTAGAAAGAAATCGCACGGGTGCATCATAATACATTGCGCCAAAACACAAACTGACCAGAGCATTTGTAAGAAACAAAACCGGTAAACCACGCGAACTAGTAAAGGGTTCAATTAAAAAAAAAATTACGTCAAAAAACTCGAATTTTTTAGTTTTCCAGTGGTCCTAAGCTCTCAATTACCGGTGTGTGCCCTACCATAGAACGCACCGATGTGCATGAAACATTGGCACACCGGATAGCATGCGCGATGTACACACACATATGGGGCGTCCTTTTATTGTAACACACCGGTGCTTCAGCACACTTCCGCGTTGGTGCATCATAAAACACCGCGCCAAAAAAGACACGTGCTAGTGCGTTCTTATCCAAGAGCACCATTGCACCAATAAATCGCACGCACTAGAATGGTGTTACACAAAAAAAAAAATTAAGGCCAAAAAACCAGTGCTTTACGACTATTCTGCACCGGTGCTTTACGGATATTCCACGCCGGTGCATTGTCAAAATTTCGCACCAAAACTGAAACGTCCCAGTGCAGTGTTAGGGCACCACCCCAGTGCATTATAAACAATGCGCCAAATTTGACACAGCTCAGTGCGGTTGTAAGTAAGCGTACCGATGCGCTTATAAAACCCTGCGCACCGGAACAGGTTTAAATTAAAAAAAAAAATTACGGCCAAAAAACTTCATTTTTCACTTTCCTCAGTGCTCGAGAGCTCTCAAGCACCGGTGCCATTTCCCCTTGTCTGAGCCGCCCTGACATCGGTGATGTTATTGCACCGATTGCACGCACTGCTGCTATGCATTGGCCACCAATCTCCAGCTTGCATTTTGAAAAATGGTGGGCAAATTTTCTTTTGCAAATTTTACAGCTAATATGCCTCCTTGACGGCGAAATGTACAAGTATTTTTCTAGTTTTTCCATAATTAAGCCTTTTAACGGATTAGAAATTGAAATAACCTTAAAAATAACCATTAAAAATGAAAAAATAAAAAAGCTAACAGTATTTGCATCGTTTCCGGGGCGATACCGAAAGGTGCCTCGAATAATTTTAAACTAAAAAAATAAAATAAAAGTCGGTGTGCTCATTTATCCAGGCACACCGTTGACCACGGGAATCACAGTGCGGTGCGTTGACGGAATTATCCGCCGCGGTATATGTCAGTGCACCGCATTCTAGATTCCGAGAAGGTCAACGATGCGGCCAGGTAAAATACTGCACCGTCGACTATGTAATTGTCCAGAAGTCGGTGCACTAACACGACTATACGCGCCGGGGTGTATATTTCAGTCAGCGCACCGCTATTCTGAACTTTGATAAAGGTAACGGTGCTTGAAAAATAGACAGTTGCACCGCGGCCGGTGCGTTGTATTTCATTAGGGGCACCAACACTGGTGCGTTACATTCTTAAGACGCACCGTTACCGGTGCGTGACTATTTTTATGGCGCATCGACTTGTCTGTTTGTTTTTTTTCAAATATATATATATATATATATATATATATATATATGTGTGTGTGTGTGTGTGTGTGTATTCTTAAATATATGTTTGTTTTAATAAAAAAAAAAAATTAATATGGCAATGATTCAGAGAGAAGAGGAGCAACAACAACAACAACAGGCTGAACAATATGACATGATTCGCCAATGGGAGGCCCGAGAGAGGGAGAGAGATGCATACCCTCGCCCTATTACTACAGATGCCCAGGTGATCCTTAGGCAAGTAGGCCTCCTCAAGTTCTATGAGGAGGCTACTTCCCTAAAGGCCCATAGTGTGTTTTTGAGATAACTTATCCGCAGGTGGAATGCCCACTGACAGGCTTTCCAAGTTGGTCCTAACCAGTGGTACACACCCACTGAGGAGGATATTTATTTTATTACAAGACTATCGAGGAGAGGGGTGGATTTTCCTACATTCCCAGACGTGCCAGTTGGTTGTGTAGTAGGGAGTCAGTTAGTTTACTCCCAGAGATACATTGGAGCACATGTACTGTCTCCTTCAATTTTTCCAGGTACCTGGAGGTCAGTTACGTATAGGTGCTTTTGGTAGACAGGACGTGCAGTGCCTCTCCCTTATCATTTCGACCATTTCGCACAACAACAGTGACATGCAACGCATTAGTTGCTCACTTTTATATTATGTTGATTCTTTAGTACAGTAGCCATGACTTGTCAAGTGGTCTATCATTTTTTTGCAGCAGTTTTGTACGACCTTAGATAGATGTCATGCTCATGCACAAGGGAGGGTCAACTTCCCGTTTGCTTCAGAGCTGTTTTGTTCATTTTTTGAGAGGTTTCCAGAGGTGAGACCTAGTTTTGTTCGACAGCCTTGTAGGCCAATGTTTGAGGCCCGAATGCATATGTGGGGGCAGATGATGCCCAAGAGGGGAGACACTTTGTTTCCATCCAGGATATCACATGATTCACTGGACTTACTAGCCAGTGTTGACGGGCTGCATCCCTTCATTATGGTCCCATGTCCTTATGCTGGCTTAGATTGGCGAGGGTGTCCCAACATCCTCTTCATAGCTGATGAGCCGCCAGATGATAGAGGTAATATTACTGTTTTATTTATATTTATTCTAACATGTTCTTTAACTTGTTTTTATTAAATTGTGTAATGAAATTGTCTAATTATTGTTGTGTACTTGTATATATTTTGCAGACATTGGCTCTTTTGATGGCGAGGAGATGTTGGGTCCACCACATGATCCAGGTGTGGATCCTGATGATGACGATCAGGACATGCCTGATGCCGAGGATGATCATGATGAGGATGAGGCCGGTGCAGCAGAGAGACATGTTCCTGCTCATGGTGCACCGGTGCTGCCTTTTTCTAGGTGTGGTCGACCTGAGACTAGATATAGGATGGAGTTGGGCAACCAACTCTATGCATTGATTGTTGATGTGGGCATCAAGCACGCTCATTACAGAGGCATACAGGTCGATGCTAGGCTGTTACAGATGTGGAGAGGCATGTTGCGTGACATGTACGGCCTGATGCGGCATGTCGTAGGAGCTACAACATCTATTACGCAACTTAGGAGGATTGTCTGTAGCTATAGGCATAGTCGAGCCGCGGCACGTGATGGACAGTCCGTGAGCAGCGACTCACATGCATCTCATGATCGTTCACCTCGCAGCGTGCCTGATGAGCATGAGGCTCCACTAGCAGCATCTGACATTCATCATGGAGATGAGGCTGGACCATCGGCCACGTCCAGTCAGCAACCTGCAGCATCCATCAGTACTAGTCATGATCATGAGCAGGCTGGACCATCGACCGCTGAGGCTGCACTATTGACTGAGCAGGCCTCCACTACTATTGCTCATATTGATGTTGTACTACCACCAGCAGATGCATCCATCAGTACTAGTGATCATGATCATGAGTAGGCTCGACCATCGACTGTCGAGGCTGCACCCAGCTTTACTGAGAAGGCATCCACTTGTAGTGCTATTGATGTTGTTATACTACCACCAGCGCCTGATCCATGACATTTATATTACAGTTGTATATTTTTAACATTATTCAATTGTATATATATATATATATATATATATATATATATATATATATATATATATATATATATATATATATGATCCATGTATTTTATGTTCATGTTGCAATTGTACTTAATTTTCATGTTGGTGATCATCATGATGTGGCGCATATTGTTAGGTCATGTTAGATATGTTCATTTAATGTTTAGCTTGCAGATAGATGTGTATATGTGATAGCATGAGTTATTTGACATATTGAGATGTATATTTGATGTTCGTGTTGTGATGATGTTAATATATAATGTTAATTTGATGTTTGAATGTGTTTATTAGTCGAATATTATGATGTTTGTATGATGGTTATCATGACGGTGATGATGTTTATTAATTAATTTAATATTAAATGACCATGATATTTATTAAATATTATGTCGTGATTGTAATTGTAATTTAAATTTTAATTGTATGTAAAATTGTAAAATTGTATTTGTATTTGTACTAATTGTAATTTTAACTGTAATTGTATGTGAAATATCTATTAATGTAAAATTTTAATTGTAATTGTAATATTTAATTTATTCTGAAATGATTGTAATTGTATATATGAAAAATTGTAAAATTGTAATTGTAATTCTAATTGTATGTAAAATTCTAAAATTGTAATTGTATTTGTAATTGTAATTTTAATTGAATTGTTTGTAAAATATTTATAAAATTTTAATTGTAATTGTAAATGTAATTCTATGTAAAATTGTAAATGTAATTGTATGTAAAATTCTAAAATTGTAATTGTATTTGTAATTGTAATTTTAATTGAATTGTATGTGAAAAATTTGTAAAATTGTAAGTGTAATTGTAAATGTAATTCTATGTAAAATTGTAAATGTAATTTGTATGTAGAATTCTAAAATTGTAATTGTAATTTTAATTGAATTGTATGTAAAATATTTGTAAAATTGTAATTGTAATTGTAAATGTAATTCTATGTAAAATTGTAAATGTAATTGTATGTAAAATTAAAATTCTAATTCTAATTTTAATCGTAATTCATGTATGTGAAATTAATATAAATTGTACTTTTAATTGTAATTGTATGTAAAATATTTGTAAAATTTTAATACTATTAATGTGAAAATTTTAATTGTATTAATGTGAAATGATTTTATTAAAATATTTAAATTTGTAAATTTGAAAATAATTGTAAAATAACAAATCTAAAATAATACAAATTTTTGTAACATAATAAAGCTTAGAAAATAATGAAAATAAATTCATGTACTTTATAATTATCATTATTTTATTATGATCTTACATACCAAAAAAAAAAAATTTATACAGATCCTAACATGCACCGGTGCGTCAAAACTCTGCCGCATCGGTAACGAATAAACGCAAATAAAAAAACACAATTCTGTTTTCTTTAAGTGAAAAAAAAGGCGGCAAAATATTTTCGAAAATCCAATTTCATAAAATAATTCTTTAAATACTAAACACTTTTCATTATTTCACTATTTTTTCTATAATTTTCAGCCAGATATTTGCGGGAGACAGACCTGGAGCAAGAGAGCAGGAGTGCACTGTGGAGCAGCGAAATACGTTCGAACAAAAGTATTCAGACAATCAGAAACCAAACCTCTGGTGATTCAAACCCTATATCATAGAATTTGAAACCATCTCGTGATTAAATTTGATTATTTTTATTTTTTATTTTTTTTCTGCATTTTTTTACTCTTTTTTTTTTTGCAGTTTTATCCATTTTTACCCTAAACCCTTCATTTTTTGTTTTTTCCCTTTCTTCTCTCTGTTTCTGTGATTTCAGAATTAGGGTTTTTCATTTTAGATTGATGTCCAACCCATGGGACGACTTGCATAGTCGGATCCCAATCCATTCGGCCATTGCGTGAATTTTTGAAAAAATGGATTTTTCTTTATCAGTGTGCTCTGCGTACGCTACTGCACCAGTGCGCTGTATTATACAGCACACCGCACAAGTACTGTAGTAAAAAAAATGAAAACATTTTTTCTAAATCTGTGCGCCAAATCTGAAATAGGGCACCGGTGCTCCATTTAACTAGGCAAGCACCGTACGGTGTATTACACCGTTTTTGCGGTGCGTTTATAATACCCCCCCCCCCCCCCTCCCCGGGGCACCGTTAGGTCTATTACACTATTTTTTGCGGTGAATTTATAATACCAAACGCACCGTATGGTGTATTATACTGTTTTAGCAGTGCGTTGTTAATATCTCCACACACCGGCTGCGGTGCGGACCTCATGAAAGGTGCACCGGTGTCTTGAGATTTATTTTCTACCTGAAAAGTTAAGAATTTATTTATAAATATATTAATGAATGATATGGTACACGTTTCAGACTGATAAAGAAATGTCTGACAAGAGATCAAGTAACAAAAATACTGTTAACACATCAAGAAAAGAAAAAACAACAAGTTCTTTGTAAATTCTTTATAAAAAATATTATTTTTGAACTATATGTAAGTATGTATCATGTAGAGCCATAAAATGACGAAGCTCGATATGATTATTTCTAATTTAGGACCAGAAAAGCGTAAAATTTTAATGGAAAAATTGCAAAAGGATGAGTCAAGTGAATGAAAAAATACTATCGATCCAATATGAGTTTCTTTTTTTAATTATCATTAATAATATACTTAAAATTATTAGATAACATGTGTCAAACAGTCTACTAATTCACGTCTGTTTAATGTTCTACAGGGACCAACAACTCAGAAAAAGAATGTTTTTCTAAGAAAAGAAAAAAAATAGAACATGCAAATGAAAATCAATTGCTCCTTAGCTCATCTAGAGTGGTGCTGGAAGTTAACGAAAGGGGGAAAAACTTTTACAAAAGTTTGAGGGATCTAGTGGAACGAATGTATAGATGTTCTTTCCAACAACAACAACGTGCTTCAAATGTAATGTGTAATCATTGAATTTTTCGATCATTAGGTACAATAAATAAAAAATTTAGCATTAAATATTAATTTTCAAGAATTTTCTTGCAGAAAAAAGAAAAGAAAATGGAACTCATTCAGCACATAAAACAGGATGACAAGGAAGAAAATGGTTGATCTCTAAGTTTGTGAGTAATTGTTACTTCCTTATAACAACTTAACTAGATTTCATTTTTGTATTTTTTAAGTTGTTTTACAAAAATCATCATTGAATGTCTTCAAACAGGTGCTAACATACAAAGAAGAACCATCAGACGAATTGATTGAAATTGGGTTAAATATGGGTTGCGAGTATATGTTGGCATATCAGAATTTAATTGTGGAATTTGTAAGCATCTATCGATGTTGTTTTACTTAGCTCCGTCTATAATTAATAGAACAAAAACATCTTTTATATTAAATATATGATTTGTTATGGGGTATAAAACTTGCAGGAAACAAAGTATGGAACTGCGCCAACAGATGAATTTTGAAAGATGGCATGGCACATGGTTTTGAAAGAATGTGTATAGTTTATGAGTCAATTGTTGCTATGGTACATCATTTTTCTTTTCGATTTACATTGATGTATATTATTTAATATTGCAATTTTCATTATCCTCACCAATTTATATACACTCATTTTAGTTTATTTTTATGTTTGTAGATGGAAGGTGAAGAAGAAGAAAACAATCAACGCTGTGAACACAACATTCCAAAAAATAACCCAAGTCATGGAAGTAGCTCTAGTAGTGACAACAGTTCAAGCGAATAATGATGATCACTATGTTTGGATATCAAAGCAAGGCATTTTATTTTTTGAAATATGTCTGTGAAATCAGACATTTTGTTTAATGTAATGGACATAGTGTCCCAATTGAAAGACAAAGGGATACAAATATTAACTGTCCCATTTTGTATGATAAATACTATCTTATTCATATATATTATATATATAATCATAAAATATGTTTTAATTTATTCTATTGTGTTCTCCATTGTCGCTATTGTGTTCTCCATTGTCGTTCTCAAATGCACTAATAAAAATTTAATTTATATGAATATTGTTATAAGATATATATGTGTCGACTTTTGATGAATAATGAATTTTAAAAACCACAATAATTCTGATATGATATAACAAATTAATCCAAATAGCACGTTCAAATGCATTAATAAAAAATGTAATTAATATGAATATTGTTATAAGATGTGTCGACTTTTGATGAATAATGAATTTAAAACAATCACAATAATTGGACTGTCACAGGTCGATGTTTCTAAAAAAAACAAAATGAAAACCGGTGCATGTCAGTAACTGTCAACCGGTGTGTTTATGTCTCTATACGCACCGGTGCGTTTATGATCTATGGGCACTGCACAAATACCGATACCAGTTATAAATATCAGTGCATTTGTGTGATACTGCGTCCTGGGGCGTTTATGTATCTATAAAAACCGGTGCATTTGTATGATCCATATGCACCGCACGAATACCGATACCAATTATAAATCTTGGTGCTTTTCTATGATATGGTGCATCGGTGCATCATAAAGGTATATGCACCGGTGCGCTGATACAACCTATGGGCATCGCTCAAATCCCAAGACCAATTAGAACGACCCCGTGCGTTGTATCACCAACACTACGCCTGATGTTGTTTTATACATTAACGGCCCGGTGCATTCTCCCTAGACCGCCCCAGGGCGCCTTCTGAATGTATGCATCGGTGCATTAAAGCCAAAGTAGCGCACCGATGAAAAAACATCTGTAATAACCTCCGGCCGCCCATTTTTTTTAGTTGTGTTGAATTTCCGTTAAAAGCTCCGCCAAAACCTCCGTACCCAGAAACGAATGTGGTAGCATATGTTTTTTTTGACAATTTTGGCCAATTTTATAACACTAAAAACCTCCTTTATAACCCCCGCTAGAGGGTCTTTTCCTTGTAGTTTCTATATATATATATATATATATTATAATAGTAATGAGTACATTCCACTAGGCACAATCTATAACTTCGTAGAAATGGTTGCCACTATTCCACTTTTAGTAGAACTATATTATGGACACAAAACACGAACCATACCACTTAAACCAAATTTATTTGACAATATTATATTAATATTAATAAATAATATTCATAATATTTATCTTCTAATAATTAGGTTTAGTCGAGTTTGTAATATTGAGTTTATAATATTAAGATTGAATATTTGATTTTATAGTATTAGGTTTATTAACTTTATTATTATTAAATAATATTAATAATATTTTATACTATTAAATTTATTAACATTAATTTTAATAAATAATATTAATTATATTTACTTTTTAATAATTAAATTTTACAAAATTATATTTACTTTCTAATAAGTTTTATATTATTAGATTTTAATTTACAATAGAAATAATGATATCTAGAATGACACCATTTCAGAAACAACATAAATATTCAAACACCAAATAATAAAATAATATTAGATCTTGGTTTACAATAGAAATAATGATATGTAGAGCGAGACCATTTTAGAAACCACATAAATATTCAAATACTAATTAATAAAATTTATTTTTTAATAATTAGATTTTTTAATATGAATTTTGAAATTTTGATTTTTTTTTTTTTTTTTTTTTTTTTTTTTTTTTTTTTTGAATCGGTCTACTTCTATATTGATACAAAAAGATTACAGAGAGGCTGAGGCCTCAGGATAGCTAGCCCAAAGATGCGGCATTCTTACATTACAGTGCTGACCATTGACAGACAAAAACAACTGTTTACTAGCTGATGATACATTTGTAACCAAGACCTTGTCTGTCTCTATAAGCAGCTGATACTTATGTCTGAATTGATTACTGGAGTAAAGGACTCTATTCATCAGACCAGACAAAAACAAGCGCTTCCCATGGCAAAAAACACAAACAGACACATTGTAGCGCTGGAGCATTGTCCTGGGGACAGTAACATGGATAACATTGCGCCGCCCACGCAGGGGAAACCGGCGATAAGGCGTAAGAGAGAGCATTTGAACTTGAAAACCATACGCCTGCAAAAAACTGTGAAGAAGAAGGAGAATGAGCACCTTCTTGTTACCTGAATTCAAAAACCAGCAGGCATAAACCTGTTTAAGCATCATTGGTGGGAGAGGGCGCTTCTTCCACAACTGGACACGCATATGGATCGGGAGCATCTTCAACTGGAGGAGGGGATGCCTTGCCCGTGAAATCACCACCTGACAAAGCGCTAGGCCTAGCCTGCTGGAGCTCGTGCTGTGAAGCCAATGCACCCTGAACATTCTGCAGATTAACCCCAGGGGGGCAAAACAGTGTTTCGTCCTCAGATGCCGGAGTAATTTCAGAGGGGGCCGTAACCTGAGCAATCGGATTGTTTCTTGGCTTTATGGTAACAGAGGCTAGGAAATTTTGATGGTTGAGTGAGCAAGGGTAGTGAAAACGGGCAGTGTGGAAATGAGCGTTGGAGGAGAGACGGACTTGCGCCGCAGAGGTGGAACGACCACGACCACGACCACGACCCCGGCCACTCCTGGGAGCAGCGACACGGCCAACACTGGAATCAGAGGATTCAGACAAAGAAGCGGAAGAGGGAAACGAAGGCGGCCGAATGACTTGCCCACGAGAGGAGCCACGTCTGCAGGTCATTCGAGGACGCAGGCGAGGCATTTTGAGGGCTGGGCGAAAAACCGAAAGGGGACTGGTGAACGAAAGCAGAGGATTCCTGAAGACAACCGAGGTGGAGCTGCTATGATTGCAATAAGGTCCCAAGGAGATGTGTATACCAGTCGAAAGTTTGATGCAGCAGCGCAGAGAACAACGCTTCCCTGTGCTAGTGCGCAAGCAGGGCTCAGCGTCAACCTTAGAGCAACAGGATCGCAGAGGAGAAACACGAAGAATAGACGGAATAGGCGCCATGACAGTGGGAGGTTCGAGAAAACGAGGTGAGGTTGGCTGCATTAAAGCAGCATTAACGATTGTAGCCGGCATTATTAACTCCTGCCTTGAGCGATGATGGATGGCGGTGGAGGTATACCCCGTGCCAATCCACCACACCGTCAGCAGATCATACGTCGCCAAGTACACCCGCATCCGGGATTGAAATTTTGATTATTAATATTAGAGTATATATAATATTAAACTTAAAACCATATACTAAAATTTTAATATTAGTTAATATTGAGTTTTGGTATTGTGTTTTAATATTAAAATTTTAAATTTAATATTAAAACCTAATATTTTAAACTAGTAAAATTAATAATATTATTAGTTTTTGTTTTTTAATTTATAGTATTTTTATTTTTTATTTTTATTTCATTTTCATCAATATATTCAATAGAAAGAAGTGAATTGAACTTATAATAAACACTATAACAACTAGCGTCATCATCATTTAACTAAAATCCCACCAACATTTATAATATTATTTTTTATTATTAATATTATTAAATTTAATACTATAAAATTTAATATCTTAAATTTAATAATATATCATCGTAAATTTATCTATACATCTCAACCAAATTAATAAATATGATTAAATTTGTAACCTGATAATCCGGTGTCCCTTTAAAAAAATGTGGGTTCTGCGTTGTGGTGGGCCTCCTTTTCACGGCGCCGTCACCACCCGATTTCCAGGCGTTCGGTCGACTTTTCTGGTTACAATTTCAGGAACGATAATTTTAAGAGAGACACCTGAATTTTGTTTGTTAGCGAACCTGGGAACCTTGGGCCGTTAACCATCTCAACCCCCACAACCACATGGAAGCCACATGGCAGTGGAACTGCTGTCTTTTCTGTTTCGAAATCCACCCTTATAATTAGAAATGGTCTATTTTTAAATTGGAAAAATTGTTTGTGAAAAATATTTGTAGTTCTGTATATTATAATATATAGGCATATTTTAATTTATATGAATATGATAAAAAATGATATTTTAGTTTTATGGATCTTTAGTTATATATATATATATATATATATTCAAAATTAAAATATCAATTTGATATATTTCTAACAAAATATTAAAAATAGAGAATAACAAGTGTAGGAAATTATCATTTGAACTTATTAAAATGATTGGGTTATAAAATCTATATCTTAAATTATATTATTAATTAATATTTTTTTTCCTAAAAATTAATTAAAATCTATTTATAGTATATTTTAATTTATATATGAAAGATAAGTGGTGCTATTTTAATTTCATATATAATTCAAATTAAAAAAAAAAAAAAAAAAAAATTACTCATAAAATACCAAAAATAAGGAATAAAAACAGTCTGAAAAATTTAATGAATAAAAAAGGTTATTAAATTACCTCTACCAAATGGCAACAACAGAGTTTGTCAATAACTCATAATTATACTTATACTGACCTAGATTCGTTCTTGTGTTGGGCAACTTTTCCTAAAAGGAAGTTTGGGACGGAGGATGAAATGCATGGTGAGTCCAATTTAGAAAGGAAAAGTGAGAAACCCTTAGATGGTTTTCTGCTCCTTTTCTTCTTTAAAGTTGACAAAGATGAAAAAAAATTCACTGAACAATGATGAATTATTTCCCAAACACCATGAAAATATAAAAATAGAGAAATACTTGTGGGCTCTAGTACCAGGGACAATGACCCACTTATAAAGATATTCAATTAAGCCTTACAATTGATGTTTGCTTTAGATATGCAATGGCGTTACAATTGATGTGTGCTATAGATATGCAATGGCATTACAATTGATGTGTGCTATAGATATGTAATGGTGTGCCAAACTCTGTCAAACTTCAGAACTACTAAATGTATATACTACATAAAGTCTTCTCTCCAATTATTGCCTCATCAACAATTATAACATGATCAAATTACAAAATTTGTCTCATACATTTACAAGTTCTCTGTGACAACCATGAATAAATCTTCAAAAAATCCTTCCTTCATTTGCTACCTTAGCCCCCTTATTTGTTGTCAAATACAAACCTCAAATATAATGTCTCAACAAGAATGAGATAACCTTTTAGAAACATCCCTCAAATGACCATCAAACACCTTTGAAGGGCCCTTAGATTAGACCAAATTTGTACCTTAGAACCAACATAGATAAAAAAAAATCATGCCTTTCAATTATGTTTCAAAATGCGTCCAAATTTCACCTCACCAAAGAGAAACCAAACATACCTCAAGGTCTTTCAACAAAGGCTAGAAGTATTCTTCAAAAAAGGGCGAGAATTTACCTTCAGTAAACTGCCTTCAAATAGTCTAATACATGCGCGAGAATGAGGGTTGTAACAGACCTCAGAATAGTTTAAACAAGTGGATATGTCCACACAATAATTGTCTCATAAGTATGTGAAAATAGAACTCCAATACACCAATACTCTGTCCTTCAAGTTGTCCACAAAGAGCTTCAAGGAACTATGTAAAGTTTTGTAGATTAGGCCCTATAAAGGTTCAATTCAAGCCAAAGAGATACAATCTTTAGGCAACATAAATCTTCAATCCTACCTCAGGGCTGAGATTAATCCTCAAGACAAGCCTAGATTATGCCTCAAAAACTCAGAAAGAGAAACCTTTGAACAATGTTGATATAACCTTACCTAAGAGCCAAAATTTGATCTCAGGGAAGATCTAAACCAAGCCTTATAATAGGCCAAAAAATCCTGTGTGGATACACTCCTACCATAGGGCCAAAATAATGCCTCGGGTCAACCACAAATGAATGTGAATGGGAATCTCAAAGGAGCACGAATTTAGCCTCAGAAAATTATTTGAATAGGCCTCAAAACTTGTTTTTGTCACAAATTCATTAGCATATTTCTCCATATTTTGTCAATTAGTTGTATGCATGTGTTTTCTACATCTTCACATCAAAAATAACTATAACCGGCATGAAACAAAAATGCCTACATTATTCAAGATAAATCAAATGGAAACAAATAAACCATCAAAATAATGGAGAAGAATCAATAAAGTCAAAAGTGGAGCATAAAAAAATTTCCACATCTTGCCATGATTGTATCGATGTCTATAAATTGCACAAGAATACAATGAGGACATCTTATTTTCCCCATATTTTATAATGTCTAAATTTCCACACTTATTCTTCAAATCAATTCCAAATAGAGAAGGAACATTCTTCACGATTAGCATAAATAATTAACAACAATATCCCCCAGCAATGTCAACACCCTTCACTGAAATTCATATGAATAAAGCACTTTCAGTTCAACCCATACTACTTATATTATAGAGCAAAGCTTTAAGGTATCTAGACATGGAAAGTTTTCATTGTTAGGGAAACCTGACATGTAAATCCCCTTATCTACCATTGCAAAATTCAGTGAAGGGACAAAGCTAGCAATGCCTCCTTACTGTCCACATATTAGTTATGCCTTATTCATCACTCACGATATGTCTGCAGCTATTCCATCACTCCGTTGCAACTGAAATTTCACCATGCAACACAAGATGGCCTCTTCACACAATTGCAGTTAATGGGTAACATAATTTCTAGCTATTGTTCCACCCGCTATCCCTTGATTCCCCAAAACTGATATTTTCATTTACATGAAAATAAAGAGTATTCCATACAAATCCACCATAATCTCCTTCTCTGACGATGCAACTTGTAGATTTTGAAAGTGAGAGTGAAAATGCTAAAAATTAAACATACCATTTTGTTGTTTTGGACAACATTGCACACAAACCCACTAGAGTAGACAACAATAAACAAGGATTTTGAAAATGGGAGATAACTTAGTTATAATACTCATAATTAGACTATTTTGTTGTTTTGGGTAGAAAACAGAACTGAGAAATCCCATGGAGCTGCATGGGCATAGGCGGTGCCTTACTAGCTCCTCCGAGGATGAGTTCCTTGCTAGATCCTTGGGGCGCCACAGTAGGAGGAAACATGACTCCATCATCATCCATCCCACTGGCCACCGAAGCCCTTTTGATTGTTGCTCTGCAATGGATTTAGACAATATTAGTGCAACATAAATCTGGCACAAAACAAATCAAACTCCACAAACAATATTGATGCAACATAAATTTGAGACAAAAACAAATCAAACTACACATTTAGGAAAATAAACTGCAGAAATTAAGGAAGGGGCGTTTTGAGAGAGAGTTTAATATCAGTAATAGATATCGAACAACTCTTGACCATAATTAAAACATAATTCACAACTGTAGGGTCACACATCTCCATTTTCAACTAAAATTATGGTGGTAGTAGGGTTGAGGAGAAAATGATGCGCACAAATGTGGTTTCAAGCGGAGAGGAGAAAATACAACTGGAAATGACAGGTGTGACCCTCCTCGAACTCCTGCATAAAAATGGTGCACAAAAATGTCAAGTGGGCAGCATAAAGGTTTCGTAAAAAATTGTGCACATATGTCAGACGGAAACGAGAAGTGTAGACAAAAATAAGAAATGCACTGATTCAAAAGAAAAGCCTATTGGCCTAAAAATAAAGTTATTGAGTTTAAAAAAAAACTAAATTCCTTATTAAGGGTATAAGGACGACTATATGAGATTATGAGCACATGAGAAGGCGACAATGAAAAAGAAGCTAAATTTTTTTAATATTTTTATTATATTAATTTTTGGAAATTAAGTGAAAAGAGAATTACAAATTTTTTTGGGTAAGGTCATGACCATGGTGAGAGCATGCATAATTAACTATACTTTTTTGTTTGGAATGTTTATTTTTTATTTTTTATTTTTATCATGATGTTTTTATTTTTAAGAAGAGAAGAATAATATTATGAAAAAAATCATTGTGTAGCTATGTGTTAATACTTGTTATGTTCCAATTAAGAAATGTCTAAGTGCTTGAACTCAATAAAGTTGTTGGAAAATTTGTCCATTTGTTGTGAGCCTTTGGAGCTTCTAGAATTGATATTTTTTTATCAAAAGCATTGTAGCCCTGAAGGGAAATGAAATAGGCCAGTAGATTTCATTGTAGAGAGAGAGATTATTTTCTTTGGTTATGTAGTTTGAAAGGGAAAGAGAGATGGAAGTTGAGATTGCCTTGGAGCTGGCTGGATACCTTGCACAACTATGGCGACTGTGTGTATTGTGAGTAGAGAAAGCTTGAGAGTTGACATCTTGTGAGAGATAGAGTTGGCCTAGGCACCCATCATTGTGGTATCATAGCCTTAACTTGGGGGTGGCTTGTTGTGCAGAGAGAATATGCAACATAGCCTATGATTAGGTGGAATGTTGGAGATTTGTAGTTAGTGGGTGGATTTTTCATTAAAATATATGTGTCTTTTGTGTTTTTGTGTATTTATATTCCCACTATGTAAATTAATGGTTATCATTATTTTAATGCTAAGTATGCTTATAAGCAATTACATTACAAATATTTATGTGTATTTTCATTTGCATGAGTTATGGTATCACATGCATGATTTATTTAATTTTCGTTTTTTTAAGGAGCAATCACAAAGCTCAAATTTTCCTAAGGAATGATTTTTTTGAGCCTAGTCATGGATATGTTATAGTTCCATGCCTTGGGTGCATCATAGATTGGTATTAAATTTTCGATTGTAGAACTTGGGGAAATATGGGTCGAAAATAGATTCAATTTTCATGTAGAGATTATGCCAAGGTACCTCAACAGTTAGAGAAACCATTTCTTGAATTTCTTTGGAAATTATTAAATTTTCAAGTTTAATTTTTTTTTATATTTTTTCATACTTGGTAACATGAAGGCCACGTGTCACGTTATGTGCTAGTGCTATGCTAGAAAATGGCAGGAACCATGTGGAAACCATAGTAACAAGTCGAGGGCTTGTGGTATGGCATGAAAAATCCCACACGATGATGTCATTGACCACGGGGCTAGGTGGTTGGAAAAATACCATAATAGTTTTGGGTGTATGGGAGAATGTAGTTGGAAAAGTTTCAAACAACCCAACACCAATGGATTATTGTTACATGGATATACGATGGTATCATGTTTTTGGGATCCTGGGAGAATCAAAACTTCACCAATTCAAACACCTAATAAATGTTAGATTTGGAAAAGTAGATCTCAACGATTGAAAATGTGTGCACCTTAGTAAAGAGTAAAGGCATGAGGGATAGGATATGTCCATTTCTTTGTTCATTAAATGATTTCCAAGTGTAAAATTGTTAATCACTTGATAGGGCCTTCTTGTTCCATTGGGGTCCTAAATGTTTCCATGTGGAATAAGGGCAAGTGGGATATATATATATATATATATATATATATATATATATATATATATATATCAGGTGATGAAAAATGAGAAATAAGGGGAGAAAGGTCACAAAAGATGTAAAATAAAGAGTTTAAATGGTGGCGAGAAATGTTAAGTGATAGAGGGGGTGATTTGGCATGATCTCGACTTGCCACATGGACATCAGTTCCATGTTAGGACTACGTAGACATGCCATATCAAAAGTTTTACACTGAAAATATTATAATTTCTCCTATGATTTCCAGCTTGTAAACTTTAGGGGCATTTTTGAGGGTCTAAATGTATAAATTTGATAGAATTTCAACTGGTCAAGAAATTTAATCTAAAATCAAGAGACACAATTCTACTCTACTGATCTGCAAAATCAAATGAACATAATTTAGAATAACATGCATAGACATGCAATAAGAAAAAAAACAAATACAAAGTTATTTCTAGGGGAACCCAACTAGGGAAAACCCCTCAAGCCTCTTTGCATTAATGAGATTAATAGAAAATATATTAAAATTGTTAGCTTTGGCTCTAAGCTCAACCTGCAAAAGAATAATTGTTCTCTCTGCTCAATGAACAACTTTGGACAACACTTAGCCAAATTTATGCTCACGTAGCCTCTTATTTCCTTGCGTAAATCCTGAGGAAATTAACCCCTATTATTTAGGAATTTCCTCCAAATTGATTGCACAATTCCCAAGGATTGATAACTGATTGCATGCAACACCTGTACACTTAGGACTAGGCTACAACTAATGTTACAATGCATTTGCATCTCCACTTCAGCTAATGAATTCATATTCCTTGCATGCACTAGCTATTTTAGGTTGATTGATCAGTTAACTAACAAATATTTGAGTTAGACTGTTGTCCTACTACACAAATGACCTTCAACTAACTCTAACAATAGTTAGAGGTCATTTAAATGAATAAAACTAAAAATAACTGAACTAGTTTACTAAAATTTAGCAATAACACATTCATAACTGAAATCCAAGCCCTCTAACTCGAATTTACTGAGCTAATTGAGTGACAAGATCCATGTCACACAAGTCAATTGCCTCCAAGTTGTCCTGCTGGTGTGGAAATTTGTTTTACTCAATTTGACTAAGGCTAAAGTCAAATTGAGCCTTTATTGCTACATTTTCTCAACACTCCCTCTTAGCGGGAAAGGGATTTTCCACCACCCCTATCCCGCACCTGTGGAATTCAAATTTACCTCTTGACAATGTATTTGTCAAGATGTCAACATCTTGCTCCTCAGTTGGAATGTACTGTAGCAACATAATTCTCCTCTTCACATAGTCCCGCAAATGATGATACCAGATATCAATGTGCTTGGACTTGTCATGATACCAGATTCTCATAGAGATTAATGCAACTTTGATTATCACAATATATCAAAGTTGGATCCATCTCCTCATTTAATAGTTACACAAGTATTTTTCTCATCTAGATTGCTTCACATGCTACTTGAATTGCAACCATGTACTCAACCTATGTTGAGTTGAGCACCACAAACATTTGTTTCATGTTGTACTAGGAAATAGTTACAGACCCAACACTAAAGATAACACTTGTTGTACTTTTCCTATCGGATGGAATCTTTACCAAATCTGCATTAGTGAAGCCTTATAGCTTCACTCCCTCTATCCATTTGTACCGTAATCCATACTGGGTATTGCCTCTGAGGTACCGCAACACATGCTTTGTTTCCTTCAAATATAATTTGGTAGGCCTCACCATAGCTTGGTTGTGTTGGTTGACTGCATAACACATGTTGGGTTATTTTTTCACAGGATATTTTAGTGAACCCACAAGCTGCCTGTAAATGGTAGCATCAACCTCTTCAATTGAGATGGCACTCTCCTTCCTCCAGTTTGTAGCCATAGATGTGTCCATGGGCTTACAATTGTCCATGTGAAATCTCTTAAATATCTCGGTAGCATACTTGCCTTGAAACAAAAATAATTCAGCATCAACCTTCAATATTTTTGTCTTGAGGAGTAATGCATGAGGCCCATGTATTTCATCTCAAATTCCCTTGCAAGATCATCTTTGCAAGAGCAGATCAAATTCTCATCACATGTCAATATTAAATCAGCGACATACAAAAAAAATGAGGAACTTACCATCTACCACAATGTGATGTAGGTTCGCATCTACTTCAAATTTTGTGAAGCCCAATCCAGTGAGAAAATTTTCAATCTGAGTGTACCATGATTGAGGCGCTTGTTTGATACCATATAATGCTCTCTTGAGTCTGCACACATGCGATTCTCGACCATATGTATCAAATCATTCTGGCTTCTCTCTGTAAATTTCCTCCTCAACAACACTGCTGAGAAAGGAAGTCTTCACATCCATATGGTGGATTTTCCACCCCATCTATGCATCCAATGTTAGAATGGATCTAATTGTGGAATATCTTGAAACTGGTGCAAAATTTTCCTCATAGTCCACTACCTCTATCTGAGAGAATCCTTTGGCCACAAATTTGGCCTTGTATATCTCGATGCTCCCGTCCGCTGCATGCTTCACTTTGTAGATCCGTCTCGAACCAACCACTAATTTCCCTTCTAGTCTCGACACCACCTCCCATATATTCTTATTTGAGATGGATGCATATCCTTCCACCATGGAATTAACCCAAACTGGCTGAGAAGTTGCTTCCTCAAATGAATAAGGCTATGTATTAATGAGATATGTCATGAGAGCCACGTAACCAATGTACCTATCAAGTGACCTCCTCTACCTATGTTGGCCCCACATTCTCCCTTGCACCTTGCAACAACCTATTAGGTTATCTGGTTCTCTTTCTCCCCTCTCTAGAAGATTTTGGTTGAGTGGGTTCCTCCGCTCTACCTCTTGTCTGCTCCACAACCTCTTGAAGCTCATCCTGAGGCTCCTCCTTTGGAGCTAAAAAATCCTGCTCCAATGGGGTACTCAACTCTCATTCTAGAGAGCATCTCATAGTCTTATCCTCATCAAAATTTAAATATCTCCACACAACTATCATCCTCAGTGAAAGAAAATACACCCAGTAACTGTGTGGAGTTTCGATGTATCTCATAAAAAATCCCAACTTTTCTTTAGGCTCAATTTTTGATCCAGGTGGATATTGGTGGCCACCCACCCATTCCACTTGGCCCCCCACCATTGTCTCTTTCAGTTTTTCAGTTTCGGCATAACTTACTATTTTTAGCAGTTTTTTGGGTCCTGAACTTCCGGAGCCGTTTTGAGGCCCTAAACGACGTTTTTTGGGTATCAAAGCGCCAACAAATTTGATCATCAAATTCATCGCGAAAGTTTTAGTCCTCAGATAGAGCTTTCTAATGATGTATCATGTGCGTCAAACGGAGATAGTATGCCAAAGTTACGTCCCTGGGAAGTTGAAACACCAATTTACCCAAACGGGGCCCATAGTTTTGGCGCTTCATCTCCTAGGGTTAGGTTTTTGGGATGTTTAAGGTTCTCCATTGTTTCTCAATAATAAATAGGCCCTCGCGCCTCATTGTAAAGTAGTTCAGAGGTCTGTAGCCACCACATCTCTTCTCAGAGATAGCTACCAGTACCCTAGCTAGTTTTATTTCCATTGTCTGTAAGCAAATTTCAGTTCTTTGATATTAATGAAATGAAGTGTTATTTCCGCTGCATCTCTGTATTTATGGTTATGTGTTTATTCTGTTGCGTTCCTGCATAAATCCGGATCAGTGGTATCAGAGGGGGCTGCTTTTTCTCGATCCTTCTTTGCATGTCCCCAACGAGGTCGGGGTATAAGGAGCTAGGGCTTGATCTGGTGGAACCTTTGCAAGATCAGCCTCGT